>CM063245.1:3918341-4387409 GCA_032158295.1 Pycnopodia helianthoides | reverse complement strand
ATCAAGACTAGCAAGCCCAACTCGAACAGATCAAGACTAGCAAGCCCAACTCCGAACAGATCAAGACTAGCAAGCCCAACTCAAAACAGATCAAGAATAGCAAGCCCAACTCAAAACAGATAGATACTAGCAAGCCCAACTCCTACCAGATCAAGACTAGAAAGCCCAAATCCAACCAGACCAAGACTAGCAAGCCCAACTTCAACCAGATCAAGACTAGCAAGACCAACTCCGAACAAATCAAGACTAGCAAACCCAACTCGAAATAGATCAAGACCAACAAGCCCAACTACGAACAAATCAAGACTAGCAAGCCCAACTCCAACCAGATCAAGACTAGCAAACCCAAGTCCGACCAGATCAATACTAGCAAGCCCAACTCCGAACAGATCAAGACTAGCAAGCCCAACTTCAAACAGATAAATTCTATTAAGCCCAACTCCAAACAGATAAAAACTAGCGAGCTCAACTCCAACATGACCAAAGGGTCTACTCCTTTGTGTATATAATGCACAAGGTAAACATCCAACTCCCGAAGGTAGTTTGAAATACCTCCATCTCACTGGTTCCAACGCATCTTCTGGCAAACAGGCATCAAAATCTATCGCCCACTCCCAGAGAAATGTCACTGTTCTCAGCAGACCTACATGTACAAGGACCAACAGAACTCATCCACCTTGTGAATGCAGAAACATGTCAAGAAAACTTGATGAAACTTGATCCAAAGAACATCAAGCACTTGGATGGAGAGACTTTCAGAAATCAGCTAAGGTCAAACACTCCTGCATCACAAGCCATCAAGTTAACTGTGAAGCAACAAAGCACATCGCTCCAATCCACGCATGGCATCCTAGAAGAATCCAAGGGACCATCGAGATCTACAAGCTTTCTATCGGCTTCCAGATTAGTGACATTTGGCTCCCTTCTTTCTGAAGAACAAATCCCCTATTTCCACACTCAAATCACATGTCGCTTACACTTGGGTAATGTATAAACCCAAGGCTCCAATCCTCCCTACAACTGTGCTTGTTTCTGACTGACACAGTTCCATGATGAGCACACACTCCCAATCCACCTCCAATAGGGTCTAGTTTTCTCTCCTTTGTGATTCATCAAGAAATCCTGGCCCACGGAATCCTATTCAGGCTTCCTACCTTTGCACATCATACAACAATCCAAAGCACTTAAGCCTGCAGCATCCTTGTCCCGCATTCTCCTGAAGACAATCGGAGCATACTGATCGAAACGTTGAGTTTATTTTCAAAACCACCACAGCTCATAAAGAGTGTACATGATGTTACCCCAAACTTTACTGGAAACAGATGTGATTGTCCTTGGCTTATCTAAACAAATTTTCAGATATTTAGATGGCAGTGCACTTCAACATACCTTGGTTTCATGGCCCGATGTCGCTGTTCTGTGCCACAGGGTGAGACGATCCATTGAATTTGCTTAGATGGTGTTCCTGCTCAAGTAAACAGTGGTCATGCCGTGGGAAGCAAAGCCAGGTTTACATCAACTACATGCATGGAGGTGTCTCAAACAGAGGGTGACCAAGTTTCATCAGTCAAAGGCCCACATGAGAAGTGAACATCTCAGGATCTTGTGATGTCAATGATGACGTCATCTGTTGTAATAAAGGGAGAAGCAGGAACAGGTTAAATATACAGGTAATGTAAAGACCGTAGGTTGTGATAACCTCATATTTGTTCAAAAGTTTTGTAGAGTGAATTGTTTCATTATCCCTATTCTCATGCCTGGGTAATAATGATTGTTTTTTTATTGGTGAATCCAATCAAACAGAAACAAATCAAACCAGGAATCGCATCTATTTACACGCAATAAAAGAACTTCAATCCAGTTTTTGGGCCTTCTAACCTTCTTGTTACAATGTGACTTGACCATCAAGCATGAAACCCTTGATTGTCATACATCATCACAGAGTGTTTTTCTGTCTGCAGGAAAGGGAAGCCAGAGCAGATACAGTGGGGAGTTCTGCGTTGGGGCATGCCTGCAACTGTGCACAGAACTAACTGTGATCTGAGTGTACGTTGTGGATGCATTCATTACCTGAGATCAAACCTGATGCTTTGTTTTTTTTAAAGGGCAAGGGCACCAAGGCGTTTTCTCCTCGGTAAAAGGCACCTTTATGAGGAAACTGTAGATTTCTATTGGAACATTCCAAGGAGCACAAATTCCATTGTTTGCATAGTTCTGAGTATGCACACGCATGATATTTCAGGTACATGGTTTTACTGGAAACCTTGGCTTAACTAAAATCCTGCAGATGGCAGTGCATTTCAACATACCTTGGTTTTACATCATGGTCCAATGTCGATGTTCAGAAACTCCACATCAGTTCTGCACCACAGAGTGACATGATCCTAAGAGTTTACATGGACGTCTTGAAGGTGTTTCTGTTTGCAGTAAACACAGCGGTCAAGTAGTGGGAAGCAGCAGTAAGGTTGACATCAACTACACGGAGGTGTCTCAAGCACAGGGTGACTCTATGATATCACTGATAATGTCATCTGTTAGAAAAGGAAAAGGCAGACAAATATTAAATACATGCAAGACAGCAGGTTGTGTTAACCTCAGATAATGCTCAAAGTTTTGCGGAGTGTTGTTTCATCGACCATCACCGAACACAGTATGTTGGGTTCGCTAAACCAATGAACCTCTCCCCCCCCCCCCCAAAGAAAACTGGGAGTTGTGTTTAATACCCATCAGCTTGTCATTGTTTGCACCAATGATTTGGGACATCTTTTCATTTAACAGTAAATGACAAACCTGCCGTGGTCTTTTTATCCCAGTAGCTGCAGCTTAATACATGTCACTATGTATACTGACTGCCTTCTGTTCATGAGTGTGGGGCCATCTGTGTTTTCCCCCAGTCTCTACTTGGTCTGATTAATGTTTGCTTTGTAGTGTTCTGTGTTCTGTATGAATTTAATATTTCAGAAACATGTATCTTTCCCCAGTCGGTCCTTTAGTAAAACTATTATTTTGAAAGTTTATTCTCTGTACAAAAGTTTGCACATTATAAGAACAATCTCAGCACCTTTAGAAGTTGCCAGGGTAAAATGATTAGTATCCATCACATACCTTGGTTATATTCCTTGCCATCATCCAAAGAGGTGGTACCAAGGAGGTCTTCACATAGAGGGAGATCAAGTCTAAGTACATGTGTACAGTCAGGGCTCTTCACTGCAGATGGACTTATAACTCCAACTATTCAGCAGCAAGTGATCTCCAATTGTAGTAAGTGACTCAGGGTGTCTTCAGTCTTCAGTGGAGGGTGACTGGGTTTCAAGACAGTACTGTACTGCCAGGGGTAGCATCATCTAAGCCTGAACCTGAAAAACAAAAAAACAGGAAAAGGTTTAGATCCTTTCCCATACATGTTGTACAGAACCTACTGAGTGGGTGTTTTGATTAGTTCACAGTGAAAACTTGGCAAATCTTGACGGTCATAGCTGAAACTTTATTCACAAATACAATCATCAAAACTATTGATAGACCCTTTGCACTAATTAAGTCTATCCTGTCTTCCATTTGTATGGATTAAATTGAGTATTATGGATTAAGCAGACAGACATTTTTGAAGCAATGTTTAAGTTGATGAAAGCGTTATAGTTGTTCTCTGTTTTTTTTTATCAATTCATTGACTTGTTTGCAAAATTCTGAAGCACATTTTGTAATTTGTGGGTCTTCAAATACAATTTCTTTGACTTTGGCAGGTTTTCAAACAGAAATAATTCTTCTGGGAAATTGTTACTGGAATTACTTTAATAATCAGTAAGCTTTCAGATAAATCTCTTTTTTTGTTATTGTGTGTAACTACACAAAAATCCCATACTTTGTCCATTAACATCAAATTTGTAAGACTTGTAAAACCAAAAACATAATGGGGAAACCATAATGGTCTTCTTACTGTATGCAAAGAATCTGTGCTTACTGAAGCAGGGATTTCCATTCTTCTGTCAAGTGTATTTCACAGGTTAGCAGGGAATTATTGCATTACGTGTATGTATTCCATGTTTCTAGCATTCTTCGCTTCATTACACAACTAGCGCAGAAATTTGGTGCTTGTCCTGTAAGCCAAGAATTGTACTTGCAACACAGAATTCGCCGGTAAGCAGAGCCATGAAATTGGGCTCTGGTCAGTCTGCAGTAAAGTATTTATCTCACCTTGATTGTATTGTACATCCTCTGTTCCTGTCCATCATGATACATGTAGTTGGTTTTCTTGACATCTAGTAGTCAGTGATGCTGGGGTGACGTCAGCGAGCTTTGGCTGCCTGTGGATTTGCTTCTCTCTGTTTGAAGTGTATCATAAGGGTACCATCGAGGAACGTCTCAGAATTGTGTGTTGTTACTCATGGATTTTTCTGTTATGAAGGAAGGTAATGAGAAAATTAATTTCATTTAATGTTACAGTATGCCAATGCCTGGAATTATAAAGAGGAAACTTTAAGGTTGTTGTGATTTTTTGTTATGCTACATCATTTTTGTAAGACTGCATGTCAAGGATTAAATAAGTTAGTTCACAGGTCTTGCTTTCGATGAAAACCAACTTTTGAATATAACCACGTAAACTTCCAGGGTGTTACATATTGGATGACTGACAGATACTCTGTATTAACTACCAATGGAAAAACAGAGGTCCGGACACCAAGGGCTATGACCTCTATCCCTTGATTGCATTAAAAAATAAAGTACTTTCTTTAAAAAATTTGATCACCTAAAAACAAATTCGTATTGCAACAGATACTGAGCATGATGGAGATACATTACAATCTAGTAAAGTTTGCAGTAACACCGTGTACATGAAATATTTCTCTATCAGTTGTATTGTCGTGATTCTGAAAAGGATCAGTGGCTTAATAACTCGACTTTACTTCTTTTCTTCTTTTCCTTGATGTCCTGCGATCATCTCCAAGAACCTAGATGGCACCCTCCACACCACAGCATCCCCGAAAACAACCCACACCGACCGTCACATGTACCCTGCATCTATTGCTTCTTCTGCCATCCTTAACATCAAGTGTTCAGTCAACTTTGGTTTCAGCGGCACGTCAAGACTTACGATGCTGAGGAATGCCAAACAGGTGATCAATTAAAACTAGCAAGCCCAACTCCAAACAGAACAAGACAAGCAAGCCCAACTCCAAACAGGTGATCAAGACTAGCAAGCTCAACTCCAAACAGATCAGGACTAGCGAGCCCAACTCCAAGCAGGTCAAGACTAGTGAGCCCAACTCCAAGCAGATCAAGACTAGCAAGCCCAACTCCAAGCAGATCAAGACTAGCATTCCTTGTGAATGCAGAAAGATTTTTGTCATAGAACTTGGATGAAACCTCCCTGCAAGACTCAAAGAACATCAAGCACACGGATGAAGAGAGACTTTTAGAAATCAGCCAAGGTCAAACACTCCTGCATCACGAGCCATCAAGTTATTACTGTGAAGCAACAGAACTTGTTGCTCCAATCCAGGCATGGCATCTAAGAAGAATCCAAGGGACCATCAAGATCTACAACCTACAGTTACATCATCGCCTCTTAGACTTAGGTCATCTATATACCCTCAGTCTACACCCTAGGCTCTATCCTCCCTACACTTGTTTACAACTGACACGGTTCAGAGATGAGCACACCCTCCCCATCCACCTCCACAAGGATCTATATTTTTCTCCTATGTGCATCATCAGGAAATCCTCGTCTGAGATATCCTGCAGCTTCCCTCCTTTGTACATCACAGAACAATCCAAAGTACTTTGCAGTCTGAGCATCTTTGTCCAGCTTTCTCCTGAAGATGATCAGAGCATACTGTTGTGAAATTGCAGCGAAAGTGCGCCACCGCGCGGCGAGAAAAGTTGCTCTCACAGTTCGCCATCAAGGCTAAAATCGGATGGTGAGTTTCTCCCAATTAACGTAAACTTATTGATTAATATAATTATGTTGTGATAAAACCCAGTCTGTGATTGTTTCTTATAACTGATATAGATTGTTAATCATTCATATTTGGTACATTATTGTTGCATAATTGTGGTGAATTTACAGCCAAAACCAGTCACGATTCACTAGGTGTCAGAAATACCATCCCTTTCGCTTGATGCACAGACTCGATGGGAATTTTTGTAGTGCATTTCAATTGGTATACTAATCACCTTCTAATAGTTATCTTGCACAATTGATTTAGTAATCCCTGTGTCTTTTCCTTTGGTTTTACAGACTAATTAATCTACCGCTATATAGTCTATATAGTAATTCCACGGTCAACAGCCACACCACCTTCCGAGTGATCCAATTAGCCTCAAATTTACCAATCAACCGTACTGTTCCTGATTTGCCTAACTGATTGTGTTGAACTGATTACTGTGATTAAACTGAACCAATAATTATTTGAGATGAATGCTGCCTCCAATGCTTATTTTTCATGGTGACCCAGACGTGAGACCAATAACATGGATGGCCACGTACCCCCTCCAAGCCTAGCGAGCCAGCATTCTAAGAAATCAACAAAATCAATATTAAGCCGCCATTCCAAGAAATCAACCGAATCCATATTAAGCCAACAAAGTAGCCTCAGTGTCAGTTTGCTATCTGTGAGAGCCCGGATCCAAGTTGCTGCCAGGGAAAAGGAGCTAGCTGCCACCCGTAAGAAAGCCGAGATAGAAGCAAAAGCTCAAGCCGAGAGAGAGAAAATAGAGAATGAGCTTTTGGCAGCGCAAAGGACCCGTGAAGAATTTGCCCTACACCAGAAAAGGGTGTACCTACAGCGACAAAGAGAACAAGAGGATGAAGAATTGGCATTAGAACGAGCCCGCATGGATGCCGATCAGGAGGAACAACGGATCCTGAAGAGAAAACAGGAGTTCTCCAGCCAATTAGAACTTGAGAAACAACTCACAGAGGCAGAACTTAGCCTTGCTCAAGCCAGAATTGAGTCTGCCATCCTCACTAAAACTGAGACGGAGAACAATGATATGCATTTTAATGACAGTGGTTCTTTAACAAATATCAGCATGTCCTTGGACCCTACTCCCAGGGTCAATTCCAATGACTCCCCTACCGTGAAGTCACCTTCCGATAAGCCAGATGAGACGAGCTTGCGCTCTGTGCCTGCACTTTGCGTTTCCGCTGCACCTGTGCGCACGCTTTCTGCCAGCACTCCAGCCGCTAGCTTTGCGCCCGCTCAAACAATAACCGTTAATTCTGCTTTTTCCACAGCACAGCCCAGTGTCACATACACAGTTGATGATACTCCCGTCTGTGGTCTGCCACCCCACACCTAGCATCCAAAACAACACCCAGTACCGGCCCGACGACAATTCCCGCTGCTGTTTCCTGCTACACTAGCAACCCAGCTCCCTTGGCGTCCCCAGTAATGACTCAGACACACCCCATACGACAACCTCCATCTCCTGTAGTTGCAGAGCACCCAGTTGTTCCATCCGTGTCAGATTCCGGTGTAATTAACCAAATGATGCTTAGCTCCATGCTGGTGGCAACGGCAGGTGGACTGAACATGGAAGTCCCTCACTTCAGCGGAGGTGATCCGTCAGAATATCGGTGTTTCGAGACGATGGTTGATAGCTGTATTAGACCACTAGTCCACCTTAGCGAAACTCAGAAATATTTCATCCTTAAGTCCAAGCTGAGTGGTCAACCATGTAAGGATATTAAAGGCCTCGAGCATGATGCGAAGTCCTTTACCAAGGCCATGGCTGTGCTGAAGAAACTGTATGGTGACATCGGAATCCTTATCAGAACCAAAATTGAAGAGATCACGTCGTGGCCGAAACTACGAGCCTACAACTCCAGGGGTTAGTTGAGTTCGCATCTACCGTCTCGGCATTAGTCACTCAAGTCAAGAGTGCTCCTGAGGGACAGGCAGAGTTAAAGGCCAATTCCACTGCTTGTATTCTGTACAGCAGACTTTCCCCTGCTCACCAGACTACCTTCCTGAGGAGTATGCAGAAGAAAGATGTGAAAAATTTCTCCCTTGAGGACATCAACAAGTGGTACAGGAAACATCAGATATATCTCGCAAAAAGATGCAATTGGAAGATAATCGACCAATCGAGTCTCAGATCACCAACCAAGCCAAGCGAGGGAAAGGTGCCATCACATTCTATTCTAACACAAGTACGAACAGCGCTCACACCAGTACTGCTCGCCTATCAAAGCCTGAAGACAGCAATGCCCATAAACAAGACAGGAAGTTCATCCGGAAATGTCCTCATTGTGACGGTGAACATTGGTTGTCCCGGTTCTTCAATTTCAAGAAGCTTTCACTTCCTGACAGGTTGAAGTGGATTAAAGAAGGTCATCGTTGTTGGAAATGTGCCCGGAAGCACAGAGAAGGCCAGGAGTGTGATCTGCGCAAGCCGTGCAGAGAGTGCGACCAAACCCATCTGACAATCCTTCATGATCTTGTTATTCAGCCGGGGTATGGGGTCTATTATTCAAAATTTGATCCCAACCTTTCCATTTTCTACGGAGATGGCAACCATTGGCTCCTCCGGGATGTTTGCATGAAAATCCTACCAATTACGCTGCATAATAAAGGTGCTAGGTTAAAAACCTACTGTTTACTGGATGATGCATCCAATTTCACCATGATTCTCGATGAAGCTGCTGAATCATTGGGTCTTGGAGGTCAGGATGCAGTGATGCCTATTGCTACAGCCAGAGAAGAATGTACACCATGCAAAGGCAAAATTGTCCAGCTAGATGTTTCACCAGCCGACGACCCCAAACACCGTATTAGCATCTCTGATGTGTTTTCATCCAAAATGCTCAGACTGTCTGAACATTCCATTCCCGCACAGGCCTTGCGCAAGAGATGGGCTCATCTGAGGGATGTTCCCCTGCATGAGTGTAAAGAAGTACGACCCCTTCTACTGATAGGCAGTGATCATCCTGAGCTGGTGGTTCCGTTGGAAAGCCGCTTTGGTCCCGAAGGTGCTCCTGTGGCAGTGCGAACTGAAATTGGATGGGCAGTGCAAGGCCCCACCATGAATCACCGACATCGTGGTGAACTTAACTACATGTCGGGCCCCACACCTTCTGATGCAACCCTACACGAAGGTGTCTGTAAGTTATGGCATCATGACTTCAAAATGTATGCTGAGAGAAAGCAAGTCACCCGGTCCAAGCAAGACCAACGAGCCATAGATATCCTTGAATCCCAGTCTACCTATTCAGAAGTGGATGGTATCCGCCGAGAGTGGCAACCCCACTTCTCTGGAGGCAGGATGATGAAAACCTCAGAAGTCCGGCAAGTTCCGTGATGCCGACTCTTTTTCGAAATGAGCAACGCCTTAAGCGAGATCCAGAGCTTGCAAAGGTTCACTGTACTAAAATTCAAGAGTTGAAGAAGGCCTTCGAGGAGATGTCCCCTAGCTTACAGGAGAAGTTGGCAAGGCACCAGGTTCGTTTTAAGTTTAACCCTCCTGTCGCACCCCACTTTGGTGGAACCTGGGAGCGGGAAATCCGATCAGTGAAGAACGCGTTGTACGCCATCCTTGGGAAGCAAACAGTGACCCCCACTGTATTGTATACCATGCTGGTTGAAGTGGAAGGTCTGATGAATTCCAAACCCCTGGGTTACGTGTCTTCAGATGTCTCTGATCCTGATCCAATCACTCCCTTCATGCTACTCATGGGGCAGCGAGACCATGCGCCACCACAGGTTGTCTACCCAGGGGAGGACATTCTCAGCAGAAAGCGTTGGAGACAATGCCAAGTTCTGATCCAGAGATTTTGGAAAGAGTTTGTTCAGTCTTACCTACCGGCCATGCAGGCACGCCAGAAGTGGCGGGGTGAGACTGCAAACCTTTCTGTGGGTGATGTCGTCCTGATGATCGATCCCCAGCAAGTCAGAGCCCGCTGGCCAGTGGTTAAGGTGGTGGAAGTGCTTCCTGGCGAGGATGGCCGAGTACGTGCCGTCAAGGTACAGACCGACGACCGAGTTCTCACTCGACCTGTGGCCCGTTTGATCAAGCTGCCAGAAGTGCCAGATGAGGATGAATGATAATATTGAGAAGTAGACCCTTGTGTATCTACAAAGCTCCAGTGTTACACCCCTAATGGGGCGGCCATTTTTTGTTTTGAAGTTGTTCCTGTTGTATTTTCGATTTATTCTAATTAACCTCATTGATCACAGTGTTGATTCCCGATTTACTAATCCTCTCGTCATTGTGTAAACTATTGCGCATAGTTTAGGGGCGGCTGTTGTGAAATTGCAGCGAAAGTGCGCCACCGCGCGGCGAGAAAAGTTGCTCTCACAGTTCGCCATCAAGGCTAAAATCGGATGGTGAGTTTTCTCCCAATTAACGTAAACTTATTGATTAATATAATTATGTTGTGATAAAACCCAGTCTGTGATTGTTTCTTATAACTGATATAGATTGTTAATCATTCATATTTGGTACATTATTGTTGCATAATTATGGTGAATTTACAGCCAAAACCAGTCACGATTCACTAGGTGTCGGAAATACCATCCCTTTCGCTTGATGCACAAACTCGATGGGAATTTTTGTAGTGCATTTCAATTGGTATACTAATCGCCTTCTAATAGTTATCTTGCACAATTGATTTAGTAATCCCTGTGTCTTTTCCTTTGGTTTTACAGACTAATTAATCTACCGCTATATAGTCTATATAGTAATTCCACGGTCAACAGCCACACCACCTTCCGAGTGATCCAATTAGCCTCAAATTTACCAATCAACCGTACTGTTCCTGATTTGCCTAACTGATTGTGTTGAACTGATTACTGTGATTAAACTGAACCAATAATTATTTGAGATGAATGCTGCCTCCAATGCTTATTTTTCACATACTGATTGAAACGTTAAGTTATTACACAACTGTTTTTTTTTCAAAACCACCACAACTCACGGAGAGATATTTCATGTACATGGTGTTACCGCAAACCTTACTGGGAACAGATGTGTTTGTCCTTGCCTCAACTTAAAGAAACTTCAGACTTTTACATGGCCTTGCATTTCAATATACCTTGGTTTCATGGCTCAATGTCACTGTCCTGTGCCACAGGATGAGACCATCCTATGAATGCTTAGGTGGCGTTTCTGCTCAATAGTAAACACAGTGGTCATGCCGTGGAAAGCTACAGCCAGGTTGACATCAACTACATGCATGGAGGTGTCTCAAACAGAGGGTGACCAAGTTTCATCAGTCAAAGGCCCACATGAAAGGTGAACATATTGGGATCTTGTGATGTCACTGATGATGTCATCTGTTGTAAAGGGAGAAGCAGGAACAGGTTAAATATACACATAATGTAAAAACAGTAGGTTGTGGTAACCTCATATAAGTTTTGAAGAGTGAATTGTTTCATTATCCCTATTCTCATGCCTGAGGTATAACAATTGTTTTTTATTGGTGAACCCAATCTAACAGAAACAAATCAAACCAGGAATCGCATCTATTTACACGAAAAGAAGAACTTCAATCCAGTTTTTGGGCCTTCTAACCTTCTTGTTACAATGTGACTTGACCATCAAGCATGAAGCCCTTGATTGTCATACATCATCACAGAGTGTTTTCTGTCTGCAGGAAAGGGAAGCCAGAGCAGATACAGTGGGGAGTTCTGCGCTGGGGCATGCCTGCAACTGTGCAGTTCATATCACAGAACTAACTGTGATATGAGTGTACCTTGTGGATGCATTCACTACCTGATTTCAAACCCGATGCCTCGTTTTTGAAAGGGCAAGGGCACCAAGGCGCTTTCTCCTCGGTAGAAGGCACCTTTATGAGGAAACTGTAGATTTCTATTGGAACATTCCAAGGGGCACCAAGGCAATGGCCAGGGGCAAAATTGCCTTGGTGCCTCCATGAAGAATCAGGCCTGATGATATAATATTGCAGGCTGGCAAAACCACATTGGATGATTAGTGAATGCTGTCAGGCAGTAAGGTTTAAAACAAAGTTAAAGACTGCACTTTTCCCTGTCAGGTAAACAATTGAAAAAGATAATAACCAACTCAACATGGACAAGGAAAGGTGTTTCGAAATAGATCTGCCAATGAGCACTACCCTTGGAACACCAATGGTATTGACTCATTGCACAAACACCACATGCAGCTACTGCTTGCATGCACTCACCATTTTGGGTGGGAGTCACATTGCATGTAAAATTTATGGTGTGTGTGTGTGTAAACGCTGTCTTGCTTAACATGTGCACAAGACTGTATACATTGGTACAACACATGGCGACATTGACTCCTAAAATGATGCAACCAAGATTATTGTGATGATGACGTCAGTTGAATTTAGGAGACTTTTGAATGATAGATGGCAGCAGACGTACCAGGTAAAATTCAATTGTTTGCATAGTTCTGAGTATGCACACGCATGATATCCAGGTACATGGTTTTACTTGTAACCTTGACTTAAAGACACTGGACACCTTTGGTAATTGTCAAAGACCAGTCTTCTCACTTTGTGTATTCTCAACATATGCATAAAAAACCTGTGAAAGTTTGAACTCAATTGGTCGTCAAAGTTGCGAGATATTAATGGAAGAAAAAACACCCTTGTCACACGAAGTTGTGTGCTTTCAGATGCTTGATTTCGAGACCTCACGCATGAGGTCTCAAAATCAATTCAAATAATTACTTCTTTCTCAAAAACTACGTTACTTCAGAGGGAGCTGTTTCTTACAGTGTTTTATACTATCAACAACTCTCCATTGCTCGCTACCAAGTAATTTTTTATGCTAACAATTATTTTGAGTAATTACCAATAGTGTCCAGTGCCTTTAACTAAAATCCTGCAGATGGCAGTGCATTTCAACATACCTTGGTTTTACATCATGGTCCAATGTCGATGTTCAAAAACTCCACATCAGTTCTGCACCACAGAGTGAGATGATTCTAAGAGTTTACATGGACGTCTTGAAGGTGTTTCTGTTTGCAGTAAACGCAGCAATCAAGTAGTGGGAAGCAGCAGTAAGATTGACATCAACTACACGAAGGTATCTCAAGCACAGGGTGACTCTATGATATCACTGATAATGTCATCTGTTAGAAAAGGATAACGCAGAAAAATATTAAATACATGCAAGACAGCAGGTTGTGTTAACCTCAGATAATGTTCAAAGTTTTGTTGAGTGTTGTTTCATCGACCATAACTGAACACAATATGTTGGGTTTGCTAAACCAATGAATTCACCCCCCCCCCAAAAAAAAAGAAAAACGGGAGTTGCGTTACCCATCAAAAATCTTGATGGCTGTGGCTTAAACTTCATTCAATAATACAATCATCATAACTCGACTGACCCATCTGCCCTTCTGATGTTGATGCTTCTGCTGGATTAAGCAGACAGACATTTTGGATACTAAGTTAAGTTGATGAAAGTTTCATAGTTGTTTCAGTGTTTTTAATTGATCAATTCATTGACTTGTTTGCAAAATTCTGAAGCACAATTTGTAATTTGTGGGTCTTCAAATGCAACTTCTTTGACTTTGGCAGTATTCGAACAGAAATATTTTTATAGGAAATTGGTACTGGAATTACTTGTATAATCAGTGAGCTTTATAGAAAAAAAATGTTTTTGGGGTGGGTGGGTTGTAACTACTAATCCTGTACTTGAAGCTAACAAGTAAATTCCTAACATTTGAGAAGTAAAAGGCAGGGCAATTGCGGGAAAATTTGAGGCAGGGGGTGTTCGAGGAGTAAAAGGCAGGGGGGATTCGAGGAGTAAAAGGCAGGGGGGATTCGAGGAGTAAAAGGCAGGGCGATTGTGGGGGGATTCGATGGGTAAAAAGTCAGGGCAGTTGCGGGGGGGATTTGGATAGTAAAAGGCAGGGCGGTTGCGTGGGGGATTTGAGGAGTAAAAGGTAGGCAGTTGCGGGCGGTTTAGGAGTAAAAGGCAGGGTATTCGTAAGGGGATTCGAGAGTAAAAGGCAGGGCGATCGCATGGGGATTTGAGAAGTGAAAGGCAGGGCGATTGCAAGGGGATTCGAGAAGTGAAAAGCAGAGCGATTGCATGGGGATTCGAGAAGTGAAAGGCAGAGCGATTGCATGGGGATTCGAGAAGTGAAAGGCAGGGCAATTGCATGGGGATTCGCAAAGTAAAAGGCAGGGCGGTTGCGGGAAGGATTCAAGAAGTGAAAGGCAGGGCGATTGCATGGGGATTCGAGAAGTAAAAGGCCGGGCGATTGCATGGGGATTCCCAAAGTGAAAGGCAGGGCGGTTGCGGGGGGATTCAAGAAGTGAAAGGCAGGGGGGTTGCGTGGGGGATTTGTGGAGGAAAAGGCAGGCAGTTGCAGCGGTTTGATAAGTAAAAGGCAAGGTGGTTGCGGGGGGATTCGAGGAGTAAAAGGCAGGGCGGTTGAGGGGGATTCGAGGAGTAAAAGGCACTGGGGGTTCGAGGAGTAAAAGGCAGGGCGATTGCAGGGAGATTCGATGGGTAAAAAGTCAGGGCAGTTGCAGGGGGATTCGAATAGTAAAAGGCAGGGCGGTTGCTGGAGGATCGAGGAGTAAAAAGAAGGGCGGTTGCGAGGGATTCAAGAAGTAAAAGGAAGGCAGTTGCAGGGGGATTCTAAGAGTAAAAGGCAAGGCGGTTGCCGGGAGATTCAAGGAGTAAAAGGCAGGGTGGTTGCAAGGGGATTAGAAAGGTTAAAGGGAGGGCGTTTGCGAGGAATTTCAAAGAGTAAAAGGCAGGGCGGTTGCGAGGGGGAATTGAATAGTTAAGAGGCAAGCGGTTGCATGGGGATTCGAGGAGTAAAAGGCAGGGCGATTGCATGGGGATTTGAGGAGTAAAAGGCAGGGCGGTTGTGAGAGGAAATCGAGGAGTAAAAGGCAGGGCGATTGCAGGGGATTCCAGGGGTAAAAAAACAGGGCAGTCGCAGGGGGATTGGAACAGTAAAAGACAGGGCGGTTGCATGGGGCATTTGAAGATAAAAGGCTGGAAAACGATTTTTGGTTTGAGGAGTAAAAGGCAGGGTGTTCGCGGGGGGATTCGAGAAGTAAAAAGGCAGTGCAATTGCGAGGGGATACAAAAGGAAAAGGCAGGGCAGTTGCAGGGGGATTCAAATAGTTAAAAGGCAGGGCGTTTGCATGGGGATTCAAGAGTAAAAGGCAGGGCGTTTGCATGGGGAATCGCGGAGTAAAAGCCAGAGCGATTGCTGGGGAATTCAAGAAGAAAAAGGCAGGGCGATTGCATGGGGATTCGAAAAGTAAAAGGCAGGGCGATTGCATGGGATTCGCGGAGTAAAAGGCAGGGCGGTTGAGGGGGATTCGAGGAGTAAAAGGCACTGGGGGTTTGAGGAGTAAAAGGCAGGGCGATTGCAGGGAGATTCGATGGGTAAAAAGTCAGGGCAGTTGCAGGGGGATTCGAATAGTAAAAGGCAGGGCGGTTGCTGGAGGATCGAGGAGTAAGAAGAAGGGCGGTTGCGAGGGGATTCAAAAAGTAAAAGGAAGGCAGTTGCAGGGGGATTCTAAGAGAAAAAGGCAGGGTGGTTGCCGGGAGATTCAAGGAGTAAAAGGCAGGGTGGTTGCAAGGGGATTAGAAAGGTTAAAGGGAGGGCGTTTGCGAGGAATTTCAAAGAGTAAAAGGCAGGGCGGTTGCGAGGGGGAATTGAATAGTTAAGAGGCAAGCGGTTGCATGGGGATTCATGGGGATTCGAATCCCCCTGCAGTTGCAGGGGGATTCGAACATTAAAGTCAGGGCGATTGCATGGGGATTTGAGGAGTAAAAGGCAGGGCGGTTGTGAGGGGAAATCGAGGAGTAAAAGGCAGGGCGATTGCAGGGGATTCCAGGGGTAAAAAAAACAGGGCAGTCGCAGGGGGATTGGAACAGTAAAAGACAGGGCGGTTGCATGGGGCATTTGAGGATTAAAAGGCAAGAAAACACTGTTAGTTTGAGGAGTAAAAGGCAGGTGTTCGCGGGGGGATTCGAGAAGTAAAAAGGCAGTGCAATTGCAGGGGGATTCAAATAGTTAAAAGGCAGGGCGTTTGCGTGGGGATTCAAGAGTAAAAGGCAGGGTGATTGCATGGGGATTCGCAGAGTAAAAGGCAGGGCGTTTGCATGGGATTCGTGGAGTAAAAGGCAGGACGACTGCAGGGGGATTCAATGAGAAAAAGGCAGGGCAATTGCGGAGGGGGGTTGAGGAGTAAAAGGCAGGGTTGTTGCGGGCAGTTTGAGGAGTAAAAGGCAGGGTGGTTTTGGGGGGATTAGAGGAGTAAATGGCAGGGCGGTTGCAGGGGGAAGTAGAAAGGTTAAAGGCAGGCCGTTGCATGGGGATTTGAGGAGTAAAAGGCAGGGCGGTTGCGGGGGATTCAAAGAGTAAAAGGCAGGAGGGTTGTGGGGGGATTAGAGGAGTAAAAGCCAGAGCCGTTGTGGGGGAATTCAAGGAGAAAAAGGCAGGGCGTTTGCGTGGGGGTTCGAGAAGTAAAAGGCAGGGCGATTGCAGGGAGATTCGATGGGTAAAAGGCAGGGCGGTTGCGGGGGATTCAAAGAGTAAAAGGCAGGAGGGTTGTGGGGGGATTCGAGGAGTAAAAGCCAGAGCCGTTGTGGGGGAATTCAAGGAGAAAAAGGCAGGGCGTTTGCGTGGGGGTTCGAGGAGTAAAAGGCAGGGCGATTGCAGGGAGATTCGATGGGTAAAAGGCAGGGCGGTTGCGGGGGATTCAAAGAGTAAAAGGCAGGAGGTTTGTGGGGGGATTCGAGGAGTAAAAGGCAGGGCCGTTGTGGGGGGATTCGAGAAGTAAAAGGCAGGACGGTTGCCGGGGGATTTGAGGAGTAAAAGGCAGAGCGGTTGCAGGCAGCTTGAGTCTTAAAAGGCAGGGTTGTTGCAGGAGTAAAAGGCAGCGTGGTTTGGGGGGATCCGAGGAGTAAAAGGCAGGAGGGTTGTGGAGGGATTCGAGGAGGAGAAGGCAGGAGGGTTGTGGAGGGATTCGAGGAGGAGAAGGCAGGGCGGTTGCAGGGGAATTCGAGGAGTAAAAGGTAGGGCGATTGCATGAGGATTCGAGGTGTAAAAGGCAGGGCGATTGCGTGAGGATTCGTGGAGTAAAAGGCAGGCCGATTGCATGGGGATTTGAGGTGTAAAAGGCAGGGCGGTTGCGGGGATTCAAAGAGTAAAAGGCAGGAGGGTTGTGGGGGGGATTCGAGGAGTAAAAGGCAGGGCGATTACGGGGGGGGATTTGAGGAGTAAAAGGCAGGGCCGTTGTGGGGGGATTCGAGGAGTAAAAGGCAGGACGGTTGCCGGGGGATTTCATGAGTAAAGGCAGTGTGATTGCTGGGGGATTCGAGGAGTAAATGGCAGGCTGTTGTGGGGATTCAAATAGTTAAAAGGCAGGGCGTTTGCATGAGGATTCAAGGAGTAAAAGGCAGGAGGGTTGTGGGGGGATTCAAGGAGTAAAAGGCAGTGTGGTTGCGGGGGGATTCGAGCAGTATAAGGCAGGGCGATTGCGAGGGGATTTAACGAGTAAAAGGCAGGTCGATTGCATGAGGATTCTAGGAGTAACAGGCAGGGCGATTGCATGGGGATTCAAGGAAAAGAAGGCAGGGCGGTTGCAGGGGGATTCGATTAGTTAAAAGGTAGGGTGGTTACTTGGGGATTTGAGGAGTAAAAGGCAGACGGTTGCTGGGGGATTCGGGGATTGGAGGAGTAAAAGGCAGGGAAATTGCGAGCAACTGACACAGTTCCATGGTGAGCACACACTCCCAACTCACCTCCACTAGGATCTAGTTCCATCTTTCCCGCCTCTGCGCATCATCAAGAAATCCTCGCCAACAAGATCCTTCACCAGCTTTGTACCTCATAGAACAATCCAAAGAGCTTATCCTGCAGGATATCTTTCCAGCTTTCTCCTGAAGACGATCAGAGCATGCTGATCAAAATAATGATTTGTTACACCACCAGTGCTTTTCAGGACCACCACAACTCATAGAGAGATCTTTAAAATTTACAACGTGTACAACGGTTGCATACATTGTTTGCAACTGATATTATCGGTCTCGGTAGCGTGAACGTAAACGATTTACGCTACAACTACAAGATACATCGTCGGCTAAAAAGTAAAACAAGTAAATATTTTACTTTCATTAAAAGGGCACGACGGCCAAGGGGGAAAAGGGTACAGCATTTTGGCTGTGAAAAGGGTACTATTTTGAGGGGCACCGTGTAATTCGAGGCCTGAAAGGCAGGACAAGATTAAATACTACATACATGTGTAGGACAGCAGACTAATCTCAGATTTGTTCACAGTTTTGGAGAGTGATTGTTTCATTGACCATCACCCCCACAAGATGATTGGCTTCCTGAACAACAATCCTTATTGATTCCATAAATGAGTTGCGTTTTGTTACCCATCAGCTTGTTATTGTTTATACCACATTAATGACAAATAGGCCAAACCACATCCATCATTTCCTGAGAATGTTCAAGATGTCTTTTCATCCCAGTAGTATCCCAATCTAACCCACACCACTACTCTCTGTCATTTGTGTTTTTTAGTCTTTTCTAAGAGGACGACGTTTATGCTTCTGCAAAGGAAACAGACAATTTGGCAACAGTGTTTAACTTAATGAGCCAGAGAACATTATTAAAAAAAACTGCAGAAAAATTCTCATGTCAAGTAATTTATTGGGATAAGGATGTAGCAATGCTTATTTGATCGACATGTTTGAACAATTCTTAAGCCCCTTTATAAATTGATCATCAAGATTCTTTTGAAAAGTTTCAAAATACGGGATTTTAATTGTCCTCAAAGATGCATCAATCGCCAGTTGGTTTGCAAAGTTGATGGTAAATTTTGTTTTTTAAATAAATGATAGTTTTTTCCTGCAGTCTAAGTTACGAACTTTCCTTTCAGAAATTGACAAAAATGTGTCAATGATGAGTAGTAGCTTTGTTAAAAGATACAAATGAGTTATTGTCGGGGCCTGACATTGCCTCACAAGCAACAATAATATGTACAAAGGATTTGCATGTTAAGAGTTATCAAGTTTACGAGAGACAACCATGTAATACTCTGCTCTTAAAAGCTGTGGTGGTTTATACTGTAGTGAAACTCAGCTACTGCTCTCTCTCCCAAACTGATACCAGAATTCTCTCTAAAGGCATGAACTTTGCCATCACCCCTCACACCACACCCCGACAAGGACATCATCCAGTCTACCGAACCACAAGAAATCAAACATCTAGACAGGACGTCCGCCAAGATCAAGATCAGGGATCAGATTTGGGGGGAAAATCCACAAGACTGCAGGACGTGTAGCTCAAAACATTTACTGGACCACAATTTAGAAAATAAGACAAAAAAGAAAATGCCTCTACAGTTTAACATTTGATCTGTGTTAATTTGAACAAGCACTCAAAGAAGATTTTGTGGTATCATATCATCAAAGTTTTCACAAAGAGGCAATTTAGCCCCTACAGCCAAACTTTTATGTTTGGAGAAAAAAAAACAAGTTTGAAGTGAAAACATTTTTCAAATTGTTGTTTTAGAGACTGTTTACCAATTGAATTTTGACAACCATGAAAGTGGTGATCTTAAATTTTGGCTTCGCTAAGCTCAATGAGCTAACCTGCAACCAAGTGTATTTGCCAAAAAGGCATATTCTGACAAAAACTTTCACGGTTGTCAATGTCAACAAACCCCATTCAAGCCTACCACAACAATGCCCTCAACACAAGTCAACAGTCACAATCCCATACATGGGTCACCTCAGTACCACACAAACAGACTGGCCCAGGTATTCATCTGACAAGATTCCAAGCAGACTACAGTACGGACCCCTCAAAATCAGGGCTGATGTCCACTGTGCAAACATGGAAAAGTTTATTAAGATTGATTAGGGCTGGTTAAAGTATACCCTTTATGTAATTATTTTAAGTTGAGTAGGCATTTGTGAACAGTTGGGCGTGCAAATTGCAGACGAAAAAAGCATGCCAAAAGCTGCTGTTTTTAAGAGAAAGTGTCGTTTGCTATGAATTTTCCAGCATAAATCCTGAGGGTTTTAGCGATTCATAGCCTGCAGAGCATTAACATGAGTGTTTGCCTCCTTCGTGACTGTTGACTTGTGTTGATAGGGCATTGTTGTGGTAGGCTTGAATGGGGCTTGTTGACATTGATGACCGTGAAAGTTTTTGTCAGAATATGCCTTTTCAGACGGCCTATGTTGCATTTTTCGTTGGCCAGTATCCCCCGTTGCTAGTTTTAAGCTTTGTGCATGCAGGCAATCATCATGTAAAGGATTGCTGGTCTTTTTTCGTGTGTGATATCCGGGCTGGGGGTGCAGCGGTGCGTCTTGACTAAAGGCTAACAACAACATAGAAAATGAGACTGAAACCGACTCAGACAAACTTCATCAGACAGAAGTACACAGTAAATGACGAGGAAGACCTGGACTCGTTAGGAATCGTAGCAGCCTTGCACTGTCTCAACACATACACCTTTAACCACTTCACAACGGATGACGTATTATCTGCAAATATTTTATAGACTTACGGCGGAAGATTTTTAACGCCCGGAAAAACTTAATTGGATTTTACTAAATAGTTTTGCTGACAGTGACAGCCGGATGGCTGACGTTTTTATCGACCCAGACTTTCCAGTGTGTAGCCTGCACAGGCAGGCACCTACCACGATACGATTTGTTTTACCAGCTACAACAGGTTCTGAAAAACATGCCTTGCAAAAACCCTTTCCAGGGGTAATTGTGCAACCCCCGATCTTTGCATGTTGTAAAAATGTGGCATACAAGAATGGACAGGCTGCCACCACTGTTTGCCATTATATTCGGCTCAATGGGAGGTAAGTCTGAGCAATCCGGAGCACTTTAGCATACCTTGCGAAATCCCTTTACAGACCTTTTGTCATGTAAAAATGTGGCATACAATGTAACAACAAAAGCAGGTGTGTTAGTAACACCCATTTGTTGATCGCATCAGCACTTACCTCTTTGTCATGTTGTAAAAATGTGGCATACAAGAATAGACAGGTTGCCACCATTGTTTGTCATTATATTCGGCTCAATTGGAGGTAAGTCTGGGCGCTCTGAGACTTCAGCATACCTTGCGAAATCCCTTTACATACAGACCTTTGCCATGTTGCAAAAATGTGGCAAACAATGTAAAAAAACAAAACAGGGTGTGTCAGTAAAATTTGATGTTGATGACGACAGCATCCCATTGGCGCTGCTCCAAATTTTTACAAACAAAATCACTACACTACTGTGGGGTGTCGTGGCCGAGCTATAATTGCTTCTCTCCACCCAGGGGTAAAATGGGTACCTGTTAGGGCAGAGATGGTTCTTGTGATTGATTTAGCTTAGTAGCGTATACTTGTTGCACAGGCTGTAAACTCCCCAGGGAGCTGAGATGGTTTAAGGAATAAAATAAATGGCCCACTGACCAGGGATAATAATGTTGGAAGCGCTTTGAGACGCCCTTCGGGTGTATAAAGCGCTATATAAAAATTGATTATTATTATTACTACACAGGGTCCATCATGATGCAAGGAATTTGAAACCCTGTGATGGCCGATGACCTATATTTTGAGTAATTTGACTGTATTACTTTGTTAGCTTTTGTAAAAAAATTCTCATAAATTTTGCTGTTATAACTAGAAGCCCACATTTACAATCCTGTGGAGCTTTAAGCCAAAATTAACTGCGATTGTAGCAGCCCATAGCAAAAGGCCTGCTGAGCAGAGGGATCGCGTGACAGTACCCAGCACGTCAGGTGAAGATCCCCCGGAGCCGAGTGAATCACCCCCGAGCTGGGTTGATAGAGAAGATCCGCTCGCCCCGTTAAGATAACCACGGCTGGTGGGGCCAGAATGGGGCTATGAGGAGGACCGTGGTCAGCTTACGAGGGAGGAGTGAGATGGGCAGGATTGCATAGGCCAGTAGGCCGTCCGGCTGCACTGATAGAGCATCGATCTGCCAGGCGTTGGGGTCTGGGCCTCTTGCGCACTAGATCAGCACGTTTTTGCCCCATCACCCCATCCATGCGATCGACGCACATTCGATCCAAGGGCATCACTGGGAAGGGCTTTGTCACGCCCGATTGTTGGGCCCGACCTTCTCTTTAACGTCTGTCGTTTATCATAGGGGGGTTCCGGGTCACGGAGATAACATTGTTAACAAATCCAGACCACAGGCCTTCTTACTTTGCAAGCGGGAGACTATCGGTTTGTTTCCGTAAACACACCGTCAGCCAGATCAAAACATTATACACGTGCAATGTATGCTGCTGTTAAATAGTCTGGTTGCCGACCAGTTCTCATTGGCTACGCAAGAAGTATGCATATCAATACAGCGCAGTGAATGGACAATTATTTGTGGAGGTGAAAATCAGACGTTGGCAGCCTCCTTTTCAAGAATGGGCTGATGTTTGGTTGCGTGCTTGGATCGAGATATTCTATTGATTAAACATCATGATACATTCGTGCTTGGATTGGATTCTATTATTATAACATCATGATAACATCGTGCTTGGGATTGAGAACATTTCTTCTGCAGGCCTCGAATTACACAGCTGCCACAACGGCCAGTGCCGTCGAATGCCCTCGTAACTGGCCATGGTGCCCCTCAAAAAAATACACTTTTCACGGCCATAATGCCGTGCCCTTTTTCTCCGTTGGCCGTCCTGCCCTTTTAATGAAAGTTAAATATTTACTTGTTTTAGTTTTCAGCCGATGATGTATCTTGAAGTTGTAGCATAAAATGTTTACGATCACGCTATTGCGACCGTCTTTCGGTTGCAACCACTCTATGCACCTGTTGTACCTGAACACCTGACATCCTTAAATAGGGGACCAGTCTATAACAAAAACCACTGACCAACAGAGGTCGCTCTGTTGTTTTGGACGCACTCTTCTAATGGACACTTATTCAATAAAGAGGCCTGTTTAATGAATCAACAAAGTAGTTCGCTGTTGGTTGTATTTTGTTTTATAACTTAGTGGCCTCTGTGCCTTTTTTCTTTTCACATTTTGGCCTTGGTGCCCTTTCTACTGGCCTTGGTGCCCTCCAAGGCCAAAGTGTCCTTGCCCTAACAAAATTGTAATTCTAGGCCTGTTCTGATAATACACTGTACATGTTCTCTTGAAATGGAGCAAACCAGGCGCATGTAGTTTTGTCTTCCTCTGATCCAGAACTAAGTTACACTCTCGCATGATTTGTGTGTCATCCAATAATCATTAGTAATACAAAAAATAATGTACTGTTATTTTTATTTTAAAGATCACGGCTTGCAATAAAAAGTGTAGCCGTGGCTCTGAATATACATGTAGGCCGTGATTTATTTCATTTGGCCATGCCAATCAGGCTGCACGGCTGGCTGCCTAAAACCTTGACGTGAAGTGGTTAGATACATGTTACTATTATCATCACATGTCGACACCCAGTGTATTTGTATATGTTTCTTTTGAAACTATTTTTCAAAATTTCTTATGGGTCAAATTTGGGTCAGTAGCTATTTTTGCTTTGCCTGAAATTGATAAAGATATGTTGGTGTCCTCTTGATGTGGAAATGCAGCCAACCGAATCTACATTAGATACTTTTTGTTTTTACGGTTTACAGACTCTACATTTTACAGGCCTCGAATTACACGGCGGCCACGAAGGCCAGTGCCTTCGATGCCCTTGTAATTGGCTGTGGTGCCCCTCGAAAAAATACCCTTTTCACAGCCAAAATGCTGTGCCCTCTCCCCCAATGGCCCTTTTCCCATTGGCCGTCGTGCCCTGCCGTCGTGCCCTTTAGTTTTTAGCCGACGATGTATCTTGAATTTGTAACTTGTATTTGTAACTTGTAGTTGTAGCGTAAATTGTTTGCATTCACACTACTGCGACCGACCGATAGTATCAGTTGCAAATACTGTATGCATCCGTTGTACACGAACACCCGACGTTTATAAAGTCTATAACAAAAACCACTGATGACCAACAGAGGGCGCTCTGTTATTTCGGACGCCCTCTTGTGGTGGACACTTATTCAATAAAGAGGCCTGTTTTATGAATGAACAAAGTAGTTGGCCGTTGGTTGTATTTTGTTTTATAACTTTCATAACTTTTGCCTTCATGCCTTTGTTATTTTCTCATTTTGGCCTTGGTGCCCTTTCTACCGGCCTTGGTGCCCTCCAAAACTTTAAATACTCCAAGGCCAAAGTGGCCTTGCCCTAAAAAATTTGTAATTCCAGGCCTGTTTTATCTGAAGGTTTGGTCATAACAAGGCCCAGGAGATCACTACAATCCATGAAATAGTACAGCCTCATCAAGGCCACTGATAAACGATGACCGTGCAATGGAACCTTATACCAAAAATTAATCATCGCACTATACATGTATATAATAATAACGTGCTCAAAAATGTACACCACTTCAGGTTCATGTACATGTATGCTCCAAGCGACAACCCAGAAAAACATCAGCACATCGCACAATAAGATCAGCTTAGCATGGATGAAATAAACTGGAAGGAGAACTCGTCGACCATGTCGACAGTAAAAAACGACTTAGAGTGCAGGTCAAGCTTTTAGAGTTGTCTAAATTGACAGAGGCATAATACACCATTGAGGTCTGGTAACTAAGCAGAGTTTGCCCTTAACTTTGTCATTTCAAAAGTCCTCCAGCTTTTTCACTAGTCCGTGTTTTAAAGGGACACGTTGCCTTCGTATCGGGCAGTTTGGGATATAAAAAGCAATCAACGTTATGAAATGAATATGGTTGGAAAGATGTTTTATAAGTAGAATATAATGATCCACACAAATATTCCTAGAAATTTGTGTTTTTTGTTTGTGACAAAGAACGGTCTGCCATATTGTAGAGTCCCCCAAATCAAGGTGATTTGGGAGTCCGCGAAGGCACCAGTCTTACCCCACTTGGCTCCCATCTAATGTGCCCTGGTTCAATTGAAAGGACATGGAGCTCACTTCTTTGTCTAGCTGTGGCTGTCCAATAAGGGGGCATTCGCCAATGGTTCATATGGTGGTTCCGCCAAGACCTTGAGAACTTGTGCGAGATCCCAGGATGGAACCAGCTTCCTAGATGGAGGTCTTTCGACATACATCCCCCGCAGGAGCTGAGCCAGGCTAGCGTCATTGGACATAGTAGATCCATCTGTGAACCCTTTATGGACAGCCGCTATGGCTGACCTATAGCCCCGAATAGTGGATACCCTCAAATCCTTATGAAACAGATACATAAAGAAATCTCCAACCACTGCTAGAGGCATTGTGCATGGATCATGAGTCTGTTCTTTGCACCAATGTCGTAATCGGCTGTCGCAAGACTTACGGGTAGACAGTCTGCGGCCTTGGGCTGCCAATGAGGCAGCGCCCGCTGAAAAGCCCGCTGATCGCAGTGATTGCTTGACAGCATCCAAGATATTAGGTGGAGGGACTCTAGCTACCCCTGGGTGCGGGATCAGGGACCGTGGTTGACGTAGTAGGTCTGATCACACCGGTAGAATTATCGGCGGCTTGCCCAACAGGCGAACTATTTTCTGAAACCAAGGTTGGCGTGGCCAAAATTGTGCGATGAGGATGATTCTGCACTCTTCCGCCTTGATCTTTGTCAGTACCCTTGGTAGAAGTGAGATTGGGGGAAACGCGTATGCCAGCATGTTTTTAAAACTGATGGAAAAAGCATCTGCTGCCCATCCCTTCGGATCCTGGTTGCGTGTACATTACCGCTAACTGATGGTTCAGTGCCGACACAAACAGATTGATGTGAGGGCGATCCCATACTTGGAAGATCGACTGAACCACTGCCGGGTGCAGAGTTCATTCGGTTGGAAGGACCTTCCCCCGAGACAGAGCGTCTGCCATGATATTCAGCTTTCCGGCTAAGTGGACCGCCGTTAGATCTGTCTCGCCTGGCACCATAGCAGAAGCTCCCATGTGTGCATGCACAACTGCGGGGAATGCGTCCCGCCCTGACGGTTTATAAGAGACAACAGTTGAGTTGTCCGATTTTATGAGGACCAGTTCCCCAGTCACTATTCTGACAAAATGTTTCAGTGCTCATAATACTGCGAGCAGTTCGAGGATATTGATATGGTATTGTCTGTCCGCCTGGGACCAAGACCCCGCTACTGATTCCATTCCAATGTGTGCCCCCCGTGGTCAGGGGAAAATCAGTGCCACCACGATGTTTGTTTGCCTTGACCACCAGTCCAGGTGGGCGCAAATCATGTTTGGGATTGGCACTGGCCGCTGGATGTGGTGAATACATGGTCGGTAGTATGCAAGTAAATGCAACTGTATCGGGCGCATCCGCAACCTGCACCATGGGAGTACGTCCACCATGCTTACCATTAGGCCCAATAGCCGAAGCCAGGCCACTGCTGGGGCCACACTGGCAGTTTTGAACAGAGTGATGCAGTCCAAAAGATTTTGGACTCGCTCCTCGGTAGGAAAAGCTAGTCCTCGCTGGAGGTCCAGTTTTGCTCCTAAGAAAACTGGGTGCCTTGTTGGGTTCGGCTGCGATTTTTCGATGTTTATCAGAAAACCTAACTCCGAAATGATGTTTGCAGTTAGTTCGAGTGCCCAGCTTGTTTCCTCCTTTGTCCACCCAACAATGAGCCAATCGTCCAGGTAAACAAAAATCTGTACCTGACGCCGTCGGAGGATTCCCGCTACGACTTTCACCAGCCTTGTAAACACCCTCGGGGCAGTGGAAAGGCCGAACGGTAGTGTCAGAAATTCGTAAGTCCTTTGGATGTAACGAAACCGTAGCAATGCTCGATGTTCGGCCCACAGCGGAACATGTAGATAAGCATCCTTTAGATCGATCAACACCGCCCAGGTTGGAATGGGTAATGCATCCAAAACTGTCTGCAGCGACTCCATCCGAAACCGTTTTGGTCTTACATATTTGTTTAATGGCCGAAGGTATAAAATCGGTCGACATTTCTTCTAGAAAAAAGGTCAAGAAAAACCTTCAATTTGCATCCTCTGTTTGCACTCTGCGTATGGCTTGTTTTTGCAAGAGGGCAGATATCTCAGTAGGTATGCAGAAGGGGGAGTACTTGTGAACTCTATTTTGTAGCCGGAAGCTACTGTTTTTTGTACCCACCCGTCATTGCACAAAAGGGCCCAAGTCTTTGCGAAATGAATGAGTCGACCCCCCACGGGCCCTGGGAAGGGGCCGGGAAGGGGGGCGTCACCGGCGCCAAGCGCCACCCCGGTAACCTCCGCGCGAAGCTTTGGAGCGGGGGCTGAAGCCGGCTCTACCTCGGGTACGCGACCCAAAAGCCTGACTCTGTCCAACTGTTGTAGTGGGTTTGAAAGAAGAGCCCGATGGATTTGGGGCAAACGGCTTCAACGGTTTACGGGGAACGTCTTGCCCCTAGTCGCTCCACTGTAACCTCTAGCCGCTCCACTGTTACCTCTAGCCGCTCCACTGTTACCTCTAGCCGCTCCACTGTAACCTCTAGCCGCTCCACTGTTACCTCTAGCCGCTCCACTGTAACCTCTAGCAGCTCCACTGTTACCTATAGCCAGACGAGAGCTGCCCCCTTGACTTGATTGTTTGAGGTTAATCTTATCCGTGGCTTTAATTCGTTTTGCCTCGGCTTGCATGACTTCCTGGAATTTTCCTCCAAATAAATCGGAACTCAGCCAGGGGAGAGATTCCAGGTTGGACCTCAATTCATCAGAGGGAACAAAGATCGTATCCAAAACGTTTGTCCTCCGTGCATTGATTGTCATCAAGGACACCCACATAAACTGGTCCATGCACAGCCTTAGCCTGTCGTCAAGGCAACGAAAAGCTGTCTCGGTTGCCGCTGGTGATACAGGAGAATCTGCTTCACAAGAACACACCAAATATTCGGAAAGGAGTTGCAAAAAACATGCTACCCGAATTCCTTGTCAATTTTCATTTATGACTCCTCAAACACATTTTTCCCCTTGATGGAAAAGGTGACTTCAAAGTACTTTGACCGCCCAAATCCGCCGTGACTTTATCACGCACTGTAGCGGGCATGGGCGGCACTGATAAAAAAATTATCAAAGTCTGCCTGAGGTACTCTGAACGGGCCAGTTGCTAGGCGCACGAACAGACATATTTTGTTCACCTCCAAAAGTGCAATCATACAATCGGCACACAGCCGATCAATTGGAAGAACGGAAAAAATTCCTTTTGTTCGATCGGCGCGGTACGACCCTTAAACGATTGTCTAGCGCCCTCTACCGGGTCTGGTTCTTCATTGGACGGTATATGCAACACCCATACCATATCTTTCATGACCATATGCAATCGCTGGTCGGTTTTGGATTGGTAGGATGATTCATCCGAATCAACCGAGGAATCATCCTCCTGCTCTTGGGGTCATTCCCGGTGATAACGTCGCTGTGTTGGGAGAACAGTTTCCTCATTTCCCGAGGATTGTTCGGTGTTTGGGACCGCTACCGTTGCTGAAACACGGCTCTGAAAGACGCACTGGCTGCCGATTCACCTGAGGGAGACCGGGAACGAACCCATGCCGCTAGGGCCTCCCAATCTGCTGACCCCCAGTCCTTGCAAACCGAGCACGGTACTTGTCGGTTACACGGTCTACAACGGGGGCACGAGGCATGTAAATCTTTCTCGGGACGAGGCTTAATACGTTGGCAAGAAGAACATGGAACAAAATTTGTGGGCGTCACCCCACGATTGCTTGGGACCTTACCAGCAATAACGTAAAGAAGCACAGTATAAATCATGAAAGGAAAGATCACAACTTCCTCCGAAAATACCAAAAATCACGTAGGGATACGCCCATAACAAAACACGTCTGTCTTCGCTGAACGCTAGAGAAAAGAGGACGAGTTGGCCGTGGGCAGAGGCGGCGGTTGGAGGGTGCCCTCTTGTGGTATTAAATTCTAGTGTGGAAGCCTAAGGCTTAGAGAAATATGCAAATTGTAGGTTTAACAGGTAAGGGAGTCCCCTGAAGTGGACTCAAATTTTTTAACTCTATGAAATGGCGGACGTGTTCTGCTAGTCTTTTTTTCCAGTCGCAGCTGTTGAACTACAACTGAGCAATTATTATTACTAATTTTACGATCACCATCTGTTTGTTATATGCCAAAAAGTAGCTTACAGTTCATAAATTTAAAAAACACACGTCGAATTTAACACTTTATTCCAGCCGGACCCAGACACACGGTCCTTGTGTACCCGTATATCCAGCAGGCCCTCTGGCTTATGGATTGTACTAGCGGGGCCAACCTAGCGCTAACACCAGGCTGAAGCTAGCACAGTATTGGGTCCAAAATAGCCAGCGGAATTGCGGCCATTAAGTTTTTATGGTCGTAAATTTTTGGAGTATTTACCAATCTATGACCCCACCTTTGAACTACAAACTCAACATACCTTGTTAAGTAGAGCAGCCCAGAAGCAGGCACAGGAGAATCAACCTTCAGGTCTTGAAGATGACACGAGCAAGTAATAAGCTCATGAATAATTCAAGGGTCATGCAGTACAGGGAGGTGACAAAATGGCTCATTTGGTTCATTTCTGTCGGCTTATTTTCTATTTCTCTTTCTTTGTTAATGCTTTCTAATGACTTTTAGCTATAACTTTACAATATTATCAAATGAAAATCTGTAAGTAATGGCTAATATTTCAGTATTTGTTCGGATAAAATAATGGATTTGCCGACAGAAATGAGCCAAGTTAGCTATTTTGTCACCTCCCTGTACTGCATGTGTTCTAATATTCTGAGTACGCAGCTGGCCATTCTGCGAATACGCGGCTGGCTATTTTGGGCCCGGTACTGTGCTAGCTTCAGCTTGATTTACATGTTGCGAGCGAATTAGAGAATGGTTTATTACCCGACTGGTTTACCAGGCCACCCACTGGCTAAGGCACCAGCATAACGACTGTTCATTGCGCATTTTGCCTATTACATGGACAGTGGTATTTACGACTGGAAATATGTATACCTTTTGGGGGGCAGATGTCGGGAGTCAGAGGGCAATAATTGGTTTTTTAATCACCATTCACTCATTAACGGTGTTTTAATGAATGAACAACTCTTAATAAGGATATGGAACACTTCCAACCAGCAAAATTTCATGAGATTTTGAGGCAACGTGTCCCTTTAAGGTTTTCTTTCAACTTGTCATTAGCATTAGTAACCAATTTGAATTACATAATACCATAGAGAAAGGGTCCTTTCTCTATGATAATACGAAGTGCTTACAACATGTAGCGATGGCACTTCAGCATTAGACTAGCCAGCAGGACTAGTTGGACAGAATTCTGACTGGTCCTTGGGTGTTTAACTGGCATTTGGCCAGCGGATCACTGTTTAAAGGGAGGACACTGCTAAAGTAAACTTGGGATAAAGGCTGTGTCCGAACTGATGGCTTCGACAGTGGCTAATGGGCGGAATGCGAAAAAAGTCCCATTCTTCAACATTGATTCAGACACGGCCAAACAAACTGGAATCCATCTGGGTCAACTTCTTGCAGGAAAATGCCAAAGGATCAGAAGAAGGAAACCGTCCACTCCAAGAAATTTGAGAGAATACCGAGTGGAGCTAGGCATACAAGCTCAAGAACAGTGACATAGATTGTATCCAGCAGCTGCAAGACTGGAACATGATCACAGTTTTGAAAGCAACAAAACTGATGTTGCTTTGTTTTGTGCAATTGCTTGGTGTCAGGGATTTACATTCTTCCTCATTGAACCAGGAACACAGTATTAATGTAAACAAGTACATACACACCTACATGCACGTGTATGCAAGAAGACCCATTAAATGCCCAATCAACTTAGATTTGGGGCAATAAAGGCACTGATGGCATAAACATTATTGTAGCCTTGAGACTAATTACTTGAGACACCCAAGGTTATGCGATTTGGAAGGTGATTTTAAGTTTATGACTGTTTACGTGTGAGTACTATGTATTAAAAGTATTAATGTGAATAGGCAAAATACCTGTTTTACACCAAAATTTATTTTACCATGAAGAATTTGAGAAGCCAATCTGAATTTTCTTACAGACACAGCCCAGATACACTGTTTTCAGATTTAAAAAATAAATTCTTGAGTAATGTGCCACATCTAAAAAAAACCAATGAATAAAGGGGTATTTTGGGCATTTTCAACACTGGACCCATATTGACACCCGTGTGATTGGTCTTTCCTTGCTTGGGGGCACTCATATGTAACTAGACATTACCCAGTTGTCATATAAAAGCAAACTGACATTTCATGTTGGCATAAGGGGGTTCAAAATTTACAATAAGTCCCTTACGTCAGTACAATTTTAGGTTTTTGAGGGTCCATTTCACAAAAACCAAATTTTATATACCAATTGTGACAGTATATTTTTGATAATTTGGGTACAAGTCATCATAACCATCAATTATCAGGGGTATATCTTATCTCGATTTTTAGATATGGGCCTCTGAAATTGCCAAAAACTCACCGGTGCAACATACAGGGCGAATAAAGGGGGCGGGTCTACAATGTTCAAGGGGTCGTATCTTAAAAACAAAAAAGGATTTGGCAGAATTTTTTTGGACTATTTGCATAAAATATATTAGATGTTTCTTCCAAAAAATTAAGAAAATAATCTGAGTCGGTCACTGACAAATTTTCAAAAATGTGAGTTGGCATGGATGGAATGACCCAAATGTCACAACACTACTTTCATTGCTCTTCACTTACCATGCTGAGGTGGTTTATTTTGAGGATCCTGCAACCAGTCTGTCATCTTAGTAAGGTGGATGTTCAGTTGTTCTGGTACATATCTCCCTTTGCTGCACACAAAGAAAAATTTATGAAATTTAGTGTATCACGATTTCTCTTCAAACACATCGTCAACTTTTACTAAAAAGTCATAATTTTTATGAAAATTTGTTTAGTCACTATTTGGACTGCTAATACATTTATCTTTCATGATACAAAATCTTAATCCTCAAATATGTTCAGTTTTGCAAATAAAGCAAACAACTTTGCATATGGGCAATTATATTGGTGTGTGCTTTAAGTGCGTAAAGGGCAAGATGACCCTCTGACACTTTTAGTTTTCACGAAGTGACACTTTGCTTACAGGCATCTTGCACAATGCAAGCTGTGTGTTTGTTAGTTTTCATGAAGTGTCCTTTCTGTTTTTTGAACATTTACTCATTAATTATGAATTCATTTTAAAAAAGTTAGTAGTTGGCTAGAACATTCAAGGTTTCAACTTTCATACACTAATTTGGGGGGAAATTTCCCGTTATACAAATTGTCCGAGAACAATATTAAAAGATCACTAACTTCAAATGCGATTATTTCTAAACCCAGTTCTACCTCTGTGGGGTCGGTCGCGTCAGTTCATGAAACCTGCGACGACATACCATAGTATTTAAATAGTCAAGAATAGTTTCAGTGGTGGCTGGGTGGTGGTGCGTACAAGGTGGGAGGAGGGTTACCATTCTATCAAATACAGAGTACATGGATAAAATGTTGAGTTTGCTGTTACTTGATTTTTTAATTTAACCACTTCACGTCAAATGACATACATATTTATCCACAATATTTTGCCTAAACTGGCTTACGGTGGACGGATTTGCGCTTTGTTTAACCCTCTTGCTGTCTGACCATTCAATACCATTCAAGTGGTTTTGAATGATAGATAAACTATGCCAGCCTGAAATATGATACCATGAGGGAATGCATGTACACAGTGCACAGTTAGTTCTGTGCACAGGTTGTGCCACAGTTCACAACCTTGGCAGTCGAATGGTTTCAAATGGTTGGTCAACTCACTGGAAAATGTTGCCAAGAGTCACTGACAGTAGAAGGGTTAAACAATACAAAGAGGGACAGAAGAAAGTTAAAGTCGGGCTCATAATCTCCCTTGTTTCAGGTTTTTTGGTGTAACCCCCAATTCCATACTAATGGTTGTTTATCATCATGTTTTGTTCAATTGGAGGTAATTGTCCGAGCATTCCGAGATTCCAGCTTACCACGGCAGATTATCAGCCCTGGCTTAAGACTAGCTATGCACAGAGAAAGGATATTACTCACTAGCAAGCTACTAGTACAGACAGGTCACACACACAGCGCTGTATATCAGCGCGCATGCACATCAGCAAACATCATGGATGCCGGTCAATATAATCGTGTCAGTATTGCCTCTGATATTCTTCATAAATTACACAAAAACGGAGCATGAACATTTTCGTCTTAAAATTGTGCTCTCCACAATTGAGCTTTGGTAAGTGACAACTGGGGGAAAAATCTCGGCATAAAAACATGGGTTTCTAGTCCAAATATTATTTCACCTCCTGGAGGTACTTGGGTGTAGGGCCAAGAAGCGGAGGAGTCCAGCGTATTGGCACTATTTATATGGGGCTAATCTAGCCCTGGTAGGAGGTCAGTGTCCATAGCACTGCACTGATGTCCTGGGTATAAAGCTTCGCAATGCGCACAAAATTTCAACTAATGTTTTTCCATATTTTTGGATTTAAGAAACTGAAACTCTGTAGACACATTTTTCATGTCCATAAATACACTTTTTGTGGGTCAAAAAAATAACAAATATATCCACTTCCGTTTTAAACATGTACCAATTGAAGTGTGAAATGCATAGCCGCTCCATCAACTTCCGGGTCAGTGCGCTTGAAGAACAAACGAGTGTTGTCTTGCTGCAAGACCTTCTCGGTTTAGTTTGTCACAATTTTTAATTTTTTATCTGAGCAGTCTACCAAGTCTACCAGCGTTGCTGCGCGCGGAGTACCAGTTTGTTTGGTAGACAAAAGCGCAGTCATAGGAAAAACAAAGTGGTACTCCTCGCGCAGCAACGCTGGTCCCAGCAACTGTGGGTTGGTTTTGTACACAAATCATGCAACTCCACCGCCATATTTGTAACACTGTTTGAATGGGATCTGAATTACAGTCATAATTTGTCGCTTTTTAACAATTTTTAGTTTGCGGAATAGATTTTCTGGACCCGTGCAATGCTCAATGAGAGTTCAAGGAACACGTAGCTCTAGCCTAATTTTGGCAAGATCCGGTTTCAAAAGAGAACTCAAGGTGCATAAATGTGAAGGGCAAAAAGTTCTGTACATAGGATTTTGTACATAATTCTAGGATTTATAACCTAATGAAATATAAAAGCAATCAGACATTTCACATATAGGCACTAGGGGGTCTCAAAAATGACAAAAAGTCATTGCGCATGCCAAAATGTAGGTTTTTAAACACCTAACCCTTGATATGCAAATGAGCTGTGCTACTTTTGACAGTAGATTATAGTTGATGGGATACCAGATACCCTGTATATTAATTTGTAGCTACATATCTTCTCTCCATTTGTAGACATAGGCCTCTAAAAATGCTCAAAAACACAAAATATCAATTTGAAGGGGCGGGGCTTAATTTTTTGGGGGTCATATCTTAGAAATGCCAAGGATTAGGACTCTAAAATTTTGTGTGTGTTCAAGGCACCCATACAGTAGGGGATTGTTTTGTTTTTTAAATTAACGAAATCTGAGACGGAGCCTGCCAAACTTTTCTGAGTTTCAGGTGAGTTGGCCTGGAATGACCCATTTATCTCATTTGTATACTATGGGTAAGTAGTCTTCGATAATCAACAGAATTGTATTTATCAGTTTGAAAGTCAACGTTTGAACACAAACACAAGACCGCTGGACTTGTCCGGACATGAGTTAACTGGCCCGATGCTAATATCACTGGCCTCGGGCCAGCGGTCCAGTATAAAATCTAAGCCCTAGCCTACTCCTAGAATTATGAGGTTCGATCCGCTATCGTATCCACGAGCCTCATATAGCTACATGTACAAAATCCTATACACAACTTTTTGCCCTTCACATTTATGCACCTGGAGTTCTCTTTTGAAACCGGATCTTGCCAAAATTAGGCTAGAGCTACGTGTTCCTTGAACTCTCATTGAGCATTGCATGGGTCCAGAAAATCTACTCCGCAAACTAAAAGTTGTTAAAAAGCGATAAATTATGACTGTAATTCAGATCCCATTCAAACAGTGTTACAAATATGGCGGTGGATTTGCATGATTTGTGTACAAAACCAACCCACAGTTGCTGGGACCAGCATTGCTGCGCGAGGAGTACCAGTTTTACCAGTTTTACCAGTTTGAGTCTACCAGCGTTGCTGTGCGGGGAGTACCAATTTGTTTGGTAGACTTTTTGCAAGCCGAAAAAACTTTCCGAAAGAGTCGCTTAACGGCCGAAAAATTATTGATTTTTGTTCCGCTTAATTAGTTTTTTCTCCCCAAAACTTTGATAAGTGCTTGAAACTATTTAATAAACATTTTCCAGAAGTTTTAAAATCATAGCTTTTTTACAAATTGTCTTAATTTGCCTCCAAAATCGCGCCTTCATTCCACGATTTCACATGTCGCAAAATTGATTCTCCGAACTCAATTTGGAAAATTCAATAAAAAGTTGTAATGACGCCACCAATTGCTCACAAATTTGGTATCAATGGAGAGCTTACGACGCATGCGTAATGTATCCGGTACTGTTTCTGTAGGTTTCAGGCAGGGGGGGGGCAGAAGGGGTAGCGCCACCAGCGCGCCACCTACATTGAAAATAATCTCATTCGACCCTAGCGACGTGACTTGATCGAAGCACCCCAATCAAAACCATTTTACAAACGGACGTGTGTGTATGCCCAGTATTCACTGTTTGAATTACGGTGGCTCTCTACAGCATGCTGTTGAGACTTTTTGGGCGAGTCCATTTTATCAGAGGGTGTTGTCTTCAAATGTTGTAAATTCACAAAATCTTTACACCAGAAAACATTTGTAACTTTTTTTTCCGTTGCCAACTGCTTCAGTAATTTTTTAATTTAATAAACAACATATATTTAAACATAAACGACATGTGTGACATATCTGTTTATAAGATGTGTATGTTGCCTTAGAATTAAAATTACCAGCGGAAAATGTTCCCGTCCATCAGCAGAGATCGTTTGAACGCAAACTAAGCATCGGTAGAAACCATTCTCTCAAAAAAAAACCTTTAAAAAATCGTCAAATATCTAGAGGATGTACTAATGGATTTTGTTTTAACTTTCAGGAATGAAAGATCTTTTCCTAAGTATTACATTAATAATGGAAAAAAAATCAGAGGATGAACAATAATTTTGTTCACATTATGTCGATATTGGTAGCCATTTTAGGGGAGACGTTTTGTAATGAAATTCCCACCTGGACCCATTCATACATGTTAGCCGCTGCATAAACCAAAGGAAAATTTTCGGTGATATTTTTACGCATTTTATTTAAAACTAAGCACCACAACAATTGAAAATACTCTGACGATATACACTGTTATGTTTTCAGTGCTGTTAAAGAGATAATTTTAACGGTATACATGGATTTCTTTTAGTTTTTTAATGGTCATCACCTCTTTTTAAAATGGAGTGTACCCAAACTGCGGTCGCAAATGATTGCGCAACACCCCTTCCGCCCCCCCCCCCTGGTTTCAGGGTATAACTCTGTCAAAATGCGAGTTGAAATCTTCAAGTACAATTTTCCCCAACTAATAAAAAAAAACTTCCCAAAACAGGTCCAGAATAGGTTTATTCTGATATTCCCCTAGGCTATTTTATATAAGTAAAAAAAAGCTATAAAACCATCATACTGTCAGTGACTCTTGGCAACATTTTCCAGTGAGTTGACCAACCTTTTGAAACCATTCGACTGCCAAGGTTGTGTACTGTGGCACAACCTGTGCACATAACTAACTGTGTACTGTGTACATGCATTCCCTCATGGTATCATATTTCAGGCTGGCATAGTTGATCTATCATTCAAAACCACTTGAATGGTATTGAATGGTCAGACAGCAAGAGGATTTTAAACCAGCAAAAGGTAGGCCATAATTCTTCTGCCTATGCAGCGGCTATACAGTGTTTTACACACGACACACACGTACAGTGTATTATGTATAGTAATGTGTAATGTACATTTATGCTACATTTGCATTGGGGATAAAGAAAATAAATTGTTTTTACCCTTCACTGATGTGTACTAAGCACTGTATACAGAGTACTTTCCTGAGTTCTGTGGAAAAAAAATCCACTGGCAATCACACAGATGGGATTCGAACCCACAACCTATTGCATAGCTACAGCAGATGTCTTACCACTAGACCACTAAGATAGCCAGGCAGTTAGAGGCAGTTCAAATCATACGTTTTAACAGCAATTATTTAATTAATAGATGTTAATGTTTATCCACTGCTAAAGCAAAGGATTCAAACTGCCTCTAGCTGCCGGGCTAGTTGGGTGGTCTTGATAGGATATCTGCTCTAGCAATGCAAATTTCATGGGTTTGACCATGGTATGACCCCCCCCCCCCGAGTGATTTGCCAGTGGATTTCTTTTCACAGAACTGAGTATACAGTACTTAATACACAAAAATGTTAGGGTAAAAACAATTTATTTTCTTTATCCCCAATGCAAATGTAGCATCTATTAAATGTACATTACACATTACTATACATAATACACTGTATGTGTACATTTGAACATTTTCATGCGTACATTTTAATGTTCAAATAATCATAACTCAAAAACTGTAAGAGTGCCCGTCGAAATTATTTTTGAAAATGAATGTTGCTTACATCTTAAGCTAAAAATGGGAAAAAAATTACGCATTTTGAAAAATACGCATTTTCGCAAATCAAGGTCAAAGGTCATATTTTTGCGTAACTTTGTTGTGGTATGCGGTACAATTTTGATTTTATGTTATCAAATGTGGGCCATTTCAAGAGCTTGAAAATGATGTAAGTTTTATCTATGTAGGTGCTTTACTTTTGGAGATATGAATGTCCAAACATAGCAGGTCATGCTAATTAGTCAAAAGTTCGTTAACCCATATCTCATAAAATAATCAACCGAACAACAACAAATTTCGGTTCTGGGGATTTCTCATTACTATTATTATTAGTAGTATTTTATTTGCCATAAAAAACAGTTCATAACAAAATACAAGACAATATACCCCAAGATGGGCGAGGGACAGCAAAAGCAAATACATACTATGATCCGTAGATCTGTTGCCCCACATCTGGGGTACACAAAAATATAAATGTAGATTTTTTTTTTACAGGAGGTAATAATAATAACAGGAAAATAAACAATAGCAAAAAGAAACTGCTAAAAATAAATAATACAATATTGCACAAATCCAATCAGCACACAAAATTTCATTTTAATCCGTGACGGTCAGGCCCAAAAGCGTGTTGAATTGACACGGAATGACCCTGCTAATAAAGTCAAACTTTGTGGTGAAATACTGTTGTTAGAGGAAAGAGAAATAGCAATATGAAGTGAATCTATATTTATCGAAAATATTTCCAACATACTCATGCTACCCATTTTTGTTTCAGTTTTGGGGTAGAATTCAAGTGTAATTTTGAAGCAAAGTAGCAATGTTTACGATTTACCCGAAAAACATCTAAAATAAGCTAATTTCAAAGTGCTTTCAGGCCTACTGGAAAACTACTTGGCAAAGTTTGATAACTTTTGTTCATCTTTTGTCAAGACCTTCCCAAAAATGCAAATAAAAAATTTAAAAAATTAATTTCAAAATTACCCGACATGTCTACTGTACTGTTAGACCCAGTAACTGGGGCGCTGTATTCCTTTTTCGAAATTTTAAAATTTTCGGTGTTAAAAATCATCATTTTTTAGCCGGACAAATTTCCGTGAGTACAATTTCATGCCTGGTGTTACATCTTAAACATATGGAGAGGCCAGTTGGCAGTTTTGAAGGTAATTCGTTGGGTATTTCCGTCTTTTGGGGGCATTTTTGGTGTGACATCTCTGATTTTTTATGAAAATATTCCACTTCCCCATATTTTTGGTAGCTTTCGCTGGGGCGCTAGTATGACAGATAATGTCAAAATTTCGAAAAAGGAATACAGCGCCCCAGTTACTGGGTCTACTGTACTGTAGATTATTTACTCAACAGCTCAAGTCAAAATCAAATGAGATATTTCTTTTTGGTAAAACATGGAGGTATTCTACCTCTATGGGTAAAATAAGTGAAACGGTGGTGGCAGGATACAAAAATTGTTCCAAAGGCAAAATTAAAAAGACATTACAAATTTAAAACAAAATTTCCGGTCTTTCAAAAAAACTGCGTGTATACGAATGCGTGTATACGAACGCACAACATGTACAAGCTTGGAAGTGAGGACAAATTTAGACCAACGGGACCGTCACATGTGCTTTTTAAATTCACCGCCACGTCGAACAGTGAAGCCTTAGATTTGCTTCATTTTGACGGCTTGAAACTCCATAACTCAATAAAAAGTCTTCTATTGGGGGCTTTAAGTAATATTCAACTCACCTTAATTACTTTTCAGCATTTTCGTCCACTGAATTGGCTCCAAAGTGTGGAATAACCGATGAGAAAACATGGAGTCTCCGTCCCATTCCGAAGTCTGCCATCTTGTTTGTCACGTGGGGGCGGGGCATGGACGAGGAGCATGCGCGTGGAAGTTTGCATGCGCGCGCAAGACACACTTCTTCTGAGGCTCGGATGAGCCTTTATCATGAAGGGGGGGGGGCGAATGCAAATTAAAACATACTCAATTAATGGTAATAATCAGCATTTAATTGTTGCTTAAGCTAGTAGAATTCCCCTCTTTATATTGTCTTTATTTTTCCTGTAGCCTTCACCTTGAGTGGCTCTTCGTCATTGTGTATGCAGTGTATTGGGGGGGGGGGGGTAGCCCGAACATCTGACGTCACACTTCGAGGCTCTTATCCTTGCGGAAAAGGACAGCGTACCAGGGCCCAATTTCATAGAGCTGCTTAGCACAAAAATTTGCTTAGCATGAAATTTTTGCCTCTATAAAAACAGGATTACCAGCCAAATTTCCATGTGATTTTCAGGATAAGCAAACAACAGCTGAATACCAATAACAAGCAATGCAACAAATGGAAATTTGGTTGGTCATACTGTTTTTATCAAGGAAGAAATTTCATGCTAAGCATATTTTTGTGCTTAGCAGCTCTATGAAATTGGCCCCTGTCTGGCGGGGGGTGGCTTGGTACGTTCAGAGTCGCATATTCGCTAAAACCTATTCGGTCGGCCCCAGCGGCCTATCCAGGACCGCTGGGATGGGCTAATCAGCTTGCACAGATTCTTGTTCAAGAAGTACGTCATGCGTGCAGTGCTTGCAGTGTGAGTGTGATGCATGGTGGGACTGAGCATTAACCAATGAGCGTGCTTAATACGTTTGCCCATCCCAGCGCCTTTGGTTTTAAGGCAAGGCGCTGGGGACGAGCGAATAAAACCTAAGGCAAGGTGCTGGGGACGAGCGAAAGTCGCATATTGGGATTTCTGACAACAGGGGGCGCTATACACTTTGGTCGATTTCTGAATCTGGGGGTGTGTAGGTGGCCCTAGGAGGGGTGCACATCGCTCGTACCACCACCACCCCGAAGGATAAGATGAGACCGAAGGAGCTGGGTGAAGGGGTGAAACCCCACTATGTTCGGGTCTGGATGTGCTGTGGGCCCGACTTTCGGCCCGTCCGACCTCAGGACTCATTTCTAGCTTGCGTCTTGGATAGTGATCAGGTAGAGGGGGGATAACCCTCAGCACAGGCATGATTGGGCAATTCTTGTGAAATTCGATGTATGGTAGTAGTGGGCTAGTGGGTGATTGGGGATACCCCTCAAAACCTTCAACTATTGCTTCATGCTAATCGGTATAATATATAAAGTATAAATAGTAGTAAACTAGTGGGTAATGGCACTCATCATTCTAATGTTTCAATACTGCAGCGTGCTGGATTTAATTATCAGTGTCAGCAGTGATTGATACAGACCAGTGGGACCACACACACACACACACAACCAAATTAGGCCTACTTACCACCTGTTGTTAGTAGTGTTTAGTCTGATTAATTACCTATGCATGGTTATGGTTAAGACGCTTGGCTGTTAATTTCCCTCCTCCATCGACCATCAACTCTGAATCACTGGTCTTTTACCTACGATGTGAGAGAGTACTCCACTGCTGCACTAGTTAAGATGTTCGCACAGAAAAAGTTCTTTATAATACTATTGATAGTGGGGATGACGGCTAAGCCGTGCTTTGCTCATCGCTTGTTGGAAGCTGCTACTGCTACTACTAGTACTAGTAAGTGGTGTTATTATCGATTACAGACAATGGGATGATCTGTGCTAAATTATGCCGTGCATCATTTTGACATTTTGATCAAGAATTTAAAAGTTAGTTTTTGAGAAAACAGAAATAATGGTGTATTTTCAGGGTTTTGTGAGTACTTATTTCATGTTGGCGTATTAAAAGGAAAAATTTGGATTGGGTGACACTTTTGGAAATGAGTCTAAATCTGACCCTGAAATGTACCCATATATTATAGACTGATATGTTTGTAATTGTATAATGATTTAATAAAAATTGATGATAAACAAAATGTTTCTGAAAAATGTCTTTTGCACATGGAAGCATTTTCGGAGCCCATTGGTACTGGCATAAATTTTTATAGAAAAGTAATACAATCAATTAATGAATTTTGATTTATTAATTTATTTTTCAGTCATATCCAATCAAATTATTAGAAAATAGAATTAGCTGTTGCAAATTATATCAACGAAAAAGGACCTATGGTATTAATGCTAGAAATAGTTAAAGGAACATTACAGAATTGGTATTGCTAACAAAACAGTTGCTGGCAGTGTAAGCACTTTATGCAATCCACCATATACATAAACTGACAAACCTGTAGAAGTTTGAGATCGATCGGCCATCTGGGTCACGAGAAAAAAGTGAAAAACCGATAACACATTTGCATGAAATCGTATAGATTCAGCACATGAATAAAACGCTCACTGAGCGATAAACTCCAATCGGAAAATTAGTTTATTCATTTCTCATCAAATATGGCATTTCAGACAGAAATATTTCTAGGGATGTTTGCTTCTATCATCATCATTAGACCAAGTAAGTTTTATGTAAATCTGTGATTAAAAGTATATTTTACAAGTTTTGTTGTTACCAATTCTGTAATGTTCCTTTAATGGCCTGACGTTTCGTCTTTAGCAGAGTCTTTCTTGAATGCCTTGAAAAAGACTGCTACATGTAGGTTCGAAATGTCGGACCACTAACTATTTTTTGCAATCATATTATTAAACGTCACTTTGGTTCTCTGTCGTTTATCTATAGTATAGTGTTTATCGCAGTGCAAAGCAAGCATGGTATCAAAAATAAAGATTCGATCAACATTGAGAAAAATGATTTCCTAGTTGAAATGGGTACTACATTTTTATTTTACTTGTTGACCATTATACTGAGTATTGTTTCTTTTATTTTCAAGGACCAAAACCTACCGGCAATGATAAAATCTGTCAGGATGAGCTTGGAGATGACTACGTGTGGGATGATTACATCCAGACATGCGTAGAGTGTACATCTTGTACACCCGAAGCACTAGATCCACATTGTGTTACGTGTAGAGGTGAGTCCCCCTCGTCCTATAGCCTACTTCAATGCATTTATGGCGTGTCGTGGCCGAGTGGTCTAGGTTCACTGGACCCAAGCTCCGGTGTTGTCAGCAGCACAGTGTGGGTTCGAATCCCGGTCATGACACTTGTGCCCTTGAGCAAGGCACTTAACCATATTTGCTTTATAAAAAGTTGGGCCTTGTGAGTTAGGCGATATCTCATAAAACAAAATATGACATGAGAATCTAGCCGTAGCCGCAGCTGTATCCACTAAGAATATGTGAAAAGGAAGTCTACGGATTCCAAGTTATTTGCATAAATCCTGAAACAAAACCTGTCAATGCATTCATTACATACCTCAGCTTATAACTAGTCAGTGTTTGGAGACTTATTGTTTGTGATGGAATTCTGTTTATACTTAAACAACCAAATATAATATATTTCTGTTTTAAAATTAAATTCTGCCTTAAAATTCTGAAAATAAATAGTACCTCTTCTTTTAATTCACAGCACTTGGAATAATCCAAGATGGAGTCAAACCCCCCTCAAGTGGAGATACTGCCCCTCAGCCTGATGGAGGAAGCTCAACACCCACAATGACAAGTAACAGCACAATGACAACAAGTTCATCTTTCAGTGGGATAAAAACCCCCTCAAGTGGAGATACTACCCCTCAGCCTGATGGAGGAAGCTCAACACCACAACCACCAACACACACAATGACAAGTGACAGCACAATGACAACAAGTTCATCTTTCAGTGGGATAAAAACCCCTCAAGTGGAGATACTACCCTCAGCTTGATGGAGGAAGCTCTACCAGCCAGGCAAATGTCACAAATGATGACAATAAAGGTGCGGTAAACAAATGCATCTAGAGCCTGTTTCATGGGGCCCTGGAAATTCAGGTCTGAAATTTCAGGGAGGCCATGGCCTGATCTGTTGCCCTGGTCTTGGCCTTGGTGCTCTGTAAGATTTTCTGATGGCAGTGTTCTTTGCAAGATGAAGTTGCAGGCCTCAAAGGCATCAAAATTGGTTGTGCTTGTGTTTGAACTCTTTGGTGCACAGGTAGACTTTTCCCAGTCAGTTTAGAAGACATGATTGGTGAAACACAAAATAAATAATAGTTGTTGATTTGTTTATCGGAAAGCTCACTGATTCTTTTGTTCATACCAATATCAATCCACAAGAAAACATTTTCTTTGAAATACCGCTAAAGTTGAGACAATAAGCAGGCCTACTGTTTACGATAACTCCCTTTTGAGGGTCCTTTGGTTTCATAACCAGAAAGATATGTACTGTTTGAGTCAACTTTGACAAGTAAATAATTGAGCATTGTGTTTTTATTTTTAGGCAGTAAAGCACTTTGGATACTGCCATGTTTGGGCCTACTTGTACCTGTCATCCTCATCTTGCGCAAGTGTTACTTTGCTAAAAGTACGGGTAAGACGTTTTATCCGAACCGTACTGACACCACGCTGAGACCGCCACACTGTTTCGCTCACTGCTATCATTTTACACTTTGCAGTTCGTGTTTATCACAATCACAGATCTGAGTGCCTGTTAATCGTTGGCTGAAAACATTTGTCAAAAGGTTAAAGCTCCTGAAATGTAGACATCGGGCAATTTGTGTACAGTGTAATTTTGAACACATAAGACTTGCCCATTGGCAGACCAAGGAGAGTTTGCACCTGAGATTATAAGTGTGACTCTTTCTTTCCCCTTCCAGGTAATATGACCTATTGCTCTGTGAATCCGTCTTTGCGTCTGTCTGTCTGTCAATTGGATCATTATAATACGCAGGGACGAGATTTGATGAATTTTATGAAAATTCCTGAAAATGGCTTGCTGAGACCCCCCTTATTCTAGACCCAGAACCTCCCAATGTTACAATTCGGGAGGTTTACAGACTCCATGCATCGACACAAATGCAAAAAACTGCACAATGTGGACTATTTCCTTCTCCCTTTTATGATTGCTTTACTACTTCTTTCAAGAAGAAAACCCTGAAATTATCAAAAATCACATGCCTGTTTATAAAGCTTGATTGATACTGTGATGTTAAAGCATGTGTCACATGTTCTTTACACTTTTTCTTTATCAGGACCTCCAACTCCACTGTCCAAAGAAGAGACTGGACCCCCCGCCGAGTGTCATCCCATGATAGTCCTATCAACTGATGATTCAGGGAACCAGGCACCTGTAGCTGTGTAAAGTCAGCATGTAGTTATTTAGAGGCTTTGGCGGAAGTAGGGGTAGGGGGTGCTGAAATAAAAGCATTCCTTTAGGTTTTGTTTCTTTTATAGACCTCATGCTGTTGAGGTCACATTAGCTGTGACCCCTGTGACCAAATGGCAACAATCACCTGTTCAGTTAGCTATTCTATGACAAATTATTGCAAGTATGTGAAGTAAATAGTTAGGATTTAGGATTGCAGAAATTAATTGTAGATTAAAAGCTGCTTTTTACTAGTACTTTTTCTGAACAACTCAGTGCATAGTACATTACATGTACCTTTAATTCACTCATCATGCTCGTGGTGTCAGTACAATATATTTATGACAAAGTTATGCTCAGACTCCAAAATGATAAACAAAGAAGCTTTGTTGTGTGAGTTCAAGCCACAGTCTTCAACTATACTGTCTTAGTTGACTCTGACCAAGTTGACTGTGTACTACTGGCGCTAAACCTAGAGCACTGATTGGTTAAAGTTTTCCCTTGTTCATGACAACGCAACATCAATAACAAAACATCCCGAACTGCCCTTTTGCGCGCCACGACACTGACCTAGATGAGTTCACTGCAATGCAAACGGACAGTGAGAAATGCAGAACCTGTTCCCTGAGCATAAGGCATTGTACGTTTAGGATGATAAAAGGAATTGTTGGAGGAGACGAATGCTCAGGAATTCTGTACATGTGGTCACAGTTCTTGATTTATGCAGTGAGTTCTATATTGTAAGTTAAATGTCATTTGTAATCAAGGAAAGAGTTTGCCCTGCATAGATATCATCAGTGAGGAGGCTTGATGTACATGGCTTGAATTACCAGGAGGCTTCCATAGACCACAAAAAGTAGCTCAGCAAAATGAAAAAAGCCTTGCCTTCTAAAAAAAGGAAATTCCAGGCCTGAGTCTTGGTTTCAATGGTTAGACACCCCCAACAAATGAAGCATCATTGGGTGAAACTCCATCCTGCAAATTAAACAGATTTTTTTAAACAAATGAGGACTCCGTATGAAAACAGAGAACATGAAAAATTACTTCTCAGGGCAAACTCTTGATTTTGCAAATTGTTCAGAGAAAATGTGCATAGCTTAAAACCAAGTATAGAGTGAAAATTTTTCACTGTCGCATCTTACACTGTTTTAAGTGTACCTGTACCAATATTAGTCAACTATAAATTCTGAGTATTGCATGATTCCATCCCATGGCTCTATTCAGCACGTAACAGATTGAAAGCGTTTAGAGAATGATGAAGAGCAGTGATTGGTTCTTCAGTAAATTTAAAGATTGAAAAGTTCAGATGGGATTTCCCTACATTTTTGTATCATAGCCATGGGATGGAATTGTGTGGTACATTTTACCGGTAATCATGCATCATGAGCATATTTGCTCCCATAATATTTTTTATAGAAACAATTTCTCAAGACAAAGGTGTTTAAAATATGGTATTGTTCAGTTGTACAAGGACAAAGCCAACTAGACATAATTGCATTTGTGCACAAATGCCAAGCTGTTTCGCGACGAACATTTTCAAATCACACTACATTACTGTTCATTTAACAATTTATGACAAAAAGGTGCAAAAAATGAAACAAAAATCATACAAAATCATGTGATGACGTCATGATGACGTCATTTCAAATTTTACAAGAACTTGCCAATATCTAACAACCTACCAAGTTTCAACATGATCGCACTAATACATCGGGAGATATTCGACTTCGAAAAAGGCACCTTTAATGCCGCGTCACGTGACCCCGATGACTTCATTGATCTGAAATTTCACACATGATGGCTGCCTGACGGTCAACATAATGTGTAAAAGAATTTGGATTATACAGTGTTCATTTAGCAATTTATGACAAAAGGTGCAAAAAAATGAAATAAATCATAACAATTCATGTGATGACGTCATCATGACGTCGTTTCAAACTTTACAAGAACTTGCCAATATCTAACAACCTACCATGTTTCAACATGATCGCACTAATACATCGGGAGATATACGACTTCAAAAAAGGCACCTTTAATGCCGCGTCACGTGACCCCCGATGACGTCATTGATCTGAAATTTCACACATAGGATGGCTGCCTGACGGACAACATATGTGTCGATTTTGAAGTGATTACACAAAACTTCGCCACACACATCTTCAAAAAGTCCATTTTGAACAGTTTTCAACCTGCCGCTAGAGGGCGCTCGTGTGTATCATGACGTCATCGTTGTTTTTTTTAAATGCACACCCTTGCCAGACACTAACATCGTTGAAAGCATGTTCATAACATTTAGCACTTTTGAATTACAAGGCACTTCCGGTTTCGACCGGAAGTAGAGGTCAAGTGAGGTCACGCACACTGAATAAAATGAAGACCTAATTTATCCCTATACAATCCCGCAAACAGAACCCTACGGTCTCTTGAGGCTGATTTGATACAGATTTTCAAATGTTTAAAATAGAAACCTTTAAGATGACGTCACGTGACGAGTGATGACGTCATCATGACGAATTTGTTTTAGACACTTCCTTGCACCAATGCCTTTCATCACTGAAAGTTTAATTGCAATAGCTCTTTAGGAATACAAGGCCGCATAGAACGAACGTGCGTTATCTCAATGGCTTTTATCACTGAAACAGACAAATAAAAAAATATAAAAAAAAAAAAAAAATAATAAAAAAAAAACTTTAACGAAAACAAGAGCTGTTTCGCTGCGCGCTACGCTGCACGAAACAGCTAACTAGACCTCGTGCACTGACGTCATCACGCCGCCATCACGCCGCCATCCTAGAGGGTTAAACACTGATGAAGCAAGGGATTCAAACCTAAGTACATGCGGCACACAGAATGAGCAAGAAAAAGATGGTGCATGAAAAGAAAATTCCTGATTAAAATAGACATACAAAGGACACTAGGCAATTTACAGGCAACCAGTTACAGGCAATCTGTTCCTTGTGCATGCAGTGAAGTTGGTTGCCACCACGTTGCCTGAAAAATTGCTCTGTTTGACAAGGTCTTTACTCTCCAAAAAAACCAATGGCAGATATTTTGGGAAGTAAATAATGTATAATAATTGTGTTCCATGCACCATGTTGTGTGAAAGAAAACTTCACACGGCTCAATTTTCAGTACCAGTAACAGTACACCATGTACATGAGTAGGACTTTGCATGGTGGAGATACAATCTAGCAAGGTTTGCGGTAACACCATGTACATGAGTATGATTTGAAACTTTGCATGGTGGAGATACAATCTAAGTTCAGCAATGTTGGTATGATTGAACTTTGGAGTACAATCAGCAAGGTTTGCGGAACACCATGTACATGAGTATGATTTGAAACTTTGCATGGTGGAGATACAATCTAGCAAGGTTTGCGGTAACACCATGTACATGAGTATGATTTGAAACTTTGCATGGTGGAGATATACAATTCTAGCATAGGTTTTGCAGGTGAGAACACACAATGTTACACATGTAGTAGATTGAACTTTGCAGTGGAATACAATCTAGCAGTTTGCGGTAACACCATGTACATGAGTGATTTGAAACTTTGCAGTGGAGATACAATCTCATTAGCAAGTTGATTTGCTGGTGTACACGGCACATGTACATGTATATGAAATATCTCTTTAGAGTTGAAGTGTTTCTGAGAACTACCGGCGGTCGTAACAAAATTCCAATCAGTATGATGGCTTCGTTTTAATTTCTAGTTTGTTTTAACCTCTGGACACTTTTTTGCTGCAATACAGAAATTATATTGTGAATTTGTTTAATAGACTGTTCTTTCAGCTTTCTCTTAAAGGGGCTGTATTATCATGATCAAAGCAGGCCTGTGGCTATACATGGAATTATGAACTCTCAACCAGTTAAAGCACACACACTCTCCATAGAAATGATACAGAGGGAGGGCGCGCAGGTGCAGTAACTGGGTGAGAGTTCATAATTACATGTACAGCCACAGGCCTGCTTTGATCATGATGTCACAGCCCCTTTAATTGACCAATCACAACAAAGAGTCGTGCCAAAAGTCTGACAAAATTCAGGCCTGATATTTCATTCTTGTATTAAGGGCACATCTATGAGGAAGAAACACATTTCTACACGAGCGTTTCAAAGGGCACTAAGCCAATGACGAGGGGCATGGAGGCAATTTGCCACCGAACTATCAGTCTTGCATAATAACCCTGTACAGCACATTTCAAGGGGCACCAAGGCAATGGAAATCATTCTTGAATGGGCAAGGCCGTTTTACCTTGGTAAAGGGCACTTCAATGAGAAAGATATACATTTCTGCTGGAACATTTCAAAGGGCACTATAGGCAATGACCAGGGGCATTGAGGCAATTGCCTTCATGAAGCATCCACCTGAAATTTCAATACATTAATTTTGGAAGCTGAATTATACCTTTTTTGTGTGATTCGTGCTAAAGGGGGTTAAAAATGTACCATTAACCCTCCTACTGTCAGTGACTCTTGGCAACATTTTCCAGTGCGTTGACCAACCATTTGAAACCATTTGACTGCCAAGGTTGTGTACGGTGGCACAACTGTGCACGGAACTAACTGTGTACTGTGTACATGCATTCCCTCATGGTATCATATTGCAGGCTGAGGATTAAATAGTTTATCTATCATTCAAAACCACAGTGAGTGGTATTGAATGGTCAGACAGCAAGAGGATTAATGATTGCAATGAAATTTTAGTCTTTTGCAAATTAAGAGTGTCCAGACGGAATATTAAAAATGTAACTCAAACATTATTATTTTCTAATTACTGCGAAATAGTGCTATGCTATCATAATATTAGACAAAATATGAGTAAGTTACTTTGTACACAAGTTCACATTTCTGTTTGCTATGTAGATGTAGTTAATAAAACAATACTATAAGCAAACATGCCATAGAAAATATTTTGTTCTGTGATTATTTTTCATGAGGCTAATTAGTTAAGTTGTATCGCGCCGTTAGGCACGAGATTGGCAGCTGGAGCGTATCTATTGTTGGATTGTGAAGTACGCAGTGAGCGCCATTTCGTAAGCAAATGTTTTGTTATATGCATGGATAGCAATGGTCAATGTCTGCATTGATCTATTGTTGCATCAAAAGAGTTTCTTCTGAAATGGCGTCCAGTGCATAGGCCTACTTCACGTCGGTCCAAGTTTCCCGTCTTATGCCTGTGGCGCTGTACGATCATTGCTCATCATTTCAATTGCAATGTGGTAAGTTTCATCAACTTGAAACAAACTATAACCAGCGGCAGCATTCACAAACATGATACTGGAAATCTCATCGCATTTCCTTCCATTTACTATGATCAGTGCCCAATTTCATAGAGCTGCTTAAGCAGAAAATATTGCTTAACAAGTGTCTGCTAAGCAGAAATGAACAGGACACCGGTTACAAATTGTACACGTGACGTTGTAGTTTGGCTGGTAACCTTACTCTGGTAAGCATAATTTTGTTGTGCTTAGCTACTTTTTGTGCTAAAGCAGCTCTATGAAATTGGGCCCTAGTTACAGACTGATTTGAATAAGAATACATTTTGAATAAATATCATAGTTTCTTTTTCCTAAATCTCATTCAGGGGAGGGGGGGGTGCTCGAGCTCAAGTCCCTTAGTCCCCCTTCAGGGTTTGCCCTAGTGACTGGACCAGTTAGCTTGTCATTTCACTGGTCCACCAGCTTTGTTACTAGTCCATTATTTCTTATGGAATAGGGATACTTTTCAACACTGAACTAGCCAGCCGGTGTGGGTGTGGCAGGAGATTCTGTCCCCCATACGGAGAACTGTGTACAGCTTCTTTGATATAGCCCACGTAAGTTTCCCATAATGGGGGGACAGAATCTCCGGGGGACAGATTTCCCTATGACATCGGAACTCTTGGAGTGAATTGTAACTGGTTCTCAGGTTTTTAACCTGGCATATGGCCAGCGGACCACTGTTAAGGGGCAGAGCTGTCCTTTGGCTACGCCATTGCTTTGAATCTATGGCTAGGGTGAAAACAATGTGAGAATCAATTACAATACGAAAAAGAAAAATGATTGCATTTAAAAAAAAATTATGCACTGCCTAAAAAAATGGATGCTATGACTCAAAGGTATTTCTCTTTTAAAACAGCTGCTACATTTATTGATAAACATTGTTTTTTAGAAATTTGTGCATAACCACTTGTTCATTAATGTCAATGACTGCGTATTAAGCACAGTGTCATGGCTGTGTTAACCAACATGTTGGCAACACAATGTTGTGTAGAATTGTTGCATTGTTTCTGTTCACATTTCAAGTATGAAATTTACTGTACTAGCAACAAATGGTTGCAATCAAACAGTAATAGGTCTTTAGTATAAAATGACAGTCGGTTTTGAACACAAATGCTCATTTTAGAAAATGTGGGCCATGCTAGTTTTCTTTTCCAGTATCTCTCTCTCCCTGCAGAGCCCAATTTCATAGAGCTGCTTAAGCAGAAAATTATGCTTAAAAATTTTCTGCTAAGCAGAAAAGTGCAGGATACCAGTCACAAATTGTACCTGTGACATGGTAGTTTGGCTGGTAACCTTATTCTGGTAAGCATCATTTTGTTGTGCTTAGCTACTTTTTGTGCTTAAGCAGCTCTATGAAATTTGGGCCCTGGTTAGTAAAGCCAATTGCTTAAAAGATTTAAAATGCTCTAAGCAAAGAGCATTTTCTGGATGGGTCTATTAGACCCATGCACTGATGTTTGAATGCAAAAGTGTGCTTTACAAACAATCAGGAAGATTTGACCGCACCATGGCGCATTCACTTGAATGGATAATTTGCACTGTTTCGTCACCCATCTGCTTCCAAGAAACAACAGTAAATTAGCATGCCCCTTTATTTCTGCTTAAAATAAAAGCAGTGGTTATCAAATAGAAAACGTCTGATTTAAATATTGGCCCCAGATCTTCTGGTAACAATCTAATTCATCAATTACAAAAAAGTTAAATATTTCAAGTTCTCATTGTCAAATTCTCTTGACGAACACAAACCTTTGAAACTCACTACATAACATGTCAACTTCTATGAAACCACATGCAAAGTAAAGCCACCTTCAAAGCTATCTACAAAATAACCTCAGTCTCTAGTCCACCCTGATAAACTTTAGTTTTTAACTACCTTCAACTACTTTATATCATAACCTTAAGTGAGGTCCCTGGTTACAGGTTGAATGGCCTCTGACTGGCACCCCCGAACAAAGCTATTGACAAAATAGGGAAATTGCCAACATTAGGGCTAGATGGCTCAGTTGGTAGAGCAACGGCATGTTAATCTGGAGGTCGAATGTTCAAATCCCGCTCTAGTCAATTTTTCTGTGTTCCACCCAAAATTACTTTACAATCATGTTAAGTAATATATATAAAGGAATATTCTTTGGCAATGAACTTCCACCAATTACGAGTTAGATTTTGACTAATGTATGGTACAATGAGTTTGATTGGTCACAAGTGGACAGTGTTCAAACTTCCACCAATTACGAGTTAGATTTTGACTAATGTATGGTACAATGAGTTTGATTGGTCACAAGTGGACAGTGTTGCTACGTCACATAGTTCAGGGCAAGCTTCAGTAGAGCAACCTCAAGATGGGCAAAGTCTGGTATCACTGTGCCATACACATTCATCCAGAATGGTGTGTGGGTGTTCGCTTGCTCATGCATAACTGAGCAAAAGGCTTGCCCCGAACCATGTGATATATTGCAACTGTCTCTAATCTGAGGAATTCAACTTCAAGCATTTACTTAAGTGACTATAAAGCAAGTCATTGTACCAGACATTATACTCAAATCTAACTCATGAATGGCTTATCAAAACTACATGTAACCTGTGCTCTTTTTATAACGGAATCCCTCAAGATTGACACAATCCCATAGCTGTAGTTACTGGTACATATCAAATACAAAGAAAACCATGACTTAATATTGTTGACATACTTGTAGTACAAGCACACACACATATATTTTGTTAGGAAATAATCCTACCCTGCCAACTAATAAAACAAAACAAATCTCTCTTTTTTAAAATAAATGACCTCTTATTTCTAAAGGTAGGGGAGGTGTCTTTGTAGCAGATGAAATAATAAGCAAAATCCTGTTATTTTGAGTCGAATTTCATAACGCTGTAAGGTAATTTAAAACTTGGTAAATACGTTTGCTTAGTAATGGAACAAGGTTCAACACATAAATACCTTCAGCCATGTAACTGCAGTTTGTTAAAAGAGAGAAAGTTCAAAGCACAGCAAGACTTTGAACTTTTTGTGTGTGTTTGTTTTCTTCTCTTCAATTCACAAGAGCTGAGCTGAAAAACACCAAAACGAGTCTATACAGCATTTTGGATAGAAACTTTTTTTTTTTCAAGTCATGACTGTGCTAATAACTTGTGCACGCTTACAAGTTTTATGAAATTGAACTTTGTTAACAAAATCTATAACTTACTAATTTCAGTCTGGCATGTGTGTTAGACCTCAACAAGGTTGAGAATAATAATAATCTTCAAGCAAACTTGAATCCTTAGTTCTGATTGGTCGATCAACAGCAACAAGAAAGTTATGTAAATCTGCATTCAATGGCCAATACCAAACCCTGTTCTATTACCCGTCAAGTTTGGTTTAAGGTAAATTCATTATCACACGCGTGTCATGGATTACAGACAAATATAAGTGCTTCTGCTTCCCATATGTGAATATGGGAGGCAGACGCACCATATTTTTCCGTATTTCACTGGCGCTTGTGTGATAACAAATAATTATATAAAAGAAGAATCTACTATCTCTGTCCTGTTTAGGCAATTCAAAGTTGTAATCGGGCAAGTCCAAGAATCCACTGAGTTACGTATGGGACGTTCAGAAAATTGAACCCTCCGAAAGCAACTAAACTTAGTCTTTATTTCAGTGATATTTTTTTTCCAATGCTGGGCATCTGTGAGGACCACACCCAAATGTTATTTGTCCTTGCGATGATCATGCAATTAAAACCAAAAACCAAAAACATGGAATGGAATGGAACGACAAGTGGACATTTTCTTGGGCTTGACAACTCCAAAAGCCACAGGGCTTTGTTAGTATAAACTTCTGCAGATATTTGAATTAAACTTAGAGGACAAAACAATTTCCTGAATGCGCAAGCCAACTGGCAATTAATCCCTGTAATTTAAATGAATCCATTGCTACAATATCTTATAACCCACATCTTATAACCATACACATGTAACTTATAACTACTCCAAACAAAACTTAACACTTAAAACCCAACGTTTTTAAGCAGTTTTTCTAATTCCAAATCCCAAATGTGAGAAAATTACATAAAGATATATGTTTAGAAGCTGCAGTTGTTGTGAAGTACTAACTAACTAGTTATCAAGACCTCTTTACAAATTTAAATTCAGACATGCAACTTGTAATTACCAAGATAAGAGGAGACTGCCTTGCAAACATTTCTACAGTGAAAAGGAAATTAGCTGATCTACAAAGAAGTTACATGTATGAGTATCCTACACAGGGCCCAGTTTTATAAAGCTGGGTTTTTGGCAGAGAAATCCACTTAACGTCTACAAAAATCATGCTTGGCTAAAACCAGGGCTGTGAACTTTCTGACTTTAGTCTGAATTCACACCTTTTTATGTCTGCTCAGTGACTGCTTTTTGTTGATGTTTTTTTTTTCAAAATAAAAAAATTATCCCTCACTTCTCTGACGGCTAAGGATACTGTTCCTAGAAGCTCCTTGAAATCTATAACTCCAGGGGTTACCCAAAAGGTAGAAATGCCATCATGTCAACATTCCTCCTAAAACTTGGACTCTGGTTTCAATTTTTTTTGTTAAGGTCAGTAATGATTCACATCCTTAAAAAAAAGCTTACCAGTTTAAACACCATGTAATGAACAATGACTGCAATTGGTGCCCTTTCAGATTTTCGCTCTGCAAATAATATGCAATATTGCAGTACAGCCTTGTGAAATTGGTCCCTCGTCCTAAAGACTGGGTGGGATTGTACAATAAGGAAAACTCATGAAAAAAGGGTAGCGGCATCCTCTTGGTCTAGAAGCAAAAACCCAAAAGTGGATGTCATATTTAGAGGTTTACGGACTCTCTGCATGACCACAAACAACCATCTTGAGGTTTGGTCATCTAAGGGCCACGTCTTTCTTTCCTTGAGTGCATCGTCACCTCTTTCAAGAAAATCTGACGGTGAAGGGAAATCAATGAAAAATTCTGATGTCAGGAAAAAATCCTGATGAATCACTGGCCTGTCAAGAAGATAATAGTTGAAGTAAAACTGAACATGAACTGATAATGAACTTTCCATTATGATACGGGGGTAACACATCCGGGGGTGTAGTGATGGCCTAGTAATTATTATGCCAACAGCAATAATAAGCCGTGGGATGACGCCCGCCCTCTGTTGTTTTGTAAGCGCTAAATACATCTTACCTGTATCATAATGGAATGGTCGAAACACGGTTTTTTAGGCCAAGATGGCATCCGACCACACTCCGTGTATTTTCGTGTTTTTTTCTGGTTAAAAATTCGGACTTTTCGTGAAGTTATGCCATTGCATTTTTGTTAATATTACATAGTATATACACATATTTCTAATAAATCCTTGGTTTATTTGCTGGTTTTAAGGTATCTTAAACTTGTTGTCGGCGTGTTGTCGGCACTCTGGACTTGTTGTCGGCGTGTTGTCGGCTTTTAGTAGGACCCCCGCAGGGTTGGTTGTTCATGAAAACGATGGCTTGACATGATCAACGGAAACCGGGAATGTCTCAAAAACCATCATTTTTTAGCAGGACAAATTTCCGTGAGTACAATTTCATGCCTGGTGTTACATCTTAAACATATTTCCGTCATTTTGGGGCATTTTTGGTGTGACATCTCTGATTTTTTATGAAAATATTGCACTTCCCCATATTTTTGGTAGCTTTCGCTGGGGCGCTAGTATGACAGATAATGTCAAAATTTCGAAAAAGGAATACAGCGCCCCAGTTACTGGGTCTAAGGCATAGAGTTATATAGAAGAACTAGAGGGCGCACTAGCCAAGTTACTCGTCGCGCGGGTGGTGCGGCCATGTTTTAAGTACCACTACCATTACTATACTGTACGCAAAACAACAACATGAACACCGAGCGCGTGATGCGTGCATTTACCATACACACATCGTATACTTCGTACTCAATTTTGCCCTCTATTAAATGGCGCTTGTGTCTCCTTGCGGTCCCGGCGCGTTTGTGCAGGCAGTGTTGCCAGTGCGCCCTCTAGTTCTTATAATATAACTCTATGGTCTAAGGATGCTTCATTTTGACAGTTTTAAAATTTACAAGTCAATAAGAAGTCTGCTATTGGGGGCTGTAAGTAATATTCAACTCACCTTCATTATTTTTCAGCATTTTCATCCTCTGAATTGGCTCCAAAATGTGAAATAACCGATGAGCAAACATGGAGTTTTTGTCCCATTTTGAAGTCTACCATCTTGATTGTCACGTGGGGGCGGGGCATGGACGACAAGCACTCGCGAAAGTTTGCATGCGCGCGCAAGACACTCTTCTTCGGGCCGGGAAGCAATTTTTCATACCACACGCTAACTAAAGGGCCACAATAAAGCGTTCTGATTGGACTGTTTTTGACGGAGTGAGTTGTACACGTTATACACTGCCATCGATTCACACATAAATACTTCTCACGCGGTAACCAGCAGTGACCTACCTGCATAATGCACTAGCAACTGACCAATCAGAACGCTTAACTGTGGCCCTCGAAGTTAGCATGTGGTATGGAAAAAGAAAATTGCTGTTGGTTCGTTGGCGTTTCTGACAACAGAGGGCGCTATATACTTTTGCTCGATTTCGAATCTGGAGGCTGGGCGCAATTTTTTTTCCGTACCACACTAGAGCCAATGCATACACGCATAAGGTATGGGCGCTTTCCCGGATCCCTTCACTATTGACCCCCTGTCTCTAGTGTGGTACGAACAAAAACATTGCAGGCTGGGCAACTGAAGTTAATGCCATGGATTAGAGCTCTCCTTTCTTGGAAAGAGGAGGCGTAAAGACCATGGGTACGTGATCGTCGGATCCCGAGTTGTGACGTGAAAAACTGGAAGTATTGCCTAATTCGCAATAATATTGGGTAATAACCGTAACATTTTTCCCCATTTTTTTCCATGCCCTGCCGAGTGCCGGATTTTGTTATATTTATTATCAGACTGGTCAGCAGTGATTAAGGAATGATTGATACAGACCAGTGGGACCACACACACACAACCCAATTACCTACCACCTGTTAGTGTTAAGTGACTAAGTGTTAGGCCTATAGTCCATGAAGTTATTAATTACCTATGCATGTTGATTAAGAAGCTTTGCCGTTAATTTCCAAATCGCCGGTCTATTCTACCCACGATCCTGTGTGGGACAGTAGGACCTACTCCAGACTAGTGACGATGTTTCCAAAGTACTGGTATTTTGTATGGATTTTTTAGTGTGGAATGCAGCTAATCCATGCTTTTCTCGTCGCTTGTTTGAAGCTACTACCAGTAAGTGGTGTTATTATCGAATACAGACAATGAGATGATCTGTGCTAAAATATGCCATGCATCATTTTGACATTTTGATCAAGAATTTTATTAAAAGTTAGTTTTTGAGAAATATAAATAATGGTGTATTGTCAGGGTTTTGTGCATGAAGTTTTTATTTCAATGTGGCATAAGTAGAGGAAAAACTTTGTATTGGGTGACACTTTTGAAAATGACTCTAAATCTGACCCTGAAATGTACCCATATATTATAGACTGATATGTTTTTAACTATAATGAACAACAAATTTGATGATAAACAAAATGTTTCCGAAAATTTCTTTTGCACATGGAAGCATTTTCGGAGCCCATTGGTACTGGTATAAATTTTTATAAAAAAGTAATACTATAGATTAATGATTTTTGATTTATTAGTTTATTTTTCAGTCATATTATCAACCAAAAGGACCTATGGTATTAATGCAAAAAATAGTTAATGTGGCCTGACGTTTCGACCCTAGCAGGTCTTTCTTGAATGCCTTGAGAAAGACTCTGCTAGGGTCGAAACGTCAGGCCACTGACTATTTTTTGCAATCATATTAACAAACCTTGGTCTCTGTTGTTGATTTATTCTATCATGTTTATCCCAGTGCAAACCAAGCATGGTATCGAAAAGAAAGATTAAATATTGAGAAAAATGATTTCCTAGTTGAAATGAGTACTACATTTTTATTTTCCTTGGTGACCATTATACTGAGTACTGTTTCTTTATTTTTAAAGGACCAAAACCTACCGGCAATGATAAAATCTGTCAGGATGAGCTTGGAGATGACTACGTGTGGGATGAGAACATCCAGACATGCGTAAGGTGTATAACTTGTACACCCGAAGCACTAGATCCACATTGTGTTACGTGTAGAGGTGAGTCCCCCCTCGTCCTATACTTCAATGCATTATGACGTAAGAATCTAGCGTTAGCCGCAGCTGTATCCACTGAGAATATTTGAAAAGCAAGTTTACGGGTTCCAAGTTATTTGCATAAATCCTGAAATAAAACCTGTCAATGCATTCATTACATACCTCAGCTTATAACTAGTCAGTGTTTGGAGACTTATTGTTTGCGATGGAATTATGTTATACTTAAATAACAAAATATAACATATTTATGTTTTTAAATTAAATTCTGCCTAACAATTCTGAAAATTAACAGTATTTCTTCTTTTAATTCACAGCACTTGGAATCCCCTCAAGTGGAGATACTGCCCCTCAGCCTGATGGAGGAAGCTCAACACCACAACCACCCAACACACACAATGACAAGTGACAGCACAATGACAACAAGTTCATCTTTCAGTGGGATGAAAAACCCCTCAAGTGGAGATACTACCCCTCAGCTTGATGGAGGAAGCTCTACCAGCCAGGCAACTCTCACAAATGATGACAATAAAGGTGCGGTAAACAAATGCATCTAGAGCCTGTTTCATGGGGCCCTGGAAATTCAGGTCTGAAATTTCAGGGAGGCCATGGCCTGATCTGTTGCCCTGGTCTTGGCCTTGGTGCTCCGTAAGATTTTCTGATGGCAGTGTTCTTTGCAAGATGAAGTTGCAGGCCTGGAAATGGTTGCTTTGCAGGGACCAGGTTAATCTTTCAGTGGGATGAGCTCTACCAGACACCAAGTTGGTGGGACCAGGGACCAGGTTAATACAAAGGCATCAACATTTTTTGTGCTTGTGTTTGAACTCTTTGGTGCACAGGAAGTCTTTTCCCAGTCAGTTTTAGAAGACATGATTGGTGAAACGCAACATAAATTGATTTGTTAGTTGGAAAGCTCACTGATAATTTTGCTCATACCAATACACCAGAAAAATATTTCTTTGAAATCCTGCTAAAGTTGAGACAATTATAAACAGGCCTACTGCTTACAGTCCGTCCCTTTTGAGGGTCCTTTGGTTTCATAACCAGAAAGATATGTACTGTTTGATTCAACTTTGACAAGTAAATAATTGAGAATTGTGTTTTTATTTTTAGCCATTTTGGGCATAGTAATTGCCATCCTCGTTTTCATCGTCATCGTCATCTTCATCGTCATCTTCATCTTCATCTTCTGGAAGTGCTACATTTCTAAAAGTGCTGGTAAGATGTTTTATCCGAACCGTACTGACACCACGCTGAGACCGCCACACTGTTTTGCTCACTGCTATCTGTTTACACTTTGCAGTTTGTGTTTATCACAACCACAGATCTGAATGCCCGTTTATCGTTGGCTGAAAACATTTGTCAAAAGGTTAAAGCTCCTGAAATGTAGACATCGTGCAATACGTGTACAGTGTCATTTTGAACCAGTGTTGTATGACTTGAGTCCAGGACTCGGACTCGAGTCCGTCTCGAGTCACAATTTCGGTGACTCGGACTTGACTCGAGTCACGTCTGCAAAAGGCTCGGACTCGGACTCGGACTCGGACTCGGACTCGGACTCGGACTCGGACTCGGACTCGGACTCGGACTCGGACTCGACTATCGTGACTCGGACTTGTCCCCGAGGACTCGGACTTGTCCCGAGGACTCGTGACTTGTCCCCCAGGACTCTTGACTTGAGAGTCACGTATTTTCACAAACAATACCTTTTTTAAATATTAAAAACAATTCCGATGATCCGAGTGCACATGGAGGAATATTAACGTCTAGCACAATAAATAAGTACACTGTTGTATGGTGTTGCAAGTAATAGTGTTCCTGATTTATTGTGTAGTAAAGGGTCATGTACGTACAGCGCGTGTATGTTCGATTCGTATGTTCAATACGCATAATAACACTGAGATGCATGACACCAATATCAATGCTGGTATTCTGTCAACGTTAACACCATAGCCACTGCTTGTGCGCTTGATGCATATTACCAGGGAAATGGCATGTCTGGTACCTGTAAAACACAGTCTGCATATTGCACTGTGATGGATGTGTGTTGTTTGCACCAGTTTCCACACGTGGTCGACACAAACGCACGCACACCCACACACAAGTTTGGTCATGAACATTTGTTTTATCGGTAGGTAGCCAACAAGTTCTGCTGTTCCGCCCCGTATTGTTTCCTTTGGTTATACCAACTTTAGCAAAAATGTTGAAACCAAACGCAAAATTACAGATAGGACCGGCACAACTTCAAATTTTAAGAATTTAAGGATTTAAAATAATTTTGTTCTCTTCAAAATAACCAATAATGATTTATTTATTTCAGAAAGGCAGGTAGCCAACAAGTTTTATGGTTTAGAGAAAGTTTCTTTAAACCATAAAACTTGTTGGCTACCAACCTTTCTGAAATAAATAAATCAGTATATAATTGGTTATTTTGAAGAGAAAAAAATCATTTTAAACCCTTAAAAGATATTCTGGATAAAGGGCAAGGAGTAAAACCTAAAATAAAATTGTAACTGCAGGTACAGAACTTTGTTTAAATTAAATGTGTTAATCATTTCCAATTCTTATTTTATGACATTTGGTTTGCAATCAATATTTTAACAAGTGATTCGTGACTCGGACTCGGACCTAGTGACCCGTGACTCGGACTCGGACTCGACACAGGTGACTCGACTACAACCCTGTTTTGAACACACAAGACTTGCCCACTGGCAGACCAAGGAGAGTTTGCACCTGAGATTATAAGTGTGACGCTTTCTTTCTCCTTCCAGGTTATGACCTATTGCTCTGTGAATCCGTCCTTGCGTCTGTCTGTCAATTGGATCAGTTATAATACGCGGGAAAGAGATTTGATTAATTTTACGAAAATTCCTGAAAATGGCTTGCTGAGATCCCCCTTATTCTAGACCCAGAACCTCCCAATGTTACAATTCGGGAGGTTTACAGACTCCATGCATCGACACAAATGCAAAAAACTGCACAATGTGGACTATTTCCTTCTCCCTTTTGTGATTGCTTTACTACTTCTTCTAAGAAGAAAACCCTGAAATTAGCAAAAATCACATGCCTTTTTATAAAGCTTGATTGATACTGATGTTAAAGCATGTGTCACATGTTCTTTACACTTTTTCTTTATCAGAATCTCCGACTCCACTATCCAAAGAAGAGACTGGATCCGCAGCTGATGAGTCTCATGCCATGGTAGAGCTACAAGTTGACTAAAGCTAAATATTTTTTTGCTTAAAAAAACCATTAGGATTGCAGAAATTAGTTGTAGATTAAAAGCTGCTTTTCACTTGTACTTTTTCTGAACAATTTAGTGCATAGTACATTAAATGTACCTTTGATTCACTCATCATGCTCGTGGTGCCAGTACAATATATTTATGAAAAACTTGTGCTCAGACTAAAAAAATTATAAACAAAGAAGTTTTGTTGTGTGAATTCAAGCCACAGTCTTCAATTATACTGTTTTAGTTGACTGACCAAGTGAAAGTTCCTGCATACCTGTACTACCGACGCTAAACCTAGAGCACTGATTGGTTAAAAGTTTGTCCTCGTTCGTGACGCGCCGACGCACTGACCTAGATGTGTTCATGCAATGCACATGTGGTCATAGTCCTGATGCATGCAATGAGTTCTAGAGTAAGTTAAATGTCACTGTGCCCAAGGAAAGAGTTTGCCCTGCAGTAGAACACAAAAAAGTAGCTCGGTAAAATGAAAATAGCCTTGCCCTCTAAAAAAAGAAAAATTCCAGGCCTGAGTTTTGGTTTCAATGGGTAGACACCCCCAACAAATTAAGCATCATTGGGTGAAACTCCATCGTACAAATTAAACAGATTTGTTTAACAAATGAGGACTCTGTATTAAAAGGGATGTCAAATTTTACAGCGTCAAACGTAGAATATGAAAAATGACTTCTCGGGGCAAACTCTTGAATTTCACAAATTGTTCAGAGAAAACGTAAACAGCTTAAAACCAAGTCTTAGAGTGAAAATCCTAGATTTTCACTGTCGCCTCTTACGCTGTTTTAAGTGTACCTGTACCAATATTAGTCGACTCTAAATTTTAAGTATTGCATGATTCCATCCCATGGCTCTATTCAGCACGTAACAGATTGAAATCGTTTTGAGAATGATGAAGAACCGTGATTGGTTCTTCAGTAAATTTAAAGATTGAAAAGTGAACTCCAGATGGGATTTTCCTACATTTTTGTACCATAGCCATGGGATGGAATTGTGTGGTATGTTTTGCAGTTATTCATGCATGGAGCATATTTGCTCCCTTAGTATTTTTTATAAATAGGCAATTTCTTAAAGGAACACGTTGCCTTCGGGTTGGGCGCTGTTGTGCGCTTTTTACTAGTACTTTTTCTGAACAACTCAGTGCATAGTACATTACATGTACCTTTAATTCACTCATCATGCTCGTGGTGTCAGTACAATATTTTATGACAAAATTATGCTCAGACTCCAAAATGATAAACGAAGAAGTTTTGTTGTGTGAATTCAAGCCACAGTCTTCAACTATACTGTCTTAGTTGACTTGTGACCAAGTTGACTGTGTACTACTGACGCTAAACCTAGAGCACTGATTGGTTAAAAGTTTTCCCTTGTTCGTGACAACGCAACATCAATAACAAAACATCCCGAACTGCCCTTTTGCGCGCCGACGCACTGACCTAGATGAGTTCACGCAATGCAAGACGGACAGTGAGAAATGCACGAACCGTTCCCTGAGCATAAGGCATTGTATCGTTTAGGATGATAAAAGGAATTGTTGGAGGAGACGAATGCTCAGGAATTCTGTACATGTGGTCACAGTTCTTGATTTATGCAGTGAGTTCTATATTGTAAGTTAAATGCCACTGTAATCAAGGAAAGAGTTTGCCCTGCATAGATATCATCAGTGAGGAGGCTTGATGTACATGGCTTGAATTACCAGAGAGGCTTCCATTAGACCACAAAAAGTAGCTCAGCAAAATGAAAATAGCCTTGCCCTTAAAAAAAAGGAAATTCCAGGCCTGAGTCTTGGTTTCAATGGGTAGACACCCCCAACAAATGAAGCATCATTGGGTGAAACTCCATCCTGCAAATTAAACAGATTTTTTTAAACAAATGAGGACTCCGTATGAAAACAGAGAACATGAAAAATTACTTCTCAGGGCAAACTCTTGATTTTGCAAATTGTTCAGAGAAAATGTGCATAGCTTAAAACCAAGTCTTAGAGTGAAAATTTAGTTTTCACTGTCGCATCTTACACTGTTTTAAGTGTACCTGTACCAATATTAGTCAACTATAAATTCTGAGTATTGCATGATTCCATCCCATGGCTCTATTCAGCACGTAACAGATTGAAAGCGTTTAGAGAATGATGAAGAGCAGTGATTGGTTCTTCAGTAAATTTAAAGATTGAAAAGTTCAGATGGGATTTCCCTACATTTTTGTATCATAGCCATGGGATGGAATTGTGTGGTACATTTTACCGGTAATCATGCATCATGAGCATATTTGCTCCCATAATATTTTTTATAGAAACAATTTCTCAAGACAAAGGTGTTTAAAATATGGTATTGTTCAGTTGTACAAGGACAAAGCCAACTAGACATAATTGCATTTGTGCACAAATGCCAAGCTGTTTCGCGACGAACATTTTCAAATCACACTACATTACTGTTCATTTAACAATTTATGACAAAAAGGTGCAAAAAATGAAACAAAAATCATACAAAATCATGTGATGACGTCATGATGACGTCATTTCAAATTTTACAAGAACTTGCCAATATCTAACAACCTACCAAGTTTCAACATGATCGCACTAATACATCGGGAGATATTCGACTTCGAAAAAGGCACCTTTAATGCCGCGTCACGTGACCCCGATGACGTCATTGATCTGAAATTTCACACATGATGGCTGCCTGACGGTCAACATAATGTGTAAAAGAATTTGGATTATACAGTGTTCATTTAGCAATTTATGACAAAAGGTGCAAAAAAATGAAATAAATCATAACAATTCATGTGATGACGTCATCATGACGTCGTTTCAAACTTTACAAGAACTTGCCAATATCTAACAACCTACCATGTTTCAACATGATCGCACTAATACATCGGGAGATATACGACTTCAAAAAAGGCACCTTTAATGCCGCGTCACGTGACCCCCGATGACGTCATTGATCTGAAATTTCACACATAGGATGGCTGCCTGACGGACAACATATGTGTCGATTTTGAAGTGATTACACAAAACTTCGCCACACACATCTTCAAAAAGTCCATTTTGAACAGTTTTCAACCTGCCGCTAGAGGGCGCTCGTGTGTATCATGACGTCATCGTTGTTTTTTTTAAATGCACACCCTTGCCAGACACTAACATCGTTGAAAGCATGTTCATAACATTTAGCACTTTTGAATTACAAGGCACTTCCGGTTTCGACCGGAAGTAGAGGTCAAGTGAGGTCACGCACACTGAATAAAATGAAGACCTAATTTATCCCTATACAATCCCGCAAACAGAACCCTACGGTCTCTTGAGGCTGATTTGATACAGATTTTCAAATGTTTAAAATAGAAACCTTTAAGATGACGTCACGTGACGAGTGATGACGTCATCATGACGAATTTGTTTTAGACACTTCCTTGCACCAATGCCTTTCATCACTAAAGTTTAATTGCAATAGCTCTTTAGGAACTAGGCAAAAGGCCGCATAGAACGAACGTGCGTTATCTCAATGGCTTTTATCACTGAAACAGACAAATAAAAAAAAAAAAAAAAAAAAAAAATAATAATAATAATAAAAAAAACTTTAACGAAAACAAGAGCTGTTTCGCTGCGCGCTACGCTGCACGAAACAGCTAACTAGACCTCGTGCACTGACGTCATCACGCCGCCATCACGCCGCCATCCTAGAGGGTTAAACACTGATGAAGCAAGGGATTCAAACCTAAGTACATGCGGCACACAGAATGAGCAAGAAAAAGATGGTGCATGAAAAGAAAATGTCCTGATTACAAAAGGACACTAGGCAATTTACAGGCAACCAGTTACAGGCAATCTGTTCCTTGTGCATGCAGTGAAGTTGGTTGCCACCACGTTGCCTGAAAAAATTGCTCTGTTTGACAAGGTCTTTACTCTCCAAAAAAACCAATGGCAGATATTTTGGGAAGTAAATAATGAATAATAATTGTGTTCCATGCACCATGTTGTGTGAAAGAAAACCTTCACACGGCTCAATTTTCAGTACCAGTAACAGTACACCATGTACATGAGTAGGACTTTGCATGGTGGAGATACAATCTAGTAAGGTTTGCAGTCAAAACCATGTACATGAGTATGATTTGAAACTTTGCATGGTGGAGATACAATCTAGCAAGGTTTGCAGGTACACCATGTACATGAGTATGATTTGAAACTTTGCATGGTGGAGATACAATCTAGCAAGGTTTGCGGTAACACCATGTACATGAGTATGATTTGAAACTTTGCATGGTGGAGATACAATCTAGCAAGGTTTGCAGTCACACCATGTACATGAGTATGATTTGAAACTTTGCATGGTGGAGGTACAATCTAGCAAGGTTTGCGGTAACACCATGTACATGAGTAGTTGAATTTTGATAATACTTTGGTCCCCTACGGTAGGACGATATAAATCTAGCAAGGTTTGCGGTTACACCATGTACATGAGTAGGATTTGAAACTTTGCACGGTGGAGATATAATCTAGCAAGGTTTGCGGTTACACCATGTACATGTATATGAAATATCTCTTTAGAGTTGAAGTGTTTCTGAGAACTACCGGCGGTCGTAACAAAATTCCAATCAGTATGATGGCTTCGTTTTAATTTCTAGTTTGTTTTAACCTCTGGACACTTTTTTGCTGCAATACAGAAATTATATTGTGAATTTGTTTAATAGACTGTTCTTTCAGCTTTCTCTTAAAGGGGCTGTATTATCATGATCAAAGCAGGCCTGTGGCTATACATGGAATTATGAACTCTCAACCAGTTAAAGCACACACACTCTCCATAGAAATGATACAGAGGGAGGGCGCGCAGGTGCAGTAACTGGGTGAGAGTTCATAATTACATGTACAGCCACAGGCCTGCTTTGATCATGATGTCACAGCCCCTTTAATTGACCAATCACAACAAAGAGTCGTGCCAAAAGTCTGACAAAATTCAGGCCTGATATTTCATTCTTGTATTAAGGGCACATCTATGAGGAAGAAACACATTTCTACACGAGCGTTTCAAAGGGCACTAAGCCAATGACGAAGGGCATGGAGGCAATTTGCCACCGAACTATCAGTCTTGCATAATAACCCTGTACAGCACATTTCAAGGGGCACCAAGGCAATGGAAATCATTCTTGAATGGGCAAGGCCGTTTTACCTTGGTAAAGGGCACTTCAATGAGAAAGATATACATTTCTGCTGGAACATTTCAAAGGGCACTATAGGCAATGACCAGGGGCATTGAGGCAATTGCCTTCATGAAGCATCCACCTGAAATTTCAATACATTAATTTTGGAAGCTGAATTATACCTTTTTTGTGTGATTCGTGCTAAAGGGGGTTAAAAATGTACCATTAACCCTCCTACTGTCAGTGACTCTTGGCAACATTTTCCAGTGCGTTGACCAACCATTTGAAACCATTTGACTGCCAAGGTTGTGTACGGTGGCACAACTGTGCACGAACTAACTGTGTACTGTGTACATGCATTCCCTCATGGTATCATATTGCAGGCTGAGGATTAAATAGTTTATCTATCATTCAAAACCACAGTGAGTGGTATTGAATGGTCAGACAGCAAGAGGATTAATGATTGCAATGAAATTTTAGTCTTTTGCAAATTAAGAGTGTCCAGACGGAATATTAAAAATGTAACTCAAACATTATTATTTTCTAATTACTGCGAAATAGTGCTATGCTATCATAATATTAGACAAAATATGAGTAAGTTACTTTGTACACAAGTTCACATTTCTGTTTGCTATGTAGATGTAGTTAATAAAACAATACTATAAGCAAACATGCCATAGAAAATATTTTGTTCTGTGATTATTTTCATGAGGCTAATTAGTTAAGATTGTATCGCGCCGTTAGGCACGAGATTGGCAGCTGGAGCGCTATCTATTGTTGGATTGTGAAGTACGCAGTGAGCGCCATTTCAGTAAGCAAATGTTTTGTTATATGCATGGATAGCAATGGTCAATGTCTGCATTGATCTATTGTTGCATCAAAAGAGTTTCTTCTGAAATTGGCGTCCAGTGCATAGGCCTACTTCACGTCGGCCCAAGTTTCCCGTCTTATGCCTGTGGCGCTGTACGATCATTGCTCATCATTTCAATTGCAATGTGGTAAGTTTCATCAACTTGAAACATAAACTATAACCAGCGGCAGCATTCACAAACATGATACTGGAAATCTCATCGCATTTCCTTCCATTTACTATGATCAGTGCCCAATTTCATAGAGCTGCTTAAGCAGAAAATATTGCTTAACAAGTGTCTGCTAAGCAGAAATGAACAGGACACCGGTTACAAATTGTACACGTGACGTTGTAGTTTGGCTGGTAACCTTACTCTGGTAAGCATAATTTTGTTGTGCTTAGCTACTTTTTGTGCTAAAGCAGCTCTATGAAATTGGGCCCTAGTTACAGACTGATTTGAATAAGAATACATTTTGAATAAATATCATAGTTTCTTTTTCCTAAATCTCATTCAGGGGAGGGGAGGGGGGTGCTCGAGCTCAAGTCCCTTAGTCCCCCTTCAGGGTTTGCCCTAGTGACTGGACCAGTTAGCTTGTCATTTCACTGGTCCACCAGCTTTGTTACTAGTCCATTATTTCTTATGGAATAGGGATACTTTTCAACACTGAACTAGCCAGCCGGTGTGGGTGTGGCAGGAGATTCTGTCCCCCAAGCTTCTTCTGATATAGCCCACGTTAGTTTCCCATAATGGGGGGACAGAATCTCCGGGGGACAGATTTCCCTATGACATCGGAACTCTTGGAGTGAATTGTAACTGGTTCTCAGGTTTTTAACCTGGCATATGGCCAGCGGACCACTGTTAAGGGGCAGAGCTGTCCTTTGGCTACGCCATTGCTTTGAATCTATGGCTAGGGGTGAAAACAATGTGAGAATCAATTACAATACGAAAAAGAAAAATGATTGCATTTAAAAAAAAAATTATGCACTGCCTAAAAAAATGGATGCTATGACTCAAAGGTATTTCTCTTTTAAAACAGCTGCTACATTTATTGATAAACATTGTTTTTTAGAAATTTGTGCATAACCACTTGTTCATTAATGTCAATGACTGCGTATTAAGCACAGTGTCATGGCTGTGTTAACCAACATGTTGGCAACACAATGTTGTGTAGAATTGTTGCATTGTTTCTGTTCACATTTCAAGTATGAAATTTACTGTACTAGCAACAAATGGTTGCAATCAAACAGTAATAGGTCTTTAGTATAAAATGACAGTCGGTTTTGAACACAAATGCTCATTTTAGAAAATGTGGGCCATGCTAGTTTTCTTTTCCAGTATCTCTCTCTCCCTGCAGAGCCCAATTTCATAGAGCTGCTTAAGCAGAAAATTATGCTTAAAAATTTTCTGCTAAGCAGAAAAGTGCAGGATACCAGTCACAAATTGTACCTGTGACATGGTAGTTTGGCTGGTAACCTTATTCTGGTAAGCATCATTTTGTTGTGCTTAGCTACTTTTTGTGCTTAAGCAGCTCTATGAAATTTGGGCCCTGGTTAGTAAAGCCAATTGCTTAAAAGATTTAAAATGCTCTAAGCAAAGAGCATTTTCTGGATGGGTCTATTAGACCCATGCACTGATGTTTGAATGCAAAAGTGTGCTTTACAAACAATCAGGAAGATTTGACCGCACCATGGCGCATTCACTTGAATGGATAATTTGCACTGTTTCGTCACCCATCTGCTTCCAAGAAACAACAGTAAATTAGCATGCCCCTTTATTTCTGCTTAAAATAAAAGCAGTGGTTATCAAATAGAAAACGTCTGATTTAAATATTGGCCCCAGATCTTCTGGTAACAATCTAATTCATCAATTACAAAAAAGTTAAATATTTCAAGTTCTCATTGTCAAATTCTCTTGACGAACACAAACCTTTGAAACTCACTACATAACATGTCAACTTCTATGAAATCACATGCAAAGTAAAGCCACCTTCAAAGCTATCTACAAAATAACCTCAGTCTCTAGTCCACCCTGATAAACTTTAGTTTTTAACTACCTTCAACTACTTTATATCATAACCTTAAGTGAGATCCCTGGTTACAGGTTGAATGGCCTCTGACTGGCACCCCCGAACAAAGCTATTGACAAAATAGGGAAATTGCCAACATTAGGGCTAGATGGCTCAGTTGGTAGAGCAACGGCATGTTAATCTGGAGGTCGAATGTTCAAATCCCGCTCTAGTCAATTTTTCTGTGTTCCACCCAAAATTACTTTACAATCATGTTAAGTAATATATATAAAGGAATATCCTTTGGCAATGAACTTCCACCAATTACGAGTTAGATTTTGACTAATGTATGGTACAATGAGTTTGATTGGTCACAAGTGGACAGTGTTCAAACTTCCACCAATTACGAGTTAGATTTTGACTAATGTATGGTACAATGAGTTTGATTGGTCACAAGTGGACAGTGTTATTTGCTAGGCGTCACATAAGTTTCACGCAGGGCAAGCTTCAGTAGAGCAACCTCAAGATGGGCAAAGTCTGGTATCACTGTGCCATACACATTCATCCAGAATGGTGTGTGGGTGTTCGCTTGCTCATGCATAACTGAGCAAAAGGCTTGCCCCGAACCATGTGATATATTGCAACTGTCTCTAATCTGAGGAATTCAACTTCAAGCATTTACTTAAGTGACTATAAAGCAAGTCATTGTACCAGACATTATACTCAAATCTAACTCATGAATGGCTCATCAAAACTACATGTAACCTGTGCTCTTTTTATAACGGAATCCCTCAAGATTGACACAATCCCATAGCTGTAGTTACTGGTACATATCAAATACAAAAAAACCATGACTTAATATTGTTGACATACTTGTAGTACAAGCACACACACATATATTTTGTTAGGAAATAATCCTACCCTGCCAACTAATAAAACAAAACAAATCTCTCTTTTTTAAAATAAATGACCTCTTATTTCTAAAGGTAGGGGAGGTGTCTTTGTAGCAGATGAAATAATAAGCAAAATCCTGTTATTTTGAGTCGAATTTCATAACGCTGTAAGGTAATTTAAAACTTGGTAAATACGTTTGCTTAGTAATGGAACAAGGTTCAACACATAAATACCTTCAGCCATGTAACTGCAGTTTGTTAAAAGAGAGAAAGTTCAAAGCACAGCAAGACTTTGAACTTTTTGTGTGTGTTTGTTTTCTTCTCTTCAATTCACAAGAGCTGAGCTGAAAAACACCAAAACGAGTCTATACAGCATTTTGGATAGAAACTTTTTTTTTTCAAGTCATGACTGTGCTAATAACTTGTGCACGCTTACAAGTTTTATGAAATTGAACTTTGTTAACAAAATCTATAACTTACTAATTTCAGTCTGGCATGTGTGTTAGACCTCAACAAGGTTGAGAATAATAATAATCTTCAAGCAAACTTGAATCCTTAGTTCTGATTGGTCGATCAACAGCAACAAGAAAGTTGTGTAAATCTGCATTCAATGGCCAATACCAAACCCTGTTCTATTACCCGTCAAGTTTGGTTTAAGGTAAATTCATTATCACACGCGTGTCATGGATTACAGACAAATATAAGTGCTTCTGCTTCCCATATGTGAATATGGGAGGCAGACGCACCATATTTTTCCGTATTTCACTGGCGCTTGTGTGATAACAAATAATTATATAAAAGAAGAATCTACTATCTCTGTCCTGTTTAGGCAATTCAAAGTTGTAATCGGGCAAGTCCAAGAATCCACTGAGTTACGTATGGGACGTTCAGAAAATTGAACCCTCCGAAAGCAACTAAACTTAGTCTTTATTTCAGTGATATTTTTTTTCCAATGCTGGGCATCTGTGAGGACCACACCCAAATGTTATTTGTCCTTGCGATGATCATGCAATTAAAACCAAAAACCAAAAACATGGAATGGAATGGAACGGCAAGTGGACATTTTCTTGGGCTTGACAACTCCAAAAGCCAAGGGCTTTGTTAGTATAAACTTCTGCAGATATTTCGATTAAACTTAGAGGACAAAACAATTTCCTGAATGCGCAAGCCAACTGGCAATTAATCCCTGTAATTTAAATGAATCCATTGCTACAATATCTTATAACCCACATCTTATAACCATACACATGTAACTTATAACTACTCCAAACGAAACATAACACTTAAAACCCAACGTTTTTAAGCAGTTTTTCTAATTCCAAATCCCAAATGTGAGAAAATTACATAAAGATATATGTTTAGAAGCTGCAGTTGTGAAGTACTAACTAACTAGTTATCAAGACCTCTTTACAAATTTAAATTCAGACATGCAACTTGTAATTACCAAGATAAGAGGAGACTGCCTTGCAAACATTTCTACAGTGAAAAGGAAATTAGCTGATCTACAAAGAAGTTACATGTATGAGTATCCTACACAGGGCCCAGTTTTATAAAGCTGGGTTTTTTTGGCAGAGAAATCCACTTAACGTCTACAAAAATCATGCTTGGCTAAAACCAGGGCTGTGAACTTTCTGACTTTAGTCTGAATTCACACCTTTTTATGTCTGCTCAGTGACTGCTTTTTGTTGAGTTTTTTTTTTTTCAAAATAAAAAAATTATCCCTCACTTCTCTGACGGCTAAGGATACTGTTCCTAGAAGCTCCTTGAAATCTATAACTCCAGGGGTTACCCAAAAGGTAGAAACGCCATCATGTCAACATTCCTCCTAAAACTTGGACTCTGGTTTCAATTTTTTTTTGTTAAGGTCAGTAATGATTCACATCCTTAAAAAAAAGCTTACCAGTTTAAACACCATGTAATGAACAATGACTGCAATTGGTGCCCTTTCAGATTTTCGCTCTGCAAATAATATGCAATATTGCAGTACAGCCTTGTGAAATTGGTCCCTCGTCCTAAAGACGTGGGTGGGATTGTACAATAAGGAAAACTCATGAAAAAAGGGTAGCGGCATCCTCTTGGTCTAGAAGCAAAAACCCAAAAGTGGATGTCATATTTAGAGGTTTACGGACTCTCTGCATGACCACAAACAACCATCTTGAGGTTTGGTCATCTAAGGGCCACGTCTTTCTTTCCTTGAGTGCATCGTCACCTCTTTCAAGAAAATCTGACGGTGAAGGGAAATCAATGAAAAATTCTGATGTCAGGAAAAAATCCTGATGAATCACTGGCCTGTCAAGAAGATAATAGTTGAAGTAAAACTGAACATGAACTGACAATGTAGATTTTTTTCGCATGTTTTTTGTTAAAATCCCAATAAGGCATTTCTTTCCTTAAAGACAAAGTCTTAAAAATGAAGACCACATTTTTCAAAAGGACAATTCCGAAAACCCATTGGATATATTTCAAAATAAAAAACAATTTGGGGTTGAACAAAGAGAAGTTGACTGGAGCAAGATTTGAACCAACGACCTCAAGATTGACGTGCCAGTGCTCTACCAACTGAGCTATCTAGCTCTCTGTGTTGGCAGTCTCCCTATTTTGTCCATAACTTTGTTCGGGGGTGCCAGTCAGAAGCCACACAACTTTTAACTGCCGTGTAGCCAGGGATCACACCCAAGTTTACGATACAACCTGGGAAGCAGCAGCCACGGGATCGCCTTAAGGGGATGCAACTTTTTTATTTCAAGTGTCAAACAATAAACCAAAAGGGAAACTGACTGGGTAAAAAGTCCACCCCAGGTTGTATCATAAACCTGGGTGTGATCCCTGGCTACACGGCAGTTACAGGCTGAATGGCTTCTGACTGACACCCCCCCGAACAAACACATTGATAAAATAGGGAGACCGCCAACATGGGGCTAGATAGCTCAGTTGGTAAAGCGTTGGCACGTTAATCCGGAGGTCGTTGATCCAAATCCCACTCCAGTAAATTTGTCTTTGCTCAATCCCAAATAAAAACCAAGATAAAAACTACAATTTGCAAGCATGGAAAGATAACAGAGGCACTCCGACTTATCTTCCCCTCAACAAGTAAGCTAACATACTTGAGTTACATACAGTCAAATCAACTTAAGTATTTCTGTCCAAAGGGAAGATGCAACATTTGTAATGCCAAGGTTCAAAAGTCTTAACTATTGAAGTTGCTTTTGAAAGCTTGATATTAGTGTGATGTTGGTACAGCAAATGAAGTACCGATCATCGGTATGACAAACAGTGCTTATCACACATCGGTGTGTGGATACGACCAAACTCATTATTCTTTATCCAGATGCAATTTTTACATCTATGAAAAGTCGTCTGTTATGTCGTACGTCTCCCACTCAAATTTGAACACATCTATTAAGATACAGGGTTAAAGGGAGGGTTTACAATTCGTAATTAATCCAAAAATGAATGACCATTCAAACTCACTTGGTAAGGAGCACTTGAGAGCTGTTGACACTAAACATTGTTAGAAACAACACCTTTGAAGTATTGTAGTTTTAGAGAAAGAGGTAATTTTTCACCAAAACATTTGAGTCTGAGAAAGTCTTCAGGCATGAAGCCGTTCTCAGGCATTCAAAAGCACACAATTCTATGCCACAAGAGTGGTCTTTTCTTTCATAATTTTCTTGCAACTTTGATGACCAATTGAGAGCCCAAATTTGAACAGGTTTGTTTTTTATGCATATGTTTGGATACACCAAGTGAGGACAAGGGTCCTTCACAATTACCAAAAGTATACCCTGCCTTTACAAGATCCTTGTTCTTCATCTAGATTGTTCAAAGCACACAAATGTTGTTCTTCCCTTTTAACAAATTCAATAGTCTAAACACACGTATATTAAACATGAAACTATAATACGCTTGGCATATTATGAATTTCTGGTCACAAAACACATATAAACCAACAAATACAACCAAGATAAATTACCACATCGACAAGTTTTGTAAACTTGCGACAAGAACTTGTTGCATGATAATACTGATATTTTCTTGCACAAAAATATTTCTATTTACAAGTATATTCGTTAAAAATAAAGGATATTTGATTGATAATAACTGAAAATACTTTAATCGAGTAATATAATCAAGTCAAATTTAAAAAAAACAGAGTTAACCCCAACAACCCAGAATCCTCTAAAATCCTTTCTCATGTTCTGCCCGATTTTGACGGACCCGGTGACACCTTGCAAGCAAAATCACATTGCTTGGTATTAGAGGTCATACCAAAGGCTTTGGTATGACCCCTAACGCCAAGCAATGTGCAATGTTAGTTTGCTTGAAATGTTCGTTCACCTATAAACTAAAGGTTTCTGAAGGAAATTGGACGGTTCTTTGCCAACGTTTCTGAGGAGTTAGGGTTCAAGGCTTTGTACACCACTGTGAAAGTCATAAAATTAGCGCTTGTGAACAATAGTTCTCAAAGGTTAACCTGGACGAACTATAGTACTGGTGGTACCAAATACCATGAGAACTTGTTCGGTTTGGCCTGTTGTCAATTTGCGTTGAGAAAACATTCCATACCAATTCGCGCTATTGACTTGTGACTTTTACATATAAACCCTGTAAAAAAGTGAAGGAATCTTTATTATATTCTGTACAATGAAATAAACCCGCCACTTTCATATCGGCTGGCTTCTTTATTTTAAATCTTTAAGTTGGTGTACAACTCCTTGAATACAAAAAAGAACAAACTTGCATTGTTTGTGCGAAAATATCATCTCTTGTGAATTTTGTTATTAAACAGTTTACTACACTAACACTACACTAGATTGACTCTAACCTACAAACAAATTCTACTAGTTACAGAAATGTCTACTTGTGTGTAAATATACACTTACGACTCTAAAACTACCCTGCACAAAAGTTAAATTGTAAGCAAATTGTGCAGAAAACCTTTGCCCCCACCCTTCAAATATTGCTTCCCATCTGACTGATGAAATCATTCTGTTTGCATATTTTTAGCACCCATTTGTTGTAAATCTTTCTTTTGGCAACCAGATAAGTTTAGGGGTTGACCCAATGATTTCCCGGTTGTATCTTGGCATTTACGCACACTGCCGCCATCTTAAATGTGTTTTGGAACTTTGGGGAGAAAAAGGGGGGCAAATATAAAAACAAACCCAAACTTGTCTTTTGACAACAAAATTTTAACAGAGGAAAGAAGGGAGGGATGCAAAAACTTCCTTGCAAATCAAATACATCATGAGCAAGATCAATGCTACCAAATGGAGGACTACTTTGTTCCAACTGTTGCAGAAAAAAATAATAGTAAAATAAACTGAAACTAATTAAAACAAAGAAAAATCTCTCACACGAGTGAGATGTCATTAATTACTGCCTGAGTTTAAAGGAGGGCGACAAAATCGATAGAGGGCCAACTTCTTATTAATGGTCTAGTCCCAGGAAGGGTCGTGGAAACTGATACGGCTGCTCTTGGCCCAGTTTCGGAAGACACGCCGCTCGGTCATGAGTCTCTTCCCCCCCTGGTCCACGGTCTCATGGTACTCGTACATCATGCACTCCGGCAAGACTGGTTTCTTGTAGTAGCTGTACAGGATATTGCTGTTGGGATGCAACCTGTAAACAAACAAACAAACAAACAAAAACAGGTGTAGATGAGTATTTTTGTGACCATTGTCATTTAGGAAAGTTGGGTGACTTAGAAGTTAACACATGAAAAAGTAGCATTTGAATTTTTTTCTGTTTTTTAAATGCAAGTATTAATGTAGGGTCATAGATTGGTGAATACTCCAAAATTAAAGACCACTCCAAATTAAAACTTACTTGGGGGGAAGCACTGCAGCTGTTGGTAGTGTAAACTATTTCGAGAAAGGATTCTCTTCGATGTAATGCAGTTTGGATACTTTTTCATCCCCAAACATTTGAATCTGAGAAACGATTCATGCATGACTCCTTTCTCAGTTGGTGTCCGCTTGCGAATGCTACGGCCAGAGATGCGGTTGGTACCTGCGGTCACCTCGCTATTAAAACGTGGATGGACTTGACGTTCTTGTGAAAATACCTTGACAGTTTTTGTGCTGTTTTCTCAGCAAGTAGACACTGTATTCATCTGAAACTTTCACATGTGACTTATATCGTGATAATTTTGCCTATAAATCAGCATTACGTTGACAAAAACCAATCTATGACCCTACCTTTAATGTATAATTTGTACAGAAATCCCAAATTAACAAATCTTGGAAGTAACTAAGTACTGCTTTTGATACTTCCCCATACCAGGCCTGATACTTCTTGAAAGGTCAAGGCAGTTTTTCCTTTAGAAGGGCACTAGAAGGGCACTTGAAGGGCTAAGGAAGGGCACTAGAAGGGCACCTCTATGAGGAAAACTTAAATTTGTACTGGAACATTTCAAGGAACACCACGGCAAGGACCAGGGCCCATTTCATAGAGCTGCTTTTAAAATTCAAAAAAGTAGCCAAGCATAACAAAATTATGCTCACCAGAATAAAGTTACCAGCCAAATTACTAAGTCACATGTACAATTTGTGACTGGTATCCTGCTGATTTCTGCTGAGCAGAAAATTTGTATGCAATATTTTCTGCTTTTAGCAGCTCTAGGAAATTGGGCCCTGGAGGCATGTTGGCAATTGCCTCTATGAAGTAGTATCAGGCCTGCCCATCCCTACTAACACAAACACTGAGATTCATAAACAGGATCTCATCTGGGATTGAAAATGTGACAGTCGGCACACTGTTTACAATGTGGATTATTTCCCAGTTGTTTTATGTATGCTTCACTAAAAAACAATTTGGCAAGTCCTTGGATGTCAAGCAGATTTATGAAGACCCCAACTAATAAGCCATTTGCGAGTTAGATTTGAATAAAGTCTTGTACAATGACTTGCTTAGTCACATGTCACCGCTTACATTTGAATTCCTCAGACTATAGAGACAGTTGCTATGTCAAATGGTTCGGGGCAAGCTTTTGTACATCAACCTCCAGATGAGAAGCCCCTGGAACCATTGTGCCCAACACATTCATTCAGAATTGTGCATGGGTGTTCGCCGTCTCTTACGTAACTACGCAAGAGCTTGCCCCAAATACAGTGAAGGCCTGGAATCATATCTTTGAAAGGGCAAGGACATTCTTATTTTGCAAATGGCACTTCCATTGGAAAATCTTATTGAGTCTACATGTATGTATGGGAAACTTTTGAAAGGGCACCAAGGCCAAGACCAGGGGCAACAGAGGCCATGGCCTCCATGGATTCCGTGTAATTCCAGGCCTGCAGTGGTCACTATACTAAGGGAGTTGATTGTCTAGACACACATACATGTCATTGTCAGTAATGAAGGCAGACTCATGTACTGCGAGTATGTGCACGATAATAAGGTGGTGTTGATGTGATTATGACTGTTGCTTTATGACTCTATGAATTTATGAGAAACTGCAGCGCAATGGCGGGCACACACTCTTTTCCTTGCTTGAAGGACTAAGGTATATATAATGTAAGATGAACATTAACATTTCAAATAGGTCTGCACCTGTCATTATGTGTACACATTTGTACAAAACTTGACAGATTTTGTCTGAACTATGATTTATTTTCAGCACATATGTAAAAAAAAAACCCTTCAACAGCGCTATTGGAATACTTCAGTGGGCTCCAACAACAGCCACACAGGCACACCCTGAAGGCAGTTATCCCCCCCCCCAAGAAAAACAAACACGACAGGTGTAACAATAAACAGCCCAGCCAGAAACAAAGTAAAATTTATCTTTGTACTCCGCAGGAATGCTCACAAACGAAAATATAGAAAACACTTGATTCTTAATCAGTAAAACTTCAGGATTATTTCGTCAACTCTCAGACTGTTAAAAAAGACCCTACCCAACCAAAATTTTATTTGAAATTTTTGTATAGAAATATCCTAGGATCCCATCCTGGGCAGTATTCATTTCATATTGAATATCAGTTATGAATATTACTGGTTATTATAAATTCATCTCTAGTCACAATGAGTAGGGGGAAAGGGAGGGGAGCCCTCCGGTCCGAGTATCACAATTCATTCACTGTTTTTTCCATCATTCAAACCCGATCAATTTTTGAAACCTAAAGCTATCAAGCTCTATCCTAAAAATAGCATCCTGAGGTATCACGTTTCAATTCTGGAATGTGTTTGTCACTTTCTCTCTTTTAAAAAAAAGTCGCATCAGAGTCAAAATTGTACAACTTCAGCAAGTCAAGGATTGAAGAAATGATATAAGAATTTGCACTTTTTTATTTTGATTGATCTAACATTGTAGCTCATTTCACTTCTCTAGGGGGTGCTAAATTGTCAAAGGTGAGGCTTTTAAAGTGTCATGTCAATTCTACCGTGATGATTCTACTATTTTCCTTCTTTTTAAACACTGTAACTGTAAATCTTGCTCTATGGTGTAACGGGCCGTCCAAAGTTTACAGCATTTTCACAGTCATACAAAGTGTACGAGTGCTAACATTTCTTTGGAAAGCAATCATGTCTGGTGAGCCATCCGAAAAAACTTCTTCGTTTTCATGGTGCTTTCTCTAGGGTTTAACCCTTTAGGCTGGTACAAAAAAAAACCTCTGTCCAAATAGTCAAAGTAAAGGTCATGTCACAAACTGACACAATTTTACAATATTTTCCATGTCCAGTCTACATTTTAAAAAACCGACATATGTTTTGTGTCACCTTTCCCTTATATTTTCCTTAAACAAATTTGAGTAAATATATCAAAAGTATTAGCCATGTTTTGTGTATTATGATTACAAAGAAATGGATGGTGACGACATACATACATAAAGGCATTTATAAAGCACCACTACATCAAGAACGCAGCGCATTAGATTGGGTACAAATAATTTTGGATACACTTCTTGAATTTGCATAAAGAGTTGGATTCTCTGATGGAGATAGTCAGTGCGTTCCAGGTTTGGGGAGCAAAATGTGAAAACAGGGTAAATGGTGCACTTTAAAATGGCATTACAACACGATTTTTCAGGCACCGTGCCTCACATACCTGCAATAGTCCTCGGGCACCATGCCATAGACGTTGATTTCTCGACATACATCCTTCATGATCATGAGGGCATACAGTCCGGTTGACAGCTCCGCCCCTGACGAAAGCCTTTATACAAACAAAATGCATGCAATTTGAGAATGGAACTTCACAAAAACTAATGAATGCATGAATGAAAGGCACCAAAGTCTATACGCCCAGCTTATGATCACTTGCAATAGCAAGCTGATGCATGATTGAATATGCCTTTTGAAAGTGTTTTGCCTTGTTCTATTCAAACCGAAAATGCACCCCTTAACGACTATTCGCAAATTTCCCATAATACCTCTCTTTCCCTTGCCAGTTCAAAAGTGAGGTGGCCTTTCTTGTAATCTTGTTTATTTAATCAATATCACTACCTCGCTATTTACTATAAAGAATACTACTTGAAAATGTGTCATTTACGAGTTTCTCCCTTGACATAGTTGTATCCAGAACAATATGGATGTGTAGATCTATGGAATCAATGCGCATTTGTGAAGGTTTTTTTTATGTGATACGATTGATAAAAAAAAAAAACAAGAACACTGTCTGCGTTCATGTCAGCTCTATCCATCCTCTATAATACCTGCAAATTTTGACCACCTTGCTCAGTCCATTAGCAAGTGGAAACACTGCAGTAAAACTCATTTGAAAACTTATTGTTGTGCTTAAAATGTCTTCTATTTAACTCATTGTAGGCCCACTTGCCTCTGCATCTCTCCTGCGCCAGGAGTGTCTTTTTAGACAGACATGGCGCATTATAAATGGCCACTATTATTATTATCATCATTATTACACATGGGTGCTGATGATTTCCCCAGTGGTGAAAGAGACAAAGCCACTTGGTCAACCTTTCTGGATCAAATGTCTGAAGATTTACAGACTCTCCACGTCACACAAAATGGAAAACTTTGAACGAAAATTTATGTTTTCCCCTAATGTGTACACAGTTAGTGTCGAGATGACTTTCACTTTCTTTTTCTAAAATGATGAAATACTAAATTTAACTAAAACGTCCGAAGGTGTTGCTGTAATGTCACTTCGTCAAGTTGTTGAGCTTGCACCTCGAGGACCTACCTTTGACTCCCAGTGTGCTTCTCAAATTCAGCATCTGCTTCACCATCCAGAGACTTTGAGGGGCGGTAGAAACCCACCCTCGGGTACTTAGCCGAAAGGCGGTCCATAACCCCCGGTATGGATCCGAGGGAGAATCATGCTCCGAGCCATGAACGAAGACATTCCTCAATGACGGGTGATCGTCCAGTAGTGTGCTGGCATTCGCTACCAACTCTGGCAAGCTGAAAGTGTGAATTTTAAGGTTGTGTTAACAACAATTTTTCAGGGGGCAGATTTGATGATTTAAGTTATAGTGAGCGTCCAATGTTTTAATACATAGGGAACTGCGGTGATTACCTATAATGCCCTGTTCTCTCCTTGATTCTCTTTTGACAAAAGTTCCAATATTCACGGAAAAGTTGCCGTGCGACTTACATACAAATCAAGTTCCATGCTTGTTTCAACGGTGCTTGAATATCGGTAAACCGTCACCACCAAAACCAAGGACAAGGCAAAAAACTTCTTCATTCTTTTATCTCTTTAAAAACAATTTTGTGAGTAATGTGCAAAGACCACATATATGAAACCATATGACAACCAGGCAGTCACTCCCTAGCACCAAGAAATCTACCAATTCATAAAAAAAAAATTCCATTCACAAACTGATATGCAACGTTATTTCAGAGAGTTGCAAAGGTACTTCCAATTTGAACGGCTTCACTTACCAGGCCTGGAATTTCATCTTTGAGAGGGCAAGGCCATTTTCATTTTGCAAAGGGCACTTCCATTGGAAAATCTCAAAGTCTATGGGAATCTTTTGAAGGGGCACCAAGGCCAGGACCAGGGCAACGGAGGCCATGGCCTCCGTGGCCTCCGTGTAATTCCAGGCCTGACTTACCCTTTCTGAGAGACCACCCGAACGGTTGTCTTGCGGCCCACGTCCAGTTCGTACCCCATGCTTGGTGCTGAATTCAATCTGAAAACGCACTCGGCCTCATCAATTTCATCGCCTCTTCTGGAGTGAATTATGTGACCTGGAAAAAGAAACCCGGGTATAAATGTTTTAGTTCAGGAGTTGTGATGGGGGTGCATTCCACTCCCGAAAAGGCTGGTGCAACCGTTAAACAAATGTGCGTCATGCGAACAGTTTGAATCAAAACGCACTTTGTTAAAAAGCTATTCACATCAATTTGTCAGACCAATCATTTTGCAGTATCTTTAATGATTATTCCCTGAGCCCTTCAATGTTTTGTGTTCTGCTCTTAAAAATAAACTATTTTCTTTACTTACTATTACTTTGGCAAACAAGTAAATTTGTCACATAGTATTTTACTACAAACAATCTAACTTAGTTCAGGGCAGATTAGTCAAATTTTTATGAACTTGCCATGTGCTACTGCTTTTTTTCCGTTTAATAAAGGTTGGCCAACATGCTATTACATTTCCTCTTGACCGTTTGCTGAATTTCGCTGACGTTGCAAGCAGTATTGAAGGAGCAGGTTACACGAGGCTCAAAATTTACACCGGACCACAGGCCCAAGGCCAGTGTTTTTAGCGTTGGGCCAATAAACTTACAACAGGACAAGTCCTGCGGTCTTGTGTTTTTGAATAATTATTACTCACCTCATCTTTAATTCTAAAAGTTATGTTCAAATGTTGACTCGAGTCCGATAAAACATTTTTCAATTCTGTTGAGTGTGAAAGTAATTGTGACACTGTGTAGATAGCTGTTGTTTTTCTCATTTTGATTCTGGTCTTGTAACCAATTTGTTGGTCCATTAAAAATTGTGAACTACGAGCCCTGTGGTCATGTGGTTTACCCCAAATTCGAGGGTCCGTTACATTTCCAGGTCTGACATTATAAGAGGGCGAGGTCATTTTCATTTTTGCCAATTTAGGGCGCACTCATTGAAAGTTTTGAAGTCCATGGAAAACTTCCAAAGAGGCACCAAGTCAAAGACCAGGGCAACACAAGCCATGGCCTCCATGTAATTCCAGGCCTGCACTTCTCGGAAAAAAGCTTGGACCCAAAATAGAGTGTGTGCAGTCACAACTCAAGTTGAGGAAGTCTTTTCAAAGCGGAACCAGAGTCGTATTGTTGGATCATCCAACAATATCATGTTACCTCAGGAAGTAAAAAATTCAACTCACTCTGATGCGAAATGTCATAAAATTCAAACAACTTACACGTTTGAAAAATTTACCATTTAATAATCCTTGAAACAATGGAACTAAATTATGAACAAGCTTGTATCGGCCTCATTATTCCCAACCCTGAACCACGTTTTAACAAACACGCATTTTAAAGTCCCATTTACAGGACACCAAATGTGATCTATACACAGTAAATTTGTACCTGAATTGGAAACAAGAGCACAGGTCCCACAGCTTAGAAACTCCTTTCCATTGTCCTGCCTTCCCAATGGGATATAGCGCTTGGATCCAGCTGGCGACTCAGTCCTGGCTGCAGCCGGGTGACGATACTCCTCAATAATCTCCCGTCGGGATACCAGTCTCGGCCGGTTGCTCTCCACGAGGAGTCTTCGGCTCTCGTACCTCGCTCTCATGGAGACCGACATGGGGTCAATCTTGTGGACGTGATACGTCGGGCCGCGGACATCTTTGGTTGTCGCATGACGCGGTAGTAACTTATGCTTTTGGTTCGGGGCAGCAGACTGGGCGAAGATGTAGAACATTATCATGTACTGGAAGCAAAATGCTATGAAGAACATGGATCCCAACTTCTTAATCCGTGCAACTGGCAACATCTTGGTCCCTGGCAAAACATGCAGAATAAATACGGTAAATATACATACAACATCAACATCATTAGATCAATAGTTAGTGAGCCAGGGCTGGATTTCACAAAGCACTAGGATTTATCTTGAGTTTGTCAATATCACCATATTGATTTATGCTGTAACATTATTAAGATCGGGCGTAACTCTTTGTGAAATCAGCCCCATAGATGTTCCATCCCTTGCAGTTTGCATTGGAATGTAGTTTATTATTACCTGATGCACTCAGAAACACTCCTTGCAACTAAATGAGCACCGTTAAATTTCCCAGGAAGTTTATCTACATGACTTGCATATATCCCATTTTTTTGTCTATCAACTACAAGCACCTTGCAAGCTCATAGCACACATGCACAAAAGCACTTCAGTTTCATACAGAGAGCATGGTAACTGCTACAATGCACTGTCCGTGTACAATGTAATATAGTGTACATTGCACAATGTACAACTATGAGATCCTGGGCACATGGATGACCCAGCTACCTTAACCAATCATGATCCATAGAGGATTACCAGACTTTGCATATAACACTCAGCCTGTTTAACCATAAAGGGAGAACCCTCAGCACACAGACAAATACCAGCAATAAAGGGCTCTAAGACACAGTGAGAGCATAATTTTGCATGTATGCTCTATGCCTGAAGCCCTGCATACATGTCTAGCACATTACATAATGAAAGCTTCCTTGTGGTTGAAAATATTTCTGCTCATGCTCCCTTGTTTTAACTGCTGTGCCATGACAAAGCGATTTAAATTTGGAAGTACGTTGACTTGGAAGTTGAACACAATTTTCTCAAGAATGTCAGTAATGTGGTGGACTTCTTTCTCAAAAGTGACTGGCCAGTGCACCAGTCAGGGCTCCAAGCTAACACTGGACCGCGGGCCAAAAGGCCAGTGATTTTAGCGGTTGGCCCAGTAAACTCATGACCAGACAAGTCTGGCGGTCTTGTGCTTCTCAAATGAATACTAATAGGTCTCATCACTCTCCTAAATAAAGAAGGTTTTGTTTAAATGTTGACAATAGATGCAATTCCTACAAGTAGGTTTTCACTTCAGATTTACAAAATCATTTAATTTATTATTATGATGTGGTACATTAACTACCCATCCTTTGGATTCTAATACACTGTACAGGCCTTGCGCTTAAGTTTTTTGTAAAGTAGCCCACCGGGCTAGTAAACTGTGCATTTTACTTGCCCCCAGGAAGTTTTAGTAGCCCAGATTTTAAACAGAAATTGCCATAAATGTAACGTTCTGATGTGTAAAACGTTAACGATCAGAACCAGTTTAATGATCAAATGAAGTTATATTCACACACTCAATAACGATTAACACATTTTATACATTAATTATTCACATCTGAAAAGGAAGAAATGAGCATTTTTAAACAAGTAGGTTGCACAGTTTTTAGTAGCCCACAGGGCAAGTTAAGAAGTGGTGTTTACTAGCCCATAGCATTTTTTACTAGACAATGTACGCCGGGCTAGTGTTAAGGGCGAGCCCTGCTGTACATAAAACGGAGAAAGCAAACAGGGCAGCACTTTTTATTTAGTCTGGCTTTAACATCAATATTTTCAGGGGTGAGAGTCACTGCTGACCAAAAAACTCTGGAACCAAATTTTACGAGGTATGTTGAAAAGAGTGGCATTTCCACCTTTTGGTAACCCCTGAGGTTCAGATTTCACAGAGATTTTAGGAACAGCTGTCCTCAGCACTAGACAAGTAGATCAAATAAATTCAAAGGGCAAGATTCTTTGGAAAGAATAGCGGCCGATTTTCTTCACCAGGCTGACTTTAAGTCTTAATTCAGATAACAGTCTGAAATTTTCTCATTCCTGAATAATTAAAACTTTTGGGGGCAAATTTGTATAACCTTTTGTTTAGAAAACTTTAGAGCTAACGCAATTCAACACTTAATTCTTCTGTCTGACTTCTTTTCAACTAATCGGCGTGTATTTTTATGAAAATGATAACCTATTATAACCAAATTACCGTGTCACATGTACCATTTGTGAATTATGGATTCCATCTTATGTATCTTTGAAGAAAATTGTTAAGCCCCACTTGAGCTTAAGCAGCTCTATGAAATTGGGCACAGATTAGATTTATTTTTGCAGAACAATAAGATGACTGACTAAAGATTATAAAGGTATCGCAGTAAATACAAAATTGATGATCCCAACAAAAATTGACCTGCGGATACTGTATAATACTGTTACCTGGAAATGCAGGGTTGCGACTTTGCCGGAGGTGAGTGGTGGCAGGTCACACAATAGTGCAAGAACAAAAACATCTGTTATATCACATACATTTTCAACCTTGCCTTAAAGGTAGAGTCATTGATTAGAAAATACTCCAAAAACTAATGACCCTAAAAACTGACATGGTGAGATGCACTGCAACTGTTGATACTAGTATAATTTTTTTTGAGAAAGGATGCCCTTTGAAGTAATATGGTTGGGATAATTTTTCACCACTCAATATTTGAATCTGAGAAATAATTCATGCATTAAAACAATATAAAGTAATAATGATATAACAACTTTCACTTTTAAATTAAAATGATAAAAACAAACATTTTCGCTTTCGAATTGTGGACTTGGTACACAATTTAAAGATAAGTTTTCCCTTTTTTCATTATATGTTTTACAATCAATACTTGTAAAATTGCCCCCCAAAAATCTATGATAATTAAATGTAGACATTATAAAGAAAAATATCTGTACTTTACACAGACCAATCATTAGTACACAGCCTGCCCATACCCCCAAGGCACTGTGCATATAATTGAAACATCTGTGGGTGAGGCCCAGTGTGATTTCATCATCCTGACCGAGCAAGGAAGGACTTTATTATTGAAAATAACACTACAGAATGGGAATTAAAGTTCGTTCACCCCTGCTCAATCTTCAATGTACACAAACCCAGGTACAATGGTCTAAGGACTACACACACAAGTATCCCATTCGAAGATTAAGTCGGTACAGTTTTGTACACTTCCCCCCCCCCCCCCCCGAAAATAAAAAGACTGGATGTGTGGTAAGAGCAAGCAGTATAACTGAGGTCTATTTTTATGTCTGGTTAAGCCACTGTTGACAAACCACCTTGTTTATTTTGTAGAGTATGTGTTTCACAAACCTTGTTTTTGATGCATGTTTGGCTAACCTTGCTTAAATTCTTTAAAACAAAACTAAAAATGTAAAAAAATATTATGGACCAGGAACATTTACACAATGACACAATCAGTACTAACCATGGAGGAAGGACTAACTAATTTCCTTTGTGAGAAATAGGGTGCCCTTTTTTTTCGGTACACATTAGGCTATGCAGTCCTTGGAACCGTTAATGAACAAGAAAGCTACTGGTAGCATTGTACATAAATTATAATATAGTATTATATACATTTGCTCTTATTACAGTATTTTGTGTTATCAGCTGCTGAGCTGCCTATCAATGTCTGATATTGATAAAGATTTGTTGAGCTTTCAGGAACTTGGTATAATTCAGGAAATTGAACATGAAGTGATCCTCTATGGTTATGGCCTCCAAATAGTGCAATACGCTGGACTCCCTCCGCTTCCTGGCCCTACAAGCACTTAGCATCAGGAGGTGAAATAATCTTTTGAAATAGAAATCCATGTTTTTTAGCCGAAATTTTCCCCCCAGTTTTCACTTGGCATTGTGCAGTTGTGGAGAGCACATTGAGTGAAAATGTGCAAGCTCGTTTTGGCATAATTTTATGAAAAAATCTGTTTGTCAAATCATTGATTTTAAAAACATAGTCTGCGCCATGATGTGTACTGTTGCGCATGTGCAATGAAAAACTGTATGACTTCACTATTTTAGTTGTTAGTCTCTAATCAAGGCAGTAATCATCACACACAGCGCCACCATCGCGGAATACGTACTAGCGGCAAGCAGCACGGAGTAAAGCAACAACACAAAAAACACCAGATAAGTAATACTGAAGTTTCAAATCAGCGCTCGTGATCAGTCGCATCAGTTAACATCATGGCGCTGACGATGTTCGATCAAGTGATTGTCAGCTCAGAGATTTTCATAATATTTCACCAAAATGAGCTTGAACATTTTGTTTTAATGTGCTCTCCACAGTTGTGCAATGTGACAACTCTCAACAAAATTTCAACAAAAGACGCGGGTTTCTATTAAAAAAATTATCTCACCTCCTGATGCTACATGAATATGGGCGAATGTAGGGCCAAGAAGCAGAGAGAGTCCAGCGCATTGTATCGGCACTATTTATGGGGTACTGTTTTAACGAAATGTCCCAGAAAAAAGGGACATCCTACTTCATTTTGTACAACTGTGACTGGTTCTCATTACAACAATGTAGTAGTTCTGGATGATTTATTTCAAATTCCGGACTCTGGCGCTGCTTCGAGGCACTGCTTATCGCGGAATTCTGCGCTTATGGCCCATACTCCTTAGAATTGTATTTGTAATGATTCAATCAATCCCCATTTAGTGCCAATATGCATTTTTCGTCTTAATGTGCTCTCCCTAATTGTGCTACAGTCAACACGTTGACTGCCAGTCATAAATTTGAAGGGGCGTTCCCATTTGCCAAGCATCCCAGTGTGGTGCGCATGCATGCATACCAAATAGGTACTTTTTTTTTTGTCAACATGTTGTAGCATACAAATTTTAACGATGTGTGCTCACCACTGCCAGAAGCGTATACGTTGCGTTCTCAGTGATGCCAGTGTATTCAATTCACTATACAAAGCCCTTTCATTCTCTACGAGTATACTCGTAGTGGCAGAATCCGTTACACCTGTTACTACGAATATACTCGTAGGCGGCAGTCAACGTGTTAATAACTGGGGGAAAATCTTGGCATATAACGTGTTTCTATTCAAAAAAATTCTTTCATCACCTAGAGGTACTTGGGCATAGGGCCAAGAAGCGGGGGGGGGGGGGGGGGGTCCAGCATATTGACACTATTTACATGTATGGGGGGGGGGCTAGAACAGGATGAATGGAAACCCTGGCCCAGGTGATACATTTCAATTTTCTGGACTCTAGCACTGCTTCAACTTCAAGGCCCCTGCTTTATTGCTAAATTCTACACTTCTGGCCCATACTCTGTAGACAGGATTGTATTTGTAATGATTCAATCAAAGGGTGCTGAAGAGTAATTTCTGTGTTAAGCGGTGACATAAAATTAGGCCTAGGTAGGTAGGTACAAACATTACATCATCATGATCATGCAAGTGAGACTGCACGTCAACAGCCGCATCTGTCTGGGGCGATTTGTGTAGACAATTTTCAAGATCATCCTACCTAACCATCTACCACTTTGTAATGTTACATTAACATTTATATAAACACGAGAAACATTTTTATAATAACAATATTCAGTGAACACAGCTAATACAGGAAATAGCAAAAAGGTTCACACAAAATTGTATTGTAAACTAAAACAATGTTATTGTTCTATATAAACTGATAAATAATATAGTGACCAATAAAATAGGGGACTGTTTACATATATTTAAAAAAAATAATAAAAAAAAGGTAAATCATAAATGAGAGAAAAAATGGCAACCAGATACTGAGATATTGTTCCCCCAACAAACGATAACCAACATGACAGCAACATTTTATACATTCATGTATTGACCAAAGACAGTATCTTACCCCGATGTAGGAATCCTGTTTTGTCAGTAACACTAAAAAGTAACAGTGGAATACTAACACATTTGCTGTTGAACAGTACGGGCACGGCACTCTGGGTGAAGGTGACACAAATTCGGATTTGGCATCTTTGTGTGAAAGAAAACGCAAAATCCATCCACATAGCTCCATGCTATACCTACCTTCCAAGTACCTTAGTGTTTTATTTCTTAACCATTCCCGCAGTAATTAAATAGTAAATTCTTACCTCTGTTTAGTGTTAGTTGACTTTCTTGAAGAAGAAACACAGTACCTTCTACAGTTTAGACTTAGATAGGAAGAAACCGTCAATCACAATACTCAATATTCCCTCAAAAACTGCTGTAAATCGCAAAACTTCTCGTCCGTGTTTACATGCTTCCACCAACTCATGTAGTTGTTGTAGAAATGAGCGGTAAACATTTAACGAATTCCGTAAAAACAATCCTCAGAAGGCCAAGTACAAGGGCGCGCACATGGTTAGCCACAACAACACAGCACAGAGACAAAGTACGTACTCGACTCTCTAGGCTCCCCCAAAGCAACCAGCACACGCGGCCAAGTCGTGGTTCTGCTGCTTGCTGCACGCACGGACTACGTGCATTTTGCGGCGTGCATTTAACGCACGGCGCGGTACTGATGCAATTTCGGAAATTTTTTCCCGCCGTGTGCATTATTAATTTTATCATGGGTGTGTTTTTTTTAAATCAGAAACCTTATGAAATTCCCTCCTCAAGGAAACTGACAGTTAGACCTTATTCTTAATTGGATAAAAACACCGTCGTGGTTGTTCGCACTCATATCAATTACCGTATAACTGTAAAAGGGCTGTGTTGATGATAACAATGGTCTGTCAGACGGTTTAATTACTGTTGTTTACACCTGCCCCTCCCATTCATTCAAACGAACACCCCAGACCTTTAAATGGACTGGACTTTGCTCCTGATGCAATCACAGTGCGCTGAGTTGGTGTACACGTGGGGGTTGCGAGGAAGTTGTACTATCGTGCGTCGGAAATAAGCCGGACAAAATAATGCGGGGGACAACAATATTATTATTCTTTTGTTGTGTATAATGTTACCACAATATATATAGCCCACAGCTGTGTATACTAGCCCTACAAATGTCAACAGCGTTCGTACATTTTAGTACACGAACTCCCCCCCCCCGAAAAATAAAACAAAATCAATACAGGATAAATAAAAAATAAAGAAAGAATAAAATGTAACAATTATAGTATTATGCGCTATATAAAAATTAGCTATTATTATTATTATTATTATTATTATTATTATTATTATTATTATTATTACAATAAATAAATTAATGAATAAATAAATGATTAAACAAACAAATAGATAACAAATAAATAAAGATGTAATAAGAATGAACTAACATGGGCTGTTTGCTAACTTAATGTAACTTGTCAAAATCAAAACCCAATTGTCAGTATTGTGTTGTTTAGAAAAACTGTGTGTACCTATCATGTTTTAAATTTAATGTATATGTGTATGTGAAAATGGCACCTTTTCCTGTATTTTAAACACAACAGATAGACGGTAGCATAATGATACAAACAAAAGGTTTCAAGTTTTTGCTTTCATATGAAAATGCGCTTCATTATACATCTATCCTTGTAGTGAGCAATTGACCTTTTGGAGTCGCCAGCAGAGAGATAGAAGAGGGATCTGTAATATAGGTTTTCCCGGTCAATTTCCAAAAGTTTTCGTTCATTTTCATTTTCAAGAATTCGATTTCACTCGATTTTTACGCACCAGGGCAAAGTAGGGTTTCTTTTTCCTTTTTGGAGCATTCAATTTAATTTTGTGGGCAATCAGGACTTTGTTTTTATCATTCGTTTTCGCGGGATCATTCTAAATTATTTCGTTTTGGTGCATTCAAATGTTTGCATTATTGCATGACCTTTTTCGAGTCTTTTCATTTTTGTAGCATTCAAATGAGCGGTGGAGCGCACAAGACATGTGACGGTGTTTTTCCTTTCTTATTCGTTTATGGGCAGTCATTTTCATGAAGTGATAATTCAAATTTAAATGATCTGTAATTTCATCTAAGGTCCTTTTTCATTACATGCTGGCTGCAAACTTTGAAAGTAACAAAGTAATTAAGCTGGATCACAAAGCATAAAAACTTAACATGATTAATGATTTGTTTTGTTCATTTAATCATTACATTTGTTTAAAACTTTCAACAAAAAAGATACACGAGTCTGACGTTCAGATCTTTCTCAAAGGCTACTGTAATGTCAGTTTAAACTCAATTTCGTCATAATTCTATAAGATATGCTCTTGCTGCGGATATGTTTATTCTTTCTTTTTGTAGTTAACTGTTCCATTTTGGGGCGGTGTTTTGGGAATACGCTATTGCTGGATTCACCCTTCGATTTCTTCACGTGCCAGACATCGGGGCATGTTTGGGAATAGTTTTCCTGCGCCACCTCCATCACACGCTCACATCTTCACTCGTAGGTTCAGTCCTGCTCGTTCTAGATAATCGGTAGCGTTGCTCTCAAAAGCGTCGATCAATCTTACCCTGTCTACATTTGTTACGATCGGTTGTAATGCCCATGGGCCGCCATCTTATTGGTCTGAGAACTTATCTGAGAAAGCAAGGTGTTCATCCACGGATTGGAAACGGTAGTTTTAGTTAACTCTGAGATGCTCAGGCTTTTATAGGAATGAAGACAATAAGACATGCATATACATGTAAGAAAATGCTTGAAAGAATTTGAAAAATGTTTGCCCATTGATGAAAATGAATGCACGACTAACCCTTGCAACTGCTTCAGACGAAATTGAATGAACATTGCAACATTTTTAACTTGAATGCACCTCCTATGAAGACGAGTGAAGCTAAGAGATGGAAGAATGCTCCGATAATTAAATTGAATGATCCTTTTTAATTTTTGGATTACTATCTGCGTGATGTTTCAACTTCGATCTAAATTGAATGAACCTGGCGTTAAATTGATTGAAAATTTTGTTAAATTGGCCGGGAAAACCTATATTAATAGGTTGGCATTGGGTTTATTTCAATTTATTTTATGTGTGTTGAAAACTAGAAGAGACCATATGCTGAAAAATAACTTCTCCAAAGGCCAATTATGTATAATGACCTTTATTCCCAAGAATAGGCACCTGACCTTTTGAGTGCATCCCGCTTCGAAGGTCCTCTTTGGCAATAAACATCACAATCTCAAATGGCTCCCTCACCGAGGTCAATGAACACCCATCATTGGCCTATAGTTGAGGGTATGCGTACATGATTGTGTGCACACGTTTCCAATGTTTGACCTCGGCGATGGCAGCCTATGTAATGGCTCTATTCTATAATATTTGGTAATTAAATCATAGAGCAATACATGTACCACCTGTCCTCCTAAATATATGACCCTCCTCCGTTGTTTTAAAAATGGAAACAACCGCCTACCACCAAAACATCTCGGCCCATAAAATCATGAATCAATAAGCTGTATAATAAAGTATCGTAAAATGTGTCTTGTCTTTCAAGTTGTATAACCAAAGCATTTTTTGGGTACCCAAAAAATTACATCAAATAGATTAAAGGTGAACATGTAGAAATTAAAACCCTGAAGAAAAAGAAAATACTCCAAAACAAAAGTAAACTTTATAAAATAAGTCTTTACAACACAGGATAAGATGTCAAACAGTCAGGTTTTAATCAAATGTAGTCCATTAATCCATTTCAGAAAGAATTTTTCAAATAGCCAATTCAATCAAAAACATTTTGATTCTTCAATTTTGTTCAAATAATATCAAACTTTATAACTTTATATATCATTAATTTGTCTTGACTGACTGAACAGCATTTCAAAGTTCTATACATCAAGTGAATAGTTTAAAAACAAAATGCATAAACAATGCAACTTAGACCAAATTAAATTGTGCTACATGACTTTTCAAACAGAACGTTTTCACCATTGCCTCCCACTTTGAACGTGTATCAAAGTATTGTCATTGATTCTCTTTCGCTCAGGTTAAAAAAAAAATCCAAGCTTTCCCCAAATTTCAGTTGTGCGCCCCATTGTCCAATCACACAAAGTTGTGGCTGATGTGTTTCTGAGAACTACCCTTCATCCATGACTACACTAAGTAGAGAGAAAATCATCCGCTACAACTAAACCACAGATTTGAAGTTCATGGCTTCTATGGATTGTTGAAAAATATACCGAAAAATGGTCGAATATTGGCCACTGGGGCTGTCGACTTTCAACCTGTAGCACCTTTGGCTATGTAGCTCTCCAAGAATGACCCTTTGCTGACAAGCAAAGGGCCCTTTTTGGGGGAGTTAGGCCAGTTTACTTCTAAAGTGTTTTCATTATGGATGAGCACAGCTCAACAAATTAAACTGCGAAACACACACACACACACAAAAAAAGTTAGCAAATATAGTTAATTTGATGATCATTGTGATTTACGAGGCTGTGAGACTTTGAAATATGTTTTTGAATATTTTTGAATATTTAGCATTTAATGCTTAATACGTGCTCAATGACTTTGCAAACAGAAATGTCACACCAATGTAGCCTCCCAGGTTTCAAGTGCATTATAAGAGCTTTTGAAATACACTAAAATGAAAGATATTTGCTGATTCATAAAAGCCAAATATGTAACAAGGGAAGTTGCAGTGTATACACATTGCATGAGATTATTTTGACCTTGTATTGATCCATAATTATGCAGCAGTCAGCCTCCACACATGGACCAATTTCTTGGCATACAGCCAACAGGGGCAGAAATGTGTTTGGCACACAGCCAAAATGCAATAAATACACCCTCACTGCTCTAATTAGTGTATGGATGATGTTCAACTTGAAAGAAATGAACCTTAATAGGAATATTGTTTTGTCTACGTACATATTTTTAGAGACAGCTGGAATTTCTTCTAATAATCAAATAACAGACCCTTTAAGACAATCATGGTAAACTTATTTTATGTAATTTATCCAATTATGTAACAAGGACCTCATAGTACTGAACCAATGAAAGGTAACATGTTTGTACTGAACACACAAAGCAACGAAGTTCAAATACAATTGTGACACCCAATGCCAAAATCGGGTACCTTTGGGAAAAAACATTAAACATGAAGACAACATCAGTCATGATGTCAATGTGATATCTTATTAAACATTCTAACAGGTTGAGAACAACTTGCCATATAGGCCCTCTTATTAGGTGTTACTCAAAAGCTCTTATTTTCGTTTATAACACACCTCTTGCTGAAACACGGTCACGTGGGGTTAACTAATAAAGGGTAGTGCATGAGATTTGCACCACCGTGAACTAGACGCGCGTCAAGACATCGCATGCGCGTAATTGTGGGAAATAGTTCCCAAAGCGGGCAATAGACTTAATTTTTGTGACTGGTTACAGCGCCCTCAAGCCTCAAGAAACTTGTATTTTCTTATTTCATATTTTGGACCAAGGTGTGGTATAAAACACATATGGACTGGCCTGGAGTGACCAGAAAAGGGACCTATTTCCCTCGGCCTTCGGCCTCCGGAAATCAGTTTCCCTTCTGGTCACACACACTCCCTCGGGAAATAGACGTGCTCTAGTGACCTCATTGCCAGTCCATAGGTGTATACTATTCGATGCTAAAAAAACTTGTTTCGAGTTTTGGAAGGAAGTGCCTGGTTTTGGCATGGAGCCTCACAATTTTGGTTATCAATTTAAACTCTATTATTAATATCGGTATACTCTCCTACCCAACTAGCTCTTGCCACAAAATTTGACAGGAGACTGTGGAGACTAAGTCCAAAGTACACAAGCCATGCGATTTCCACATATAAAACCAACTGTACAAACAGAAGAAACCCATGCACCCATGCTAGCCTGGAAATGGTACTTTGTGGCAGTATGTGGTACCAGTGTATAGGAAGGTTTTAAAGCACATGTTTACACATTTGATGCATACAACAAGGCAACAGCACACACACTCATTTTTTGTTTTACAATCTTATAAAATTATTTTCTTTAAATTGCACATTTAGTTAAAATAGAATACAAAAAGCTAACTAATAGAGAAGAGCTAATATCAGATGAATTGTTTGTACTTTCACACTCAATGCAACACTCAAAATATGAACAAACAAATAAGGGTCTTAAATGCATTGGAATACTTTATGGGTTGGCATGTATTCAATTTCATAAAATGCCCATGTGAAAAGGAAAGCAAAAAAACACAAACGAACACAAAAACTTTTTTCAACAATAGTAATACCAGTGTTGTGTGATCAAAGATGTTTTACACAACACAATAGTTCAAGTGTCCAATTTAATTGATGTACACTAATTATTGCATTGGGGATAAAGATTATTGTTGAAGTTTTCCCCTAACAGTGCTTAGAAATGAAATAATGAAAATCTAAACGGAAATTGCTATGCGGCAGTTACAGGTTGAATGGCTCCTGACTGGCACCACCGAAAACAAAGATATTGACAAAATACATGTGTAGGGAGACCGCCAACATTAGGGATAGATAGCTCAGTGTTGGTAGAGCATCAGAATGTAAAATCTGGAGGTCGAAGGTTCAAGACCTGCTTTAGTTAATTTCTCTTTGTTCAACCCAAAATTAAAGAACAAAAATATGAAAAGAACCAAGTCCAGACTACTTTTTGACATCAGTGGTCTTACGCTGGGTTTTCTTTGTTGATGAGTTAGCAACTGGGTACAGTGATCTCCTCACTCCTTTCGTCTTGACCATCACTGGTGATCGCACTTTTGTTGATCTATAACCCTGTGAAGAGCTGCCTGGTAATCTCTGTGATGTGACCTTTGACCTGGTGGGTTCGTGAGTCAGCTTCTTGGGATCTTTTGGTTTGGGCTGATGCTGATCATGGCTGATGACGATTCCATATTTTGACGGTCTGTAAAAAACAATATTCAGGTTTCTGATTTTAATATTAATCCTGGAAAACAAGTATTACTTTTTTAATACATCATACATGATATGAAAAAAGGGTGTGTCAAGGCCAAGCGGTCGAGTGCACCAAACTCAAACTCTGGTGGATAAGTCATCGGGGTGTGGGTTCAAATCCCAGCCATGACACTTGAGCAAGACACTTAACTATAATTGCTTCTCTTTCACCCAGGAGTAAATGGGTACCTGTGAGGGCAGAGATAGTTCTTGGTATTTAATGGCTTGATGCACTACATACTTGGCAGAACAGTCTGTAGTGTATACTCCCCAGTTGAGACAATTTAAAGAATGAAATAAATGGCCCAGTAATCAGGGTGATGAGCGCCATGAGTGTCACTGCCTGATGGAAATGAGTGTTATACAAAAAGCCACTATTATTGTTATAATGACTTGAATTTTTATTGATGACTTTAAAGGAACATTACAGAGTTTGTTTTTGCTAACAAAACAGTTGCTGGCAGTGTAAGCACTTTATGTAATCCACCATATACATAAACTGACAAACCTGTACAAGTTTGAGATCGATCGGCCATCTGGGTCACGAGAAAATAGTGAAAAACCGATTACACATTTGCATGAAATCATATAGGTTCAACAAATGAATAAAAAGTCACTGAGCGATAAACTCCAATCGGAGAATTAGTTTGTTCATTTCTCATCCACTATGACATTTCAGACAGTAATATTTCAAGGGGTGTTTTCTACTATCATCATCATTAGACTGTGTAAGTTTTATAGAAATCTGTGATCAAAAAGTATATTCTGTCTGAAATACCAATTCTGTAATGTTCCTTTAACTCAAATGATAGATTTTTAAAATCAGATTAGTCAGAGACTCCAGAGACAATTTTCTTTTTTGAATGAAAAAATAAATTAAGCATAACCCTCCGCTAGGAATTGGTTGCGTGAAATTTGGCTCGACAATGTTATGACTATTGTTAAAGAAACTTGATGAGAGTTTCCATTTTGTCAAGAGCTTTTCACATAAAAAAGTATTGGGATAAAAGTTGTCCTAAATAAAATATAAAAAAACATTTCCAAATAGAATCTTACAGGTATCACGAAACAAACCACAAGGGAAACTTGAACAAAGAAATGGCTTCTAACTGGCACCCGGACAAAGATATTGACAAACTAGGGAGACTGCCAACATCAGGGCTATATAGCTCAGTTGGTTAAATGCCGGCACATTAATCCAGAGGTCGCAGGTTCAAGTCCAGCTCTAGTAAATTTTTCTTTGCTCAACCCCAAATTAGAATCTTACATGGTTTTGAAAAGCCCAACTGGCTAATGTGAGCCACTTACCTGTAGGTGTTGGTACTTGCCGGTCTGGCGGGTGACACTTGGCTCAAGAGTGGTTTTAAAATTCTATGAGAGAAACAAAAGGAAAGGGGGCGGTGATATGAGCGACGAGATATGCCGTTGCTCCACATCATAGTAATGAGGGAAACATTGAAAATGATGTTGACATGACTGAAACCCTGTTGCTTTACATATTTTGCACATGCATCAAGTAGAAACTGTATTAAGAGTGCATGATGTTGAAAACTAAGTGTACAGGTTTGTTTTTTCACAAATAAATTTCACCCAAAGCAACAGCAGATACTTCCAAGTAGCAGTATAAATCACTAGGACTTTATTATTATATATTATTATAATTTTCTGGTAATGAAACCAAGGATGCCTCATAAGTGAACTTAATCACTGTAGCTCACAAGCCTGAGGAAACCTGAAACATGGGTGCTTGCTTTGTGAACCACACGAATAGTGCTCTGGTTTTTTTACGTGCACTGCCAATCCTACATGTAGTACAAGGGACCTACGGCTAGCTTAATGTCCCATCCGAAGGACAATGCAATTATGGTAAAGTATCTTGCTCCAGGACACAAGTGCCACAACCGGGACTGGAACCCACATTCTGCTGATCAGAAACACCAGAGCTTGAGTCCGGTGCTCTTAACCGCTCAGCCACAACACACTACGATTATGAATCGACCCTTAGCTAAATTCCCGCATCAGGTAAAGTTAGGGGAAAACAACTCTTGTAAATTTGTTCGCATTGTAGAGAAACTTTAAACCAGGACGTGAGTGGCAGTGCAACAGAGACTGACGTCCTACCTGGGCTAGTTACAATCAGTGATTTTAATATAGCATTACTTCTGATCTGTTTGTCCTCTCGACACATTTTCATGCCAATAAACAAAAACAAATAAAATAAAAATAGGTCAAACTTGTGAACTATTTGATTTGAATATAGCAGCCTCTATACAATGTAGTGATCTCCATAATCTGGATTGAAGATTTTATGTTTGACTTTGGTTCAAGTTGAGAACTGAACCCCCATCCGCTGAGGTGAAACGTAGGGATAGTACCACTACGCCAGCCTTTCTTTGTGAAAAGGACACATTTGTACTCACTGAACTCTGGCCCGCTGAGGCATAGTAAGAAGACAGCCTTTCTTTGTGGAGTGAACACATTTGTACTCACCTTCCTTCAGCTGCGCTTCTGGGCCTACCCCTAGAGAGTCCTCCAGCTGTCACTTTCTTGTCTCCAAACACCGTGGCTTCCGCTGCTCTGGCTTTCTTCCTCCTCTCCAGGGCTTTGAGTGTAGCGGCTGACAATGGTTGCACGGGAGCAGCATCCTGCTGATGCAGTACCTGAAAGCGATCATGTGAAGTGAGCATTATGTATTTTTTATAAAACTGTCTGTATATCTTCTACACTAAATCACATTTTGGAAAACAGCAAAACTGTTAATTTTATTAGTTTCAGAGTTCTAGTGTTCAAATGCATGACCTCTCAGAAGTAACTATAACCAGTCAACTTGCAGGTACAGCCATGTGTAAATCTCTTTTGGGAGGAGTGTTGGCTCTGAAAAGAGCTGGTGTGGTCTCTGAATGACTACTAGATGATACAATCAAACCCGTCTATCACACTTTTATCCAATACTGACCATTTGTTTGTAAATACTAATAGAAAACCACAATCATAAGCACAACCAGTTTGTTGATCCATGTTCACTTGGGTATTAATTGAAGCCGTGCTTTTGGCTCATGGATTCAAAATGGCTGAAGAATTGATGGCTTCAGCAGTGGCTTAGGCCGGATTGCAGAAATTTAAAAGGCCCATCCTTCAACATTGTAGTTGGAGCCAACAGCCATAGCCCCAGCAGCAGTCACTTGATTCACACACAACCAAAGACTGTGTCCTAATTGCTGGGGTGCGAGTAATCCATTACTGACCAAAGGTCTGAAACTAGCAACCAGCTATTAGGAGGCATGTTGAAAGGATGGTTTTTCAACCTTTTGGTAAGCCCCAGGAGTTATAGATTTCAAGGAGCTCCTGGGATCAGATCCACAGCACAAGAGAAGTAGATCAAAGAGCATGATTTTTTTTTATCTGGAGAAAGTAACCACTATTTGTTCACCATGCAGACATAAGAAGGTCTGAATTCAGACAAAAACTCTGAAATTTCTCATCCCTGAAATTGGCGGCTGTGGCTGTTGCTAAGGGCAGGCTGTGCTTCAAAGCCTGAACCTCTGTGAACGCTTTTGTCTTGAATTTTTCCTTCAGTTCGGATTACTGAAGTGCCTCGGAAAAGGCAACTAGAATGAAAGTGCTCTACAAATGCCTGATGATTGATTGATTGAAAGCTATTTATAATGTGGTGATCCAGCTGCAGCAGCTGCTAATCAGAGATAGCCCGAAGTTCTGATGAAAACAAGTTTACCCTGTTCTTCTTTCCTTCTTCCTTATCCAGTTTTCTGGACTGCATGATGAGGTCCATCGCTGTGATGCAAGTCATGGTAAAGAAGATGTCATACAGATCGTATTGAGCTGCACGTACCTATATGCAAGGACAACAAGATACAAAGAAGAGTGTACCTATGCATCGTAGCTTGAAAAAAAAAGATTGACTGAAAACAATGCAATGAATTCAGCATTATTTATGTTCCCTGGACCAATATTGGTGACAAGACTTGGGCCCGAATTTCATAGAGCTGCTTAAGTCACAAAAAGTAACTAAGCACAACAAAATTATGCTTACCAGAATAAGGTTACCACCAAATACCATGTCTCAATGACACTTTAACTGGTATCCTGCTCATTTGTGCTTAGCAGAAATTGTTAAGCATATTCTCTGCTTAAGCAGCTCTATGAAATTGGGCCCTGGAATTTGAGGCCAAGACAGAGACTTTACTCAAAGGTGCAATCCCTGGGACATTAACAATAGTGGCTCTTTGCACAGTTTCTATTTATAAACACTACTGCTGTGCAAAAAACACTTTCCTTTCTGTATAAGGTTATGCCCCCAAAAAAATTTCTTCCGGTATAAACAAATTCATTTTAAAAATGCAGCATGCCCTGAATGAATCTAATACCATGATCATGAGACCTTGCGCTTAAGCTTTTTAGTAGCCACCAGGCTGGTAAAAAGTGCATTTTACTCGCCCACAGGAAGTTTTAGTAGCCCATATTTTAAACTATGACCAATGTATTTTTTATGTATTAATGGTAGCAATCACAACTGTGTCAAAAGAAGTTATTTTCATACACTCAAAAAATAATTAATATTTTCTTAAAATCATCATTACAGAATTGGAGATTTGCTAACAAAACATGTTGCATATTTGTAAGCACTTTATGTAATCCACCATATACATAAACTGACACACCTGTAGAAGTTTGAGATCGATCGGCCATCTGGGTCACGAGAAAATAGTGACAAACCGATTACACATTTGCATGAAATCATATAGGTTCAACAAATGAATAAAAAGTCACTGAGCGATAAATTCCAATCGGAGAATTAGTTTGTTCATTTCTCATCCACTATGGCATTTCAGACAGTAATACTTCAAGGGGTGTTTTCTACTATCATCATCATTAGACTGTGTAAGTTTTATGTAAATCAGTGATCAAAAAGTATATTTGTTCTTACCAATTCTGTAATGTTCCTTTAAGCTTTTTGTAGCCCACCAGGCTTGTAAAAAAATGTGCATTTTACTCGCCCACAGGAAGTTTTAGTAGCCCATATTTTAAACATATGACCAATGTATTTTTATATGTATTAATGGTAGCAATCACAACTAGTTTAATGGTCAAAAGAAGTTATTTTCATACACTCAAAAGAGAAATTAATATATTTCTTAAATTCATCATTCACATCTGAAAAGGAAGAAATACGAGCATCATAAACATAGTTGCATAGTTTTTATTAGCCCAAAGGGCAAGTTGAGAAGGGTGTTTACTAGACTGCAGCAGTTTTTACTGGGTGACAATGTACACCTGGGCTGGTGTTAAGGGTGAGCCCTAGTCAATGCAAATTAGCAAATGAAAGACCAAAGATGCATTACATATGAAGTTACTTGACATTAAAATTATTAAAAGGTGTTTGAAGCATTGCATGTGTGAGATAAGAGAAATTTAAATATAAATATAAATATGAATAGTAACTCGTTACACCATGTAAAATGTCTCTTTTGAGAGTGGTGGCTCTGAAAAGGGTTTGAAGATCTGGACAGTTTTCGGAACAGTATACTCGCTTGTCTTCAGGAGAAGACGCTAGCAAGTATCTGTGTCGAAAGTCGAGACCAATTATATGTCATTTACATTAATTTATAGTTCTCATTAAAATTATAGAAAACAACTAATTGTTATTTCAAAAGCAGTTGGATAATATAACAGACCATTCCATGAAATATGTTTTTTGCACATTGCGCTTGCGCACTAACATACTGGTTGGCACAAGGGGGGAACATCGCGCATTTTTGTATGGAGGTGTGAACATAAGCGTTAGTGCGCGCCTGCTTTGTGCACAGCTTATGGCGTTTGCGACCAATAGTGTCTTTACGCATTGCGTGAATGTAATAGCACATTTCATGGGAAGGGCTATAGACGATCCATTAAGCTCCGCCCCTTACGTGTTGACAATCACAACCTTGGCTATACGCCACCGAAGTCCGACAAAGTCCGACATGCTAAAATCCCCTTTGAAAGTAAACATGCGTGCGCGCGTACTTAAAGCGCGCATGTTCATGTCGCGAGTGTGGCATTGGAGAGACGCACATGTGCTGCACAGTGTGCAGTGGTGAGGCGCCAATGCTGTGATTGGTCAATATGCTAAGGTGGGCTTAATGGATCGGTTATTTACCTGGGCAAGCACTCTCAGCAAGTACCATATCCTGCATTGACATCACGCCTTCCGGATAGGAGTTCAGAGATAAACTTGTCTGCAAAGCAACGCTGTCCTAAAAAAATTTAACCAACGAGGCAAGGGTCAATTTTTACAGGCTTGGAATTTCACGGACGTCATAGAAACGTTCAAAATATTCAAGCACCTGTTAAAAAACTGACATTATTTTGTAATGCTCTTAAACCCTAGCAAAGTCCTGTAAAACATACACATAATGCCATGCAAACGGTTAATTACTACCTTTTAAAAAACTATAAGTAGCAAATAAGAGTTCAAGAAACAACGACTGAAGTCGAGGCTATACGCAAGTTCAAAACTGACTTCCAAAACTTTATTCGGATTGCAACTTGAACTGTCATAAAGGTCCTTTTCAGGCCAAGTGGTATGCTGTAATAATTAATAATAATAATGAGAATTTATATAGCGTCCATCCATCCTGACTGGCCCTGCCACCTTTCTCAGCATGATAAATGATGCAGCAATGCCTACTGAGAGTTGTAACCTCACCCTCAAGTATGTTGATGATATGACCTTGATAGAAACACAAAAACTAGCAGTACCAGCACCAATGCAAGGAACTCTTGATCAACTTGATTTATGGGCTTCAGAAAACAATATGCTGATAAACCCAGCAAAATGTTTTTCTATGGACATTACTTTTGCTAAGAACCCTGTTCCCTGTGATCCACTTCAATTGTCGGGTCAAGAACTTCAATCAATTGAAGTCTGCAAAATACTTGGTATTAAGGTGGCCAATAATCTTAAATGGGACATTCATATCAATGACATTATCTGTAAAGCCAGTGGACGGTTATTTATGTTAACTACCCTTAAAAGGTTTGGACTAGCAATCAAAGACCTGTCACCATTTATGTTGGTTTCATTCGACCACTTTTAGAATATGCAGTCCCCGTCTGGCATCCTGGTCTCACTACTAAACAACACAATTCACTGGAACGCATTCAAAAAAGAGCTTGTAGGATTATTTTAGCTAATGATTACGATTCATACCATCATGCCCTTCATTTATTGAAATTACAATAGCTCCAGCAACGCCGTCAACATATTTGTCTTAAATTTGCTAATTCTCTAACGAGCAGTAATGTATTTCGAGAGTGGCTTCCGAAAACAAGAGGAGATAATAATGGCCGTTCACTACGTAACTCACATTTTTTTACAACTCCTAATGTACATACCCAGCGACATGCTAATAGTGCAATTCCTTACATGGTCAAACTTCTTAATGAAAACTTTGTTTAAATTTTTTATGTTTTTGCAGTAATATTCTTCTACTCATTCTCCACTAAGTTGACTGCCTACGTGCATTTTATGGCCCTTTTTTAATGTCAAACCCAATTTTACTCTGTCTGTAATTTTAATGCTTTAGCTGTAAATTTTGTAAATTCAAAGTAATTTTGTCCTTGGCAACCAAATTGATTGTTTTTAATAAACCCTGAATAATAATAATCCATGAAACATGCTCCTGGGTGCTTAACAATTTAAAAAACAATAAAATCCATACAGTTATAAAACCTTAGAGAAAATACAGTTAAAAGGTAATTATAGGCAGAACGGGTGCACTAACAAATCAAATAAGTAAAAACAGTTAGAATAGGCACTAGTTCAAAAACCTGGCATTTCTATAATAAAAAAAGGTACTTAGTGGTTTAAAAAAAGCATGTTTAAAAAGGTTTGTTTAAGGCCGGCCTTGAACCTATCGACATTGTTGGCTTCATTAAGTTGCTTAGGAAGCTGGTTCCACAGATGAGGGCCAATTACAATACAAATATTTATAAATAGGGTCAATTTAATCAGCCCTGCCAGTACACAGTTTGAGAATTGCCGGGACACTGCTAGTAGGGTGAACTCAATTTTGGCATGAACAAAACTAGGAGAACGTTAGTTTTGATGGTCACATAGTATACACTTATGGACTAGCAATGATGTTGCTAGTGCACATTTTAAATGAATCCCGAGGAACTGTGAGTGGCCATAAGACAGAGGGTCCTATTTCCCTAGTAGGCCAACCCTCTTCTGGTCACTCACAGACCTGAGGGGTGCATAGATGTACACTAGTGATCAAATTATGCCAGTCTATGTAGAAAAGAAAAGGTTTTTTTTATAGCTAAACTGTTTAAATTCAACAATTAACTCATGAGCAGGGCCCAATTTCATAGAGCTGCTTAAGCAGAAAATATTGCTTAGCAATTGCCTGCTAAACAGAAATGAGCAGGATACCAGTTACAAATTATACATGTGATATGGTAGTTTGGCTGGTAACCTTATTCTGGTAAGCATAATTTTGTTCTGCTTAGCTACTTTTTGTGCTTAAGCAGCTCTATGAAATTGGGCCCAGTTCAACCATAAGCAATAGACACAATCAGTGACCTGAGTCACATGACTCATAGTGGGTATACAATGTAAACAAACCAAGCAAGCAACTCGCAATGTGCATGGAAAAGCATGGAGCATTGTTTACATTGTATACCCACTATGAATCACATGACTCCGGACACCGATTGTGTCTATTCAACAACTAAAAGAACGCTTTTAGTTTTACTAGATTCAGTATTTTACTTGCTGTTCACTGTTCACATCATGAGCAGGCGCTGTAACCAGTCCAAAGTTTTGAGTATATTGCCCGGTTCAGGTACTACACTGTATTTCCTGCAAACTACGTACAAGTGATGTCTTGACACGAATCTAGTTCATGGTTGTTGTGCAAATTTCATGCACTAGCCTATATTATTTAACTCCAAAGGACCGTGTTTCGGCCAACCAGATCACAGGTTAAAAGATATTAAAAGTGCCTTACTTTGATGGTTTTGATGGTGGCTTGAACTTTGTTCGTCTGGAAGATTCTCCTGGTGAGATAGCCTTTAACAACAGCTGAGAGCCGATCAAACTTTGCCTTCATTGTTGGCGAGTTTACAATCTTCAATAAACCAGAAAAAGCAAAAGCATTGTTATAAACCAATCAGAAAAGGAAAAGCTGTGAGAAGTTTGGGCAGTTTTTAAAAAACTAGCTTCGGTTTCTAGAAAATTCCTGAAGTATGTATAATAGTATAATTCTCAACTGTTAGTGAACTAACTTTGTCAGAAGATGAGTTACTTCTATAATACAAGACGAATAACACAAACCAAGCCTTGTATCAAGACTATTCCTACATTATAAAATGTATACTAACATCTAAAAACTTCAAGTACTAAAAAGTTCACTTCCTACATAAGAGGGGAAAATGATCATTTTATTCCTCATTTCAACCAAACTTATTATATTTCATTATTTGTTAGAACATATTTTATGGTAATGAAACCAAGAATGCCTCACATGTGACTTCAATCATTGTAGCTCACAAGCCTGATGAAACCTTTAACTAAGGGTGCTTTCTATGTGAACCAGAAACACTGCAAAGACATTTGTTCTTGGTTCTTTTACGTGCACTACCAATCCTAGTACACGGGACCTGCGGCTAAATGTCACATCCGAAGGACAAGGCAAATGTTGCTCAAGGACACAAGCAAGTATCTTGCTCAAGGACACACGTGGCAAGACTGGGACCCGAACCCACACTCTGCCGATCAGAAACACCAGGGCCCAATTTCATAGAGCTGCTTAGCACAAAAATTTGCTTAGCATGAAATTTTTGCCTTGATAAAAACAGGATTACCAACCAAATTTCCACGTGATTTTCAGGATAAGCAAACAACAGCTGAATACCATTAACAAGCAATATAGACTATAGGGCATCGTCCAAATATCTCTTCCATTTTCAAGTTTCGTAGTCTCCGCAGGGGTATAACACAAAACCTTTATGAATTGGTTGATATTAGTGTGTCAAATACATAGAAAAAAAGTTCCCGCTAATTAGAGTCCTAAATAATGAGAAAATCCATTAATTAATTTAACCCTATTAGGGGCGGGGTTTTGCGAACTTACATGGAGGGGGAAAAATGTACCCCTCCATATTTTCTAAAGTTTATGACAGATTTTCAAAAAACTTGTCACAAATGTTCATTTTAACAAGTTGTACATGATTTCATAAAAAAAAATAATAAAAATGGCCACAAAAGGATTTTTTTTTCAAATTTTACCAATTTTTGGTCAAAAATACATTTTTCCCCCATAAATTACATATTTGTGGTCAAATTCCTTTAAAACTTGGCATAGTTATTTTTGTTGACATAATCAATATAATGTCCTCGTATTTTACTGTTGGGGTCACCATTGGGGGCACTATAATTAATACAATCAAAACCAATTTTTATACAGTGTACCTGTGAAGTGGCAGCGCAAAAGTACCAGTAAATGTCATCAAAATGTCTTTTACATTTTTACCAAAGGCAACCAAAGGCTGGCAAATTTTAATTTAAATGCTAACCAATTATGTAAAAGAAAACGACATGTACATGTGTTATAAAAACTATATGTGTAGCTTAATTTTCTGCCTTTTCAGTATTTTTCCAGTCCTCCAATAAAAAAGTTTCACCATGTTTAGTTGGTTATTTCTCATGGTAAACAAATTTGTATTCCAATAGGTTTAAGACTGCATCATTGTATGCCATCACCACACTGAGTACTCTATATTTCAATTGATCCCCAAACTAACACAAAGTCACTAAGTACTGAGTTTTTGTCAAATTTATTAATATAAATTTATTAAGTCAAATTCTTTCTTTTTTTAACATTCAAAACATCCCATGACATCATTCATGAGAAAAATTGGTCCGTACATTTTTGTACGGGGATGTTTTGGTTCTTTCGTGACTTTTCAGAGCACAATTTGAAACATGACGTCATTGGATTTCAAAAACAATGGGTCTTTACATTCCAAGGAGAAATTTTGTTATCAGTCAAAAGTTCAAATTCAAGGCTGTTTTGATTGAATATCATCGAAAGTCAGAAATGAATCAAAACATTCCCGTACAAGAGTACTCGATCTTTTGGACAAGGATCACAAAATTGAAATTGACATGGGCGATATGGGCTATGAAAAGCGTTTGTTATGAAATGAATTGAAATGATTACGGTTGGAAATTTTTTTAAAAGTAGAACATAATGAACCACAGTTCCACACAAACATGCATCGAAATTGTGTGGTTTTCCTTTTACTCTGTGAACTATCACCGTCTGCAACACAAAATGGCAGACGGTGATATAGTTCACAAAGTAAAAGGATAACCACACAATTTAGATGCATATTTGTGTGGATCATTGTGAGGTTTTTTTAAAGCAACTTTCCAACCCGATTCCTTTTAAAATCATTTCATAACAAACGCTTTTCATAGTCCATATCGCCCAATCCAAGGAAGCGTGTCCCTTTAAAGCCCCTCTTTTAGAATGTTGGTAGCCATTGCATGGCACAGAAAAAACCGAGCTTAATAGTGACTGTTGGAGAATATTTGTCCATGTAATGGTCTAACAGGAAAAGTTCCATGTATCATGCTGCGTCCTATATGTAATCACCATCGACATCGTCGTCATCATAATCGTCATCCTCATCTTGTTCAGTATCTTCTGCTGGTGGTCCCATGTTTTCACATTTATTGCACTGACACATATCAGTACATCTTAGGCCAAGTGATGCACAGCAGGTATCATCAGTGTTAGGGGATTTGCACTTTGATTTCTTGCAAGTGCAGAAGGCCAGTTCTAAGACACTTTGAGGTGCTGGGGCCAAATCCATCCAATCAATAGTAAGCTCGCCATCAGCCATTTCCCATCCGTTACCCACTGGAGATGGTAGCGTTTGGAACTGCGTACAACTCTGTTTGTAGATACTGGCTTGATAATTTGCTCTCAAGATATGCTTACGAAGCGAATCACGGTTGGGTGGCATGACATTTTCAGCTTTGGTTGCCATTTTAAGCAGATTATATCTGACCTCATTGACTGATGTGTATTCTTTCTTGCCATATAGCTGGCAAACAAATACTTCAAGTGCGCTGACCATCTCTTCTGTAACGTCAAATGAATTTCCAAGCATCTTGAAAGCCCATAACCATGTACACTCCTTCTGAAGAAGTTTGAAGGCCTTATGCTTTCCTTTGCCATATAATGAACTCACAGAATCGCATCCCGTAAAACAATGAAGGCCAATTAGGGCATCTGTTGCAGTATCCCCAAGTTCACGTTGCACAGCTTGTACGTCAATGGTTCTGGTTTTGTCTTCTCTGCCTGTGTGGAAATACAGCGGTGAACCTATGTCTTTTGTAGATGCAACAGCAATTACGAACACATCGGTATCAGGACTTCTGATGACTACGGGGGCATTATTTGCAGTTTTGGCTATGTATTGAGCATGAAGGAACATCCTGGTATCTGCTTCTTCATGGTTGCAAAACAACTCTGGAACAGGCTGTACCTCAACTTGTCCATCAATCACCTGGATGGAATGGCATTGCTCATGAATTGCAACAACCAAAGTGACACCCTTCAGTTCATCTACCTTGCAGTTTCCCCATTCATGTAAGAGAAACTTTACGAGCTGATGCTTGTTAAAACTGCAAGCCAGGAACTTCTTCCATTGCTTCGGCATATTTTGGTCTGATCGAGATATTTTGATCTTCTGCGATCCAGTAGCCGCTCTTCTCTTCCTTTCTGCGTTTTTTATGCTTGTATCTGGATAAGTGTCTGTCACAAAGTGGACACAATGAGCATGCTGTTGACGACCTAAATTCACTAATTGTTTCATAATTGTTTTAGCCAGTTGACCAAAACTTGCAGGCAAATGCTTTTGGTTTAGTTGTTGTAACAGGGCCATGCCGTCTACAATCCAAACACCTCCTTTGGGTGGTTGAACATTTGGTGCATCACCACCACACTTTGCATTGTCCTCTAATGCATGCATCAATTTGGCCTTGTTGGTCTTAACTAAACACCCTTCACTTGTGGCTATTGCAAGTGGAAGAGGACCAAGAGAGTAAGTCATCATATTTTGAAGGTCCAAGTTTCTTGCTCGTCCAATGATGGCCAGTCTTGCAAAGAGCTCCCTGTCACTTCTGAAGGATACCTCTTTTCCTTTGACCTTAGTTTGTACTTTTTTTGAAAGGGCAGTGAAAGTTTTGAGATTTATCTTGCGAATTGGTTCATTGATTGAACCCTCGTCTTTTTGGAGTTGCTCTTGGTAGAACTTTTTGAATGCCTCTTCACCTTTGTCTAGGGCAGCTACCAAGTCATTGGTAACTTCTGGGGAAGCCACTACACCAGAAGCAAGATGTACAATTTCTTTTGATGCACTCTCGTTGTCGCAATCAAATGGATTTACCATGTTTGTAATGGTGTCCATGACATTGTTGACAGCATCTTTGTCTTTCTTCATTCTGCCTTCTGCCAGCTCTTTCCGTATTGTAGCCTTTTGTCCTTTCCCGGCCATCTCCTCACATTGTCTGGTTATTGAAGCCCTCTCATGATGAGCTGCAGTCCATCTGTTTACTGCACCCTTGTTCATTGTAAAACCCTTCATACCACCACGTGTTTTGGAGTCTTTGTTGACAGTCTGTTCAATTGCCATATCGCAGGCAACCCCAGCAAAACCGTACATTCCCTGCCTCTGCACAGCAAAGTTCCCTTGGTTGAATTGATCTTGCACAGTTGGATGAGTGATTGGCAAGTTAATCATTTCTAACCAATAGACTGGTAGATATCTAGCATAGTTGTGTCTATCAAATGCGAACATCCATGGTATGAGCGATCGTATTGCGGAAAGATGGAGATCCCAATTTGCCTCTCTTGAACTCCTAATGAACAAGAGCAGATCTTGTACCATATCCAAATATGAAATCCAGAAGGCAAATGTTGAACTTTCTCTCTTTCTATCTGCAATGAATTTGGCATAGGTTTCGATCATTGACTTGAAAGATGTTCCCTCTACTACTATGGTATAATGTTCAGTAGGAAAAGCTGCCTGGAGACAATTTGACAATTCCACATATCTTTGAGCATCTCCCTCAGGTAAGCTTGATAGAAAAGCGCTCCAGCAAAGATTGTTGAGTGCTTCAGCCATGATCTTGTGGCACCGCAAGCTTCTATTGTAGTGTCGTCCACTCATAACACCGTTGACGGACCCTGCTGCCAATGTATCCGATTCTATTAGAATATCCTCGAGGCCTGCATCCCGGAAACGTTTCCCAATACACGCCAAGGCTGTCATGGCAGTATGAAAGGCTCCGAGTCGGATGACTATCCTGTCCATGAAAGCTGGTGTTTGCCATCTGATAACTTGTGCCTTAGCATATATGGCCTGGTCAAAAACCACAACTATTTTCTGAAGTTGTAGGGAATCTGCAATTGCAATACTTCTGTGCAGTATGGTGTTGACAGTGTTCATCTCCGTTGGAGAAGCATCCACTACAGGCAGGTAGGCTATAGTTGCTTTTGGTGGGACATGTTTTGCCAGTATTTGATGGTACCCAGTCCAACCCGGAAGGCAAAGACTCCCTGTTGTTGTCGAGAACTTTGTCGCACTATAGCCATTCTCTAAGAGCATTGCTTTATCTAATGGTGCTGAATAATGACATTTCTCTATGACTGTTGAAGTAGGAAATGGTGTGGGTGTTGATTTTTTGGCACCAAAGAATGCTACCATTTTCTGCTCTGGAGCTGTCACTGATATTTCTCTGGTTTTCTTCATGGTTACAGCTGGTGCAGCTGGCCCCTCTTGATTCCCTGGTTCATGCTGTATGGCTATGCCATTTGTGTTGTGTGTGGTGCCTTTCCCTGTTAGTGTTTCTTCCCCAAAATCGTTGTTGTCCCACACAAGTGTTGTGAATATCTTATTTTGCAAGCATGACGGAAGTGCTAGGTTCCCTCTCTGTATTTCCTTATTAGCCAATGCTGTGTCGTGCTCCAGAACACTTGTGTGGGATGTGCTGTGACCAAAGCCATTCAATAGTCCAATCAGCTGTGCTGATCCTGATATATGGCGTAAAGCCATTGCCAATGACGTGTGTTTTGGCATGGCTCTCCTTCCCTTTGAGGCTTTGTACAGAATATCTTGTGAAATGGACAGCATGTGCCTATGGTCTTCTTCACACACCTTTACAAAACCTTCTTCTTTGGGTTCAGTTGAGGCACCAGTAACCCAAGCCAAGAAATTGTAGAGCTTCACAGGTACAAGTTTTTCTGCAGCGTCCATTGTCAGGTTGGCTGAACTGGGGGGCCATGGCAGTGTTGTTGATGGAAGTTTTGCAATTTCTTCCTTTATGTCCAGAGCACATGAATGTCGTTCTCTCAATGTACTGTGCGAATAAGTAGTGGTTGCTGGTCTCACCTCTCTTGCTGTGGCGTCATCTGTGTCGGTGTCGGTGTCTGTGTCTGTACATGATGAGGTCTCACTTGCAACACTATCATTGAGCAGCCTTTCAGTACTTAGAGTGTCAACATAAACAAAGTCACTGCGAGTCTTCCTGGATGGGTGCAGGAAGCGTAGCTGGGGATACTTCATTTTTAGACGCCGCTTTAGACTCCATGTCTTATATGTTTTAGCATTCTTTCCTTCAACAGACTTGACTGTTTTCAGGAACAGTTGCTTCAACTTGGTGAGTCGAAAGACACTGTTCTTTTCCATAAGCTCTTTCTCAACAACATCTTGGCAAAATACCTCAAAGGATGGAGTGTACAAATAAAGATGATCAGTGTTACTCTTGCCCTTTTGTGTATATTGCTTGCCTGTTGTTAGGAATCGTGTGTATTCCCTGTAACACGAACTATGGTACTGCACCTCAATTGCTACACAGTCCTTGTTGTTGATTTGTGTCAGCAAGTTGTTATCTTTTTTCTGTTTAGCAGCTTTCAGTAGTAGGCCTCCATTAATTAATTCACAGCGAGTCAATCTCTCTGGTAGTGACGTTCCTCTGCCTTTATCTTTGGAGTACCTCTTCCCACGACAAACAACACATACTGGAGGAAGAACATGTGCAGACCTTGCCGACTGTGTATCAATCCCATCATGTGACCGTAGCCCTCTTCTTTGTCTTTTTGCATATGGCTCATCACTCACACTTGCATCACAGGACTCTGTCTCTCCTGAAACGAGAAAAGTTGCATCATAAACATGTGTTTGTATTTGAGCTGTTTTTTGTTTTGTTTTATTTTTGTTCCAGAAAAAAATTGGGAAGGGTAACAGCTCTTTTTCTTTTTGTCATCAAAAGTTTAATTGAAAAATATATTTTACAAATTTGGTGTGGGTCACGAGTACCAGTTCTATTTTTATTTCTGAGACGTTACTGAAATGTAACTACATGTAAAGTTAAGTACTCAACACCAAATTTAATTTTACATTACAAATTCAACATCAGTTAACTCAATTTTACACAAGCTTTAATTTAAAAATGAGGGATGGGTCAGGGATACCAGTTAAAACTCATTAATGAAAACTGGAAATGGATTGTGGGTACTAGTCCTATTTTTATTGAGTCTCAATTCAAAAGTCAAAAACATTTTCAGTATTCATACAAAAATTGGGCATGGGTCTTGCTTGCATGTTATATTGTAAATTCTTCACGCAAACTTTAATTCAACATCAAATGCATTTTCAGTTATAAATTAAAACTGGCCATGGGTGGCAGTGACTTTTCACTTAAAAAGTAACAATACAAAAAATGGGCATGGGTGCACGTTCCATTTGAATTTCTTCATGCAAACTTAAATTCAACACCAAATGCATTTTAAGTATAAGTTAAAATTGGCCATGGGTTATGGGTACGGTGGCAGTCCTATTTTATAAGCAGGCATTTCAAGTTGGGTGTACAGGTCATGTGAATGCATAGCTTTAGTGATTTTTAATGCTCAAGCTTAAAATTAAATTGAAAAATTGGGCATGGGTCGTGGGTACCAGTTTTATTTTTGTTTTACACAAACCAAGCTCTAAAATTGGGCATGAGCAGAGTACCACCAATGACCACTTGTGTACTACCACCAGTTTTGTCAACATGTATTTTTGACTTTAACCCACCATGCCAACAAATTTAAAAACGAATTTTAATAAAAAACAGTTTTGGGTGTAACTGTTAGTGTTAAAAGCAGGATATTTATTTACACAAAGTATTCAGTTATTTAGCCTATCCATTTGAAAAAATGCACATGTGTTCCTTTTTTTACCATGGGAGTCAAAAATTAGGTCATGATCTTGAACGCCAGCTACGGACTTGTTGACTAAATTAGTCAAACAAAATTCTTCATGTTTACTCATTATTTCATTGGCAGTACTATAGCAGTGACATTATTCAAAGCTTTTGAACTTACTTGTAGTAATATCTAGTGTTGGAGCTTCCAGATCATTCACCTTCTTCTTTTCTGCTCGCTTCATTTTGGTGCTATCGCTAAATTTCTGGTAGCATTTCCGATGAAATCCGCCCGTGGTTGGAGGTTCCGATGACGATGCGAAGTCACGGTGCGCAGCGATGAATTTTTTCGCGACTTTGCCCTGTTCATGATCATCATAATCTTTCCAAAAGATTGCACAATCGGAAACTTTTGACCACGAACTACTAGTAAATGGCTTGATATCAACTTTTTCAACAGCAGAAAAGTGTATACAACACGAATTTCGTTGACAGTTTTCGCCGACAAGTGACTGCTCAGCGTGGGCAGCCATCTTTGTTGTCAAGCGGCCTGGCGGGGTCACTGGGTCAGTCAGTGCAGATTTCCGCGTTGTGATTGGTTGAAATGATCACGTGAACATCCTTGTACGCAAGTAAAGAGACTCGAAAAAAGCCAAATAAATGTAGATTTTTCTTTAAAAATCGGGATGCAACGGGTGGGAACACTTCAATTTATAAAATATCATATTTTTAAAGACACATTAATGGCACTTTTAAGTTATACCTCACCAGAGACTACGAAAAGTCAACGTAGCGATCGATGCCCTATAGTCTAATATGCAACACATGGAAATTTGGTTGGTAATCTTTTTTTTATCAAGGAAGAAATTTCATGCTAAGCACATTTTCGTGCTTAGCAGCTCTATGAAATTGGGCCCAGAGCTTGAGCCCGGTGCTCTTAACCACTCGACCAAGACACGCAATGAGGGACTTCCATTCAAGGTTTTAGCCAGGATTTGGTAAAAGGGTGTCCAAATTTGCTGGAAATTAAAAAACTGGGTGCCCACATTGTTCACTTACAAGACATTTACATGTAAAAGACAGATACAACAGGGTGTCCAAATTTAAAACAGGGTGTCCAAAAGACACCCAGACACCCCTCTGGCTAACACTATGCTTCCATTTACATGAGGTCATCATATCAATTTACCTTGTTGTATGGACTTCTGATCATCACTGGTGAACTGATGTTCTCTCCAGCTGCAGGTGACCTTGCTGCAACGGGACTATTTGTCCCTCCGATAACGAGTCTACTGTGATCCCCTCCTAGGTAGAATGGTTCAACCGCTCCTCCACCACCCACCGGACTTCTCAACGTTACAGTAGGGGAGGTCTTCGTGATGACAGAGGGACTTGTGTGCTTGGATGGAATATTTGGTGATGGGGTACGATGTGAAGTGATCTGGTCAGGGGAAGGCCTTGCTGATATTACACTCAATGGGGATGACTGTTTTACATGTTGTGCTGTGGACAAGAGTGTTGTTTAATTAAATCTTTACAAAACAATTAAGTTATAATTATATTGTATTACACAGTAAAACTCTTGATCTTGCATCAATTTCTCCCCTGATATCAAAGTGATACTTCAAAGGTTTCATGTTTTGGTTGTCTTGATCCAACCTGTCTGTCTGTGTCTTCTTGATCTTATTTCTGTTGTGTCTGTCTGTCCAACAGGCATCTCGACACAACCCTCGGATTCTAAGACCGCGTTCCCACTGGATCCACAATTACAAGATCCTGACCCCGCAAAAGGATTAGTCGCAGACGTGAATCGCGGTCGCGTTCCCACTTGAGTATGATCGCGCATTGATCCACCTTTTGTAAACGGAAGTAGATCAAAAGTTCACCAACGCAGGTCACTTTCGCCCATCTTCCTCACAATTACCTGAAATACTGTGCTATTTCTCACGGTTTGTTTTGAATTTCTTGACTGGCCCAGATGTCTAAAAAGTTCCCAGCTCCTCGTCCGACCATAGCTTGCCACGCTTCTCATCTTTTGGGGGTTTTTTTTGGACGAATTTATGGGACGTTTATTGCTGGGCGCTGCCATCTTTGAAGAACGTACAATGCATCAAAAAATTCTCGTGGGTTTGGGTTTAGTGTGGATGCGTTGTACAGAACGTGTAGTTGGTATCGTCACGTGACGTCAATACTGCTTTATGCTTTACTTGCAATTCTTTTATGTCACCAAATGCGTGGTGCGTGCTAGGAATAGAAGAAAAAAGAACACCGTTTTCGCGCCATTCGGGTCTACCGGACCGTATTATTCGCCCACAAATTGCGGGGTCTGATCGCCCTTTGCGTTCCCACTAGACTTTTGATCGCCCATTAATCCAAAAGGGCGATCAGATCCCGCTTTAATCCTACTCCCGAGGTGGATCAAAATTGCGGGGTCTGATCCTGATCGCCCTCGCGTTCCCACTTACGCTTGATCGCCCTTTGATCGCCCTTTGATCGCCCTTTTCGAGAAATTGCGGGGTCTGATCGCCCTTTTCTCGAATTGCGTCCAGTGGGAACGGGGTCTAAGAAGATGTCTCTATATGGTATGGAAATAAATGTGAGTTCAATAAAATTATGCACTTAATGAGCTGGACCCACAGAATGTCCCAATAACAAAGCTGGAACATAAAAACTTTTTTTTCAATTACTTTTTTTGCTACACCACAGCCATCTGTTGTTGCAGTTTAAACAAACACATCTGAAATGTGATCTTTAATTCTCAGCAGAGTAACTCTTTTGGACATTTGATCTTAAACCTAAAAGTTTCACTCAATACTTAATAGTTGTTGTTACATTTCAAAACTGTTTTGTCAATATTTATGACAAAATTAAAAACTGGCTGATAGAGACAACCGTGTCTGGGGCCTCCGACACTTGAAAACGTTTCATAAGTCAGGGTTAGAAAAGAGTTCCCTGACTTTGAAGGAGTTCTGCAGGGGTTTCCCTTAACTTTTTTTTCCACTCGCCGGCCGGGCGATTCATCCAAAATTTTGGATCGCCCGCAGGTTTTTTCACTAGCCCGCATGTATATGTATGTACACACAAAATTTTGAAAACGTAAAGGAAAAAAAAAAAAACCTCAAAACACGGAAGTAAAGTTAGCAAAATTGCGTTTTGGGACGTTTTTATCCCTTAATTTCTGCCCTAAATTACCCTTTTCCATCAACAACCATTTTTATGGATTCATGTTTTGAGGATCGGTTGTTTTGAACTTCGTTTGCAATAAAATCTTCGTGAATCAGCGATCGGTCGAAAACGCACATTGAAAAATAATTCAATGAACTTTGAACCGCATCGCCCTCTATCGGCAAAGTTGTTGATGTTTGATTAGACTTAATCCAAGGCTGTGTATTGTACACAATCTGCAGGCGTGCTGAACAATGTGCGGCAATTCTTTACTCCGTTCGTGAACATGTACTGCGGTAAAGTCTAGCCAAGATCTCATGAATATGGTAATTATCAACGGCCATCAACGGCCAATCACAGGGTGCGGAATGGTTAGCTTGGACTTTGAACAGTGGACTGTGTGTTGTGTATACGCTATGCATGGACTACCACCGGTGGGCGACCGAACGTTGTGTGTGGGGCCGGGTGCACGGGTGGATTCTCAGCAGTCAGCACCATGTGGTTATGTGCATAGTGTTTTAACGACTGTATACCGAAATGATCGATCGCAATTTCCGATCGCGATCGCGGCCACATTAAATCTAGCAAATATCCAGACTTGTCAAACTATTTTAAAAGCTTTAGGTAAAAGCTTTCTTTGGGATTTTACCACTGTTCCCACATTTATTGTAAAAAGGAACAATTATTTGACTCGCCCGGCGAGCTAGTAAAGGAAGGGTTTTGACTCGCCCGCCGCTACTTTCACTCGCATTTGGCGACCGGGCGACCGCTAATTTCGAACCCTGTTCTGAGTCACTAGGGGGTTTGTAGCTCAAAGGGGAAAAACCCACAAGACCGCAGGGCTTGTAGCTAAAAATATTTACTGGACCAGAATTTTGTGTCCAAGACCAGGATTTGAATTTGAAAAAGCACTAAAAGAAGATTTATCTCATTTGTATTATTGGTAAGTATTCTTCAATAATTAAAAGAACTATTATTTATCAGACAGACTGAAAGTCAACATTTGAACTGAAACACAAGACCGCCCCCACTTGTCCAGTCATGAGTTTCCTGGACTGATGCTAAAACCACTGGCCTCGAACCTGCGGTCCAGTGCATAGTGTACTTTTAGCCAGAGGGGTGTCTGGGTGTCTTTTGGACACCCCATTTTAAATTTGGACACCCTGTTTTATCTGACATTAACATGCAAATGTAATGTAAGTGAACAATTTGGACACCCAGTTTTTAAATTTCCAGCAAATTTGGACACCCTTTTTCCAACTCCTGGCTAAAACCTTGGTCCAGTGTAAAATTTAAGCTCAAAATTTTAAATTTAGGCCCAATTTCATGGAGCTGCTTTAAAAGCATAAAAAGTAGCTTAGCACAACAAAATTATGCTTACCAGAATTTGGTTACCAGCCAAAATACCATGTCACATGTACAATTTGCGACTGGTATCCTGCTCATTTCTGCTTAGCAGACAATTGTTAAGCAAGATTTTCTGCTTCAGCAGCTGTATGAAATTGGGCCCTGGTCACCAATAAGTCTCTTAAGTCTTTCCTTGAGACTTTTCAATACTCACATTCTCCAACAGCTTCCTCTCCTCTATCCACCATTTCCAGCAAGACCTCCTCGGTCAATCCTTTCCCATCCTCTTTGGTTCCAGTCATCTGTCCCTGTTTTTGCCGATACTGTTTCTCCAGCTCCGCCATCTCCACCTGCAATGTCATCTGGGCTTGCTGCTGCTCGATCAGCAGCTGCTGCAGTTGCTGTCGCTGCTGCTCTTCCATGTGCTTCCGCATCTCCTCAAAATAACCCAGCTGCAGATGCAGAAGGTTCTGTTCTGTCAGCTCTGGTGATGTAAAGATGTTAAAAAACAGAACGGTGGTTTCAATGTACAGTCATACTCATTTTTTTTTTAAAAGCTGAAGCACTGGTTACCATATTGTAAGACTTTGAACAAAAAGTGGGGTTTGCTGTGTGCTAAAATAATGCATGCATAGAGATTGTGACTTTGTTGATGTGTTGAATGTCATGCGTAAAATGACTGTAGTTTAACCATAATCATGTACCCTTTGCTTTGCTCTGCCCTTGGTTGTATCAGATATGGGGAACAATATTGGAGCCTATTTGGGAGGGGGGGGGCTTTTTACCCTAATCATATGAGTGGATCATGTGAAAATGTTTGTGCCCTGCAGGATTTTATTTTATGACAATAAAACTTGCAACACTACATTAAAAAAAGTCATTGCTTTGCAGTTCATAGATTTAACATATTTTTTGAAAAAGGTACCTTCATTATTTTGTCTATTTTGTCCTGGTTCAGTAGACACATTTTGCTTTGGTTCTCTGGATGTAGTGTCAGCATCTGTATCAAGTTCAAGACTCCGTCTAGCAGAAGATTCTCCTTCACTTTGTCCAAGACTTGCATGAGGTGCCTCATTTCTCGCCTGGGCATCAAGCAAGGCTGGTGATGGGTGCTCCAGGGTGTATGAGTTTCTCCGGACGCGCTTCTCAGGAGATGAGAATTCATTCTCACTGCTACTCCTGGCAGATTCCTGTTTCGGAGAAAACTTGGAGTGTTGGCTTGATTTGGTGGCAGAAGTGGGATTACTCTCGCTGTCTTCTTGCCCTACGGGGGTCCCTCTAACTGTACCATTGAGAATTTCCCCATTTGGTTGAGGGGTCTCAACAAGGGTATTCCAAGGGTCTTCAATATCTTGCAGAGTGGATGCAGCACTGACAGTCCTTAAGGTGGAAGGTAACGTACAAGACTGACCCAAGGTGTTTGTGTACAATAGTGATCCTGTTGAGATGAACATGGATAAGTCACGATCTATTTGGGATGAGTTGCTGTTTGGGCTTCTCTCATCATCCTTCTGATCAGGACTTCTCTCATTATCACCTAACATTTGTTCATTAACTGCGGGGCTGGGGTTTTCAAGCGGTGTTGAGGAAGGAACTCCCGACACGTCCGAGAAGAAGCGGGATCCTGAAGGCGTTGGTAGTGAGGAGTACTCACCTAACAGGCTAAGGTATGAGTCTTTTTCGCCAAATGATTCTAAATCATCTTCATCATCATTGCTGAAATCCTTTAGTGGAGGCATTAAGTGTGCACCTGTCACTGGTGGAATCTCTACTGAATCTGATGCTTTAGCCTTGTCAGAGTCTCTGTTCCAAGAACAAGCTAGTTTGACACCAGCTGTAGAGCCTGACAGCATTGAATTTGAACTTGATCCCAAAGCATTTGCAGATCCAGAGGTCACATCTTGGCCACTCTTAGACTTGTCCACAATTGTTGATGTAGATTGCGTTGCAGGTGATGAGCCATTTCTATGAAGTGAAGGACTTCCTGAGGCAGTAACGTCAAGGTACTCACCCTCTCCTATGCCTAAGGTTTCTGACCCCTGCCCAGAGGCAGGGGTTTCTTTTTCGGATATTGTGTCTGCAGCTGTAACCACACTGTTGGAATCATCTAAGCTGGTGGGACTCTTACTTAAGTCGGACATGGCTATTACTGTCTGATTAAGCAAGCTTGTATCACTGCTGCTGCTTGTTGATCCTTGGACACTCATTACCTCCCTGATAGGGTTTGAGCGCGGTGGAACCTCATTAGCATTGGATTTACATGTGGGTGATTCTGTCTCAAGAAATCTTGGCTTTACACTAGGAATGCCTGATGCTTCTCCTGGTTGATTCTCACTGGCTTCTGCGGATGTGTTTGGAAGTCTTGTGAGATCCTTTGATTGGTCTAGATGATGAGCTTGACTCCTTGATGAAGTATCAAGGAGTTCTCCAGAGTTGAGGTAGTCTACATTACTACTTCGACTTGAAGACAGTCTCTCCTGAAATATAAACCGCAAACACAGGGACAGTTTTCAAAAATCGTTATGTTTTCAGACTAAGAAGTTCCTTCTTATTTTTTTCACATCTAAAAATGACATACACTCGCATCAAGTGTTTAGCTAATTGCTGTTTTGGGTGGATAATTTATTAAAAACCTTCAAAAGATGAAGTTACATTTCTCTTTATTACTTTAAAAACCTAAGACTAAAGCCTAGTTCATACTCCCTGCAAATGTGAATGCGAAAAAGAATTCGACGTCACAAATTCGCAACAAACAATTTGTGATGAGTTGTGATGTCAAATTCGCTTCTCGTTTGCATTCGCAGCCAGTATGAACCTAGCTTAACACTGCTAGTGTATTAACATTTCTTGTAATGCATTACACATTTTGCCTTTACAGAACAACTCATTAACCCTTACTCCAATATCCACCTCTCCTATGTCACTCCACACCAAATTGTTTGGACTTGGATAAGATTGGAATGCCTGACCCAGTAATAGGCAATCGTTATTTGGGCCCGCAATCCTCAGTCCTTCTGAATCCTTCGTTTTGGCAAAGAGGATGCAGAGGATTTGTGAGGGTAGGGATTAATGCATCAACAATTCAAATGAAAAACAGAACCTCTAACCAATAAACTATTTAAATGATGCCTCTTTCGCTTATTTTGAAGTCCTCAGACTTAAAGGCCCTGTTACACTTTTGGTAAGATCGAAAAACACACAATGTTCACAGATTCTCACATAACTTACATGATTTAAGTAAGATAATGGTAAAAAGGATTCCTTAAATATTTCTGCTAAAATGCTATCGTTTCTGAGAAACGAGTAAAACATATGTAATTATCGCGCGCGATAATTTGAAAAAAAACAGAAAACCATAAGATCTCTTTTCACTATTTTCTCGTGACCTCAATGACCAATTGAGCTCAAACTTTCACAGGTTTGTTTGTTCATGCATAGTTTAATCACACAAATTTTGGACACTGATTTTGAGCTGTTACAAAAGTGTACAATACCTTAAATTTAGTTTTGTATGTCACATGGTTCGGGGAAGCTTTTACATTGCAACCTCCAGATCAGCAAAGACTGGCATCCTTACGCAACACATTTCATTGAGAATTATGTATGGGTGCTTGTTTCTCTTTATGAAACCAAAATGAAAGTTTGCCACTAATTATGTGACATACAGTGCAAGCACTGGATGTAGTCTGAGGAATTCAAATTGAGCATTGACTGGTGACCAAACAAGGTGTTGTACCTGTCATTATTCACATCTGTAACTCGCAAACTTCAGGCCTCGAATTTCGCAATGGCACCACAGCAATTGCTGTGGGTGCCCTTAAAAAAACCTTCAATACAAATTCAAATTTTCCTCTCTGGGTGCCCTTCATTTTTGTGGAAATTGCCGTGCCCTTTTGAAAACGAAATTCAAGGCCTGAAACTTGCTTATTGTATGCACTTTGAAACGGCAGTGGTAGCCCTCCTTGTTGACCAAAGCTAGGATACAATGCCGTCTCTTTTACCTCAATATTGTCGACGATTGCCTGCACTTTATCCAGCAGTCTCAGTCGTTTTTGACTCGCTAGCTCTTGCTCTTTTCTGATAGCTGCACTCCTGAGCTGCCTCATCTCAAGCCGTCGCTGCTGTGTCATCTAGGTAAAGATAATCACGCAGATTAAGAGTAAAAATACTACAGGGCTTACTATAATCAGCAGTTAGTAGAGGCTCAACCCAGACCTTCAGATTAAGAGTAAAAATACTACAGGGCTTACTATAATCAGCAGTTAGTAGAGGCTCAACCCAGACCTTCAGATTAAGAGTAAAAATACTACAGGGCTTACTATAATCAGCAGTTAGTAGAGGCTCAACCCAGACCTTCAGATTAAGAGTAAAAATACTACAGGGCTTACTATAATCAGCAGTTAGTAGAGGCTCAACCCAGACCTTCAGATTAAGAGTAAAAATACTACAGGGCTTACTATAATCAGCAGTTAGTAGAGGCTCAACCCAGACCTTCAGATTAAGAGTAAAAATACTACAGGGCTTACTATAATCAGCAGTTAGTAGAGGCTCAACCCAGACCTTCAGATTAAGAGTAAAAATACTACAGGGCTTACTATAATCAGCAGTTAGTAGAGGCTCAACCCAGACCTTCAGATTAAGAGTAAAAATACTACAGGGCTTACTATAATCAGCAGTTAGTAGAGGCTCAACCCAGACCTTCAGATTAAGAGTAAAAATACTACAGGGCTTACTATAATCAGCAGTTAGTAGAGGCTCAACCCAGACCTTCAGATTAAGAGTAAAAATACTACAGGGCTTACTATAATCAGCAGTTAGTAGAGGCTCAACCCAGACCTTCAGATTAAGAGTAAAAATACTACAGGGCTTACTATAATCAGCAGTTAGTAGAGGCTCAACCCAGACCTTCAGATTAAGAGTAAAAATACTACAGGGCTTACTATAATCAGCAGTTAGTAGAGGCTCAACCCAGACCTTCAGATTAAGAGTAAAAATACTACAGGGCTTACTATAATCAGCAGTTAGTAGAGGCTCAACCCAGACCTTCAGATTAAGAGTAAAAATACTACAGGGCTTACTATAATCAGCAGTTAGTAGAGGCTCAACCCAGACCTTCAGATTAAGAGTAAAAATACTACAGGGCTTACTATAATCAGCAGTTAGTAGAGGCTCAACCCAGACCTTCAGATTAAGAGTAAAAATACTACAGGGCTTACTATAATCAGCAGTTAGTAGAGGCTCAACCCAGACCTTCAGATTAAGAGTAAAAATACTACAGGGCTTACTATAATCAGCAGTTAGTAGAGGCTCAACCCAGACCTTCAGATTAAGAGTAAAAATACTACAGGGCTTACTATAATCAGCAGTTAGTAGAGGCTCAACCCAGACCTTCAGATTAAGAGTAAAAATACTACAGGGCTTACTATAATCAGCAGTTAGTAGAGGCTCAACCCAGACCTTCAGATTAAGAGTAAAAATACTACAGGGCTTACTATAATCAGCAGTTAGTAGAGGCTCAACCCAGACCTTCAGATTAAGAGTAAAAATACTACAGGGCTTACTATAATCAGCAGTTAGTAGAGGCTCAACCCAGACCTTCAGATTAAGAGTAAAAATACTACAGGGCTTACTATAATCAGCAGTTAGTAGAGTTAGTAGAGGCTCAACCCAGACCTTCAGATTAAGAGTAAAAATACTACAGGGCTTACTATAATCAGCAGTTAGTAGAGTTAGTAGAGGCTCAACCCAGACCTTCAGATTAAGAGTAAAAATACTACAGGGCTTACTATAATCAGCAGTTAGTAGAGGCTCAACCCAGACCTTCAGTTTTAAGGATCGCTCTCCTCCACACTTCTTAAAGGAACATTACAGAATTGGTAAGAAAAAAACTTGTAAAATATACTTTTTGATCACAGATTTACATAAAACTTACACGATCTAATGATGATGATAGTAGAAAACATCCCTTGAAATATTTCTGTCTGAAATGCCATATTTGATGAGAAATGAATAAACTACTTTTCCGATTGGAGTTTATCGCTCAGTGAGCGTTTTATTTATGTGTTGAATCTATATGATTTCATGCAAATGTGTAATCGGTTTTTCACTATTTTCTCGTGACCCAGATGGCCGATCGATCTCAAACTTCTACAGGTTTGTCAGTTTATGTATATGGTGGATTACATAAAGTGCTTACACTGCCAGCAACTGTTTTGTTAGCAAAAACCAATTCTGTCATGTTCCTTTAACCTTGTCCAAGGAGCACTCCTCAAAATTTAAAGTGGATTTAAAAAAAAAGACCTCGGGAAAAAAAATCTATTAACGGCAGGAAAAACAAATGTGGGGTTTATTTTCTTTGATCATGTGACAAAGAAAACAGTACGCCAAACTAATAAGTCTGGGTTATTTTATGTGCATTACACACCAATAGCTTTATGTCTTATCTGAAGGATGAAGCAATAATGGTGAAGTGTCTTGCCTTAATACTTTAGGAACACACTAGCCTGCTGATGAGAAACACCAGGGCCCAATTCCATAGAGCTGCTTAAGCAGAAAATATTGCTTTACAAATTTCTGCTAAGCAGAAATCAGCAGGATACCAGTCACAAATTGTACATGTGACATGGTAGTTTGGCCGGTAACCGTATTCTGGTAAGCATAATTTTGTTGTGCTTGGCTACTTTTTGTGCTTACGCAGCTCTATGAAATTGAGCCCAGGGCCCAATTTCATAGAGCTGCTAAGCACAAAAATTTGCTTAGCATGAAATTTCTTCATTGATAAAAACAGGATTACCAACCAAATTTCCATGTGATTTTCAGGATAAGCAAACAACAGCTGAATACCAGTAACAAGCAATATTCAACACATGGAAATTTGGTTGGTAACCCTGTTTTTATCAAGGAAGACATTTCATGCTAAGCAAATCTTTGTGCTTAGCAGCTCTATGAAATTGGGCCCAGAGCACGAGTCCAGTGGCCGTGACTTCTCAGCCATGACACTCCACATTTGAATAAAATAACTTACAACTGGGGGAGGGATAGGCTTTCCATAAAACTTGATCGCCGACACAAAAGAAGTAGAGGCAGAAGTTGACGAGGAGTCCTCTAGCTGTTCCTGTCTCTCATCATCCAGGAGTTTATAAGCAGAAATCTGGCGTTCAATTTCAGCTAATAGATCATCCATATTGAACTATGTACTTCCTGTCGACCAAAATGCCTATCAAATAATGAAATAGAACACTTTTAAACTCAATGAAGCAGATAATGTACAAAAACACAATTTTAAATTATAGTTGTTGGGACAAATGGCAAAGTGTTTTAAAACACTTTCTGCAGGCATGCAACTGCAATTTGTCAAAAAAAGAAGAAAGTGCTGGGCACAGCAAGACTTTATGTGTTTTTCAATTTTCAATGGTACAGCCAAGAAACCAAAACTGAGGATATCAGCTGATCAGCCAAAAAGCTGAATTTCTGACTGCAGGGATGTAAAAACAAAACAGTGTTAAGATAAATATGCTCTGTGGTGCTTCGTCTGGCAATAGAGAAAAATAGAAGGAAACAGTTGTATATCTTTACAGATATATGAAACAAAGTCTTTTTTTTAAAAAGTAAACGTTAGGCCCTAATCACATTATTTTCAGACGGGCCAACTCCGGTTTGTAAAATAAAATACTATATTGTTATTAATTATCGACTCACGTACTACCTACTGTAGTACTACTCCTAGAATTATGAGGTTCCATGAACCTCATAGAGGTCCATGTACAAACTACAATACAAAACTTTTTTTCATTTACGTTTCTGCACCTGGAGTTCTCATTTGAAATCGGATCTCGCCAAAATTAGGCTCTACGTGTTCCTTGGAATCTCATTGAGCGTTGCATGGGTCAAGGAAATCCACTCCGCAAATTTAAAATTGTTAAAAAGCAATAAATTCTTACCGTCATTCCCAGTCCTCTTCAAACAGTGTGAGTGTTATAACAAATATGGCGCTTGCTGCGCTCGCAAAGGTCTACCGAACAAACTGGTACTCCGCGCGCAGCAACGCTGGTCCCGGCAACTGTAGGTTGGTTTTGTACACACATCATGTGACTCCAGCGCCATATTTGTTATAACACTCACACTGTTTGAAGAGGACTGGGAATGACGGTAAGAATTTATTGCTTTTTAACAATTTTAAATTTGCGGAGTGGATTTTCTTGACCCATGCAACGCTCAATGAGATTCCAAGGAACACGTAGAGCCTAATTTTGGCGAGATCCGATTTCAAATGAGAACTCCAGGTGCAGAAACGTAAATGAAAAAAAGTTTTGTATTGTAGTTTGTACATGGACCTCTATGAGGTTCATGGAACCTCATAATTCTAGGAGTAGACCTCTATGAGGTTCATGGAACCTCATAATTCTAGGAGTACTGTAGTACTACACATTTTTAGGTTTTTAATGATTGATACTGAGTAATAGATGCACTACAATTTAAACACTGATGGCAAAACTAGCCTTACTTACACTTGTTTAAGTGCACGAAACTCAGGAAAATATACTGAATCTAGAGACTAGACATGCTAGAGTAAACATAATGCCACTTTTCTACTAATTTTCTTTTGAAATTTGAACAGTTTATACAGTTATTGTTTAAATGGTTTATTCTGATATTTCTGGTACTTTAAAAAAAATCGTGCTTATTTACGCAATACAACTTACCGCAAGTTAGGATGAGTATGAAATGAGTTGTCCGGAAATTGGCCAAACTCATTGAGAAATCATCAAATTATGTTAAGTACCGGTACTCACTCCATAACATAATTCATTCAATCAAGTAAAAAAAGTAGATCTATAACCTTTGTTTACTTGTCTGTCATCTTGTATAGAAACAAACTGATCAAATGCGTACCATAGCCAAATCCTTATTCACTTATAGTCAGCAGAAAGAACAAATTACAATATCGCCCATCTTTTTATGACAGAACTTACATACTTTACCTTTTTTAGAAGTTTGTAATATTTTGTCGGTCGCGCTATTTTGGAATTCGGTAAGAAATGTTATCTAGGTAGGAAAAATCTGATTGCTCTATACGTAAAAATCTGTCAGATATTGACCAATCAAAAAATGTTTGATAAAACACCACGGGTATTTTAATAAACTTGCAGAAGTCGCTCATGCTGGGATTGTTTTACTTCCGGTCGGCTGTGTGGTCACACTCTCACGTGCTCGTAAGGTCACATGATACTTTGTAATCAAACACAAACATAATTTGTCCACACAGCTCTGCAAATCAACCTTGAAGTTCATGATGAAACGACAGTTTCACAATAACGATCAACGCAATGGACGAGTAAGTGTTGTCATTTTTTCCTTTGTTATAATTAATGTGTATGATCTTATTTGAACTATCGATCATGCTGGAAAAATGGTATATTTTTGATGTAACTGTTTACTGTTACAGTGTTAGTGTTACTAATGCCAATGGTACTTGTAAAAGTAAAAAATAGTAAAAAAAACTCAAAAGTGTTATGGATGGTCCGTTTACTCAGTTTTGTCAATGACAAACTGTCAACCTTTAACTGCATTCATATAACTTCTTATCTTAGCTAAAAAGCTATAGTATGCCATACAAATAGTAATAAGATTGGTCTAAAACTGTACTACGCATGGTTCTCAACAAAACTCAAATAGAATGGTTTAGAAAGAAATTTGTTCTACTTGTACCATTTTTTCACTGTCTTAACAAAAATTTAAATTGAAGTTTTTTGTTTGTCTTACTGTTCTGACGCTGATATTTTGCAGAGGTATTGATTATTGGCACAACTATAGCATACAGGTACACTTCATTGCCCTTCTCCAACACTCCCGTATTGAACTTTGAAGGATATTTTTTGAAAGGGAAAGATAAATTAGGAAGGTTCAAATTCCATTTCATTCACCATAATGCCATTATCTGACGTTTCCATGCAATAACCAACCACAAGACCGCACCTCTACCCTGTTAAAAAAGGTGCTCTCAATTTGTTGAATTGGATATATTTTTTATATTTTGTTTTGGGACACTTTTTGGATTGTAAACAAAAAGATAAAATGTTCAAAGTGAGAGCAAAACTAATCCCTTCATGGATATGAGTGGCAAAACAATGAAGACTTGAATGACATATCTCTTGTATTTCTTAAGACTGAGTAATCACCAAATGTATGTATTTACAATGCTCGCAACCGTTATGGCAAAAGCAAGTCAATGATTGACATTCTCTTTGATTTACACAAACAGGAGACATGATAGAAGAAAAATGCAATTCCTGATTTCTGCTGTGGACCCCCTTCAAAACCCAACTCCATTTTTGTTTGATTCTGTTGTACTGAGGACTGCATAAAACTGATTATGCTATGGGATCAGGCATACCACCATAATCAAAGTCCAACCGTTTGAGTGTTTGAGTCGCCGTATGGTGTTGGATTTGAGCGAGGACGGATCCCAGTCAATCGCTCAAGGGAATTAAAGTTATAAAGGAGTCTTGATGAAAGTTTATGCAACACTAGGAGTCACTGCCCGTGATCGGTAACGATTTGATTGAAAGTCACAGAAATTCCCCAGAGTTGACTCGTTGACATCATTCAAACCATGAACGCCGTAATATCCCTGTGTCATTTCTGCGAGCTTCACGGACCAAGTATTCTCTTCTGCACCCAGTCCTTCCATACTGGTGACCATCAGCAGCTGACGTTGGATGGGAAGACAGATCAAGGAGCCTCTGGTCATCCATTGTTCCGCCGGTCAAGGTCATCTGAATCGGCAGCGAGTGGTGATCAAAAGGCGGGCAATGCCTCGCATGCGTCAAAAACAGAACTGTGTGAGGTGAATACAACAACTAAACCTTTTTTTTCCACCAAAAGTAAGGCCCTGCCACCAAGACTTTCTTATGTCTGTGCAGTTAGCCAGGTCTTTTGCTGTGTACAGATACAAGGTGTCGATCTGGGCAGCACAAGTGCAGTCACAGTGTAATGTTTTGTCATTTTACACTATGAGCCAATCAAAGTTGAAAGTCTATAAGAATAGTTGTAATTATCATTATATTTTAACTATCCTCTAGGAGTATACCTTTGTTATTTATTCCATGTATGCCAGTCTTTTTCAATATTAATATTTAGTGAGTTTGACATTAATATTGAGCAGGGATATGTTGTCCTATCAAGACAAGTATACATTGCAAACATGTATTTTATGGTTAAAACAATAGCTGTTTAAGTCTGATAACAAAACAAGCAGGAACTTCCGTAGAGACCACTAATATTTAGTCATCAGATGCAATGAACGGGACAATCTATAGTTTTACTTTATTGTCTAGAAAATTAAAAAAGCTTGCAGGTGAAAGGGCTCAATGTTTTAGGACATATAATTATGTAACTGCTGTTATCTAGTTGTCCAACAGAAAGTCAATGAAGTAGAGTGTCGTGGCCGAGCGGATAAGAGCACCGAATTCAAGCTCTGGTGCTTCTGTTCAGCAGAGTGTGGGTTCGAATCCCGGTCATGACACCTGTGGCTCTGAGCAAGACACTTTACTATAATTGCTTCTCTCCACCCAGGGGTAAATGGGTACCTGTGAGGGCAGAGATGGTTCTTGTGATTGATTTGGCTTCCAAGTGCGCTACATATTTGGCAGCACAGGCTGTATACTCCCCAGGGAGCTAAGATGGTTTAAGGAATGAAATGGCCCAGTGATCAGGGTAATAATGTTGGAAGCGCTTTGAGACATGGTGAATAAAGCACTATATAAAAACCGAACATTATTAATATGAGAGTTTCATAACAATCAGGTTTTGTAGTGCAGGTATTTTACAGCAAGTGCGAACCTTAAATTTCACTAAACATTCATCATTTCCTTTTTTTAAATGACTGCGGTTTTAGGCATGCCGGTCCTTCCAGCCTGGCCAGCCAAATTTCATCAGCCATGACCATGAAGTGGATATCAGTTACATCAGCACCCAGCATCCCCACAACTCACAGATCTTCGCTATGGTCAGACAAGCCTGTATTAGGAGTCTTAGCTGTGAGGTGAGGCAAGCCTTGAGCACTGTGCCAATGCCCAGTCTGACTCCATTTGCCCCTTTTTTAATCGCATAAAGCCCAGTTCATACTTCACACAAAAACAAATGTGAAGCAGATATTGGTAATGCAATAATCTGTACACGCCGTTTTTTCCAATTGTGATGCAAGAGAATTCACTTCCCTTTCGCATGATGTATGAACCAGGTTTTAGAGCAAAATCCTTGGTAATCCATTGCATGATTCTGCTTAAATTTGATGGATTTGAAGTTACTGGGCAAAACCAACCATTCTTTGCACGGAGTGAGGAAAATCGGTGATGTCAGAGTTCAAACACTTTGCTGTCAAGCTGCCAGAACCGTAAAGGATTTCAAGGGTTAATTAGAGGCGACCTTTAACCCCCTGAAATGTCTGCATAATTCAAAAAAAAAATTCAAAGTGTACACTGTATGATTTTATTGGACTGTTTAAGCTTTCTCTTGATATACTTTCATACAAGTATGCATTTTTATGAAGCCTGTTTACAGTTTTGATAAATTGTTTGTACCCACTTGAAATACGATACTGGAAGGAAAGAATATAGCAGTTTAATTACTAGCTGGGTAAAAAATTTGCATTTATAGCTCCATCAGATCCACAAATATCATGGTGCGAAAACATTGGTGTGTTTAATGGTACTGTGTTCAAGTGAAACAGCATTCAAAATTTGTTTAAATATAATGTGTAATAATTTTCATGAAGGTAGTGTCTGTTCCATATATTTTTTTAAATTCAAACCATTCTATACATCTCTCTTTTCACAAATTACACAAGTTAAAAAACCAGGTGGAGGTACATGTATGATCAAATTCTTTCCAATTTCACATTCAGGTCTGCCAGGGTCGCGAGGGACCAATTTTCTTCGGTGATGAACACCATGGCTATGTTCTGAGCTACACCTTCTTCATTAAAGACAGCCATGCCCGAGGCTTCCAACGATGGTACAGCATCATCGTCGTCATGATGGACCGCATCTTTCTCCTCAACTCCTGGCCCTTCCTCGTCTCCAACCTACGCTCCCTGATCGACGAGCTCCAAGGGAAAGCGAATGTCGTCTACGAGCGGGAGCAGTCGGAGAGACCCCAACGTGCCGAGCGGATCAACAATCAGGTCTTCCTCGCACCGGGGGATTTCCGGCGGCGATGCGGGGGAAGCAAGACCTTCAGGGCGCTGCTGGAGCTAACAAGTGACAAGAACCTTTTCAGGTATCTACACATGGTGTTTGCCTGGATTCTAAAGGCAGGTGGGAGCAGGTTGACGGAGAAGGTCCTAGAGGGACCACCTAAGGAAGAAGCACTCATTGATCTTGACAATGAAGAAGGTTGGTTGTAGTTTTAAGAAGTGTATAAAAATCCAGCTTTTTATATTTCAGTATCTTTATTCAAGTATTTGTGTAGGCCTGAGGTGTCCAATAAACTGTTATTACTACTCACCAGACATATATTTGGTAAGTTGGCCACTTTCAAATTGCTTGTTAGATTGTGCACAAAATCCCTTTCGGAGCATCTGTAGAGTTTTCCCCCCTGAGTACTTCTGTTGTTTCCGTCTCGGGTTTCCGTAAGGTGTTAATTATATAAGCCTTAGGGGCACGCTCTCCTTGTAAGTTTACCCTCAATGTCAGTATGTTTTTGACAAATCCAACCTGTTCTACAACAGAGACTGAGGAAGGCTTCATCAAGGTATCGACGATGACGATGGATCCTGATCCAGCTGGAGGGGTAACGGATGGTCCAACAGCCGTGCAGGACAGCCGAGAGGAGTGGCAAGACGGCGGGCCGGTTTTCACTTCACTTCACCACCTGCGAAATGTGAGCATATTCAACAGCACAATCTTGAGGCTCATGGGTTGGACATGATCTTTGTTTTTCGAACACAAAAAAGTTTTTTAGACAAAATTGGTAATGAAGGTATCAAGACCGGATACCTACGCTAAAAGAAAAAAGAAAAAAAGTGTTTATCTGTGAAACAAATAATCCAGTGTAGTGTACTGGTTTTGTGTTATATCAAAGACAGATGGAACCAACTTGCAGTTCTGAAAAACAGTAGTGTCATAAAAGTTGTCTTCAAATTTGACCATGATGCTCTGACAAAATGAAAAGGATTAAACACATGAACAGGTTCAGTAAAGTGAGAATTATATCCTTGAAGATGTTTTTGTGAAGCTCTTTTATGAAGCACCATAGAGCTCATTATTTATAAACTAAAAATGTCCAGCTGTTTAACTGAGTGCAGGCCCCGAAGTAACCCATGGCACCCATAGCAATTGCCGTGGTGCTCTGTGCTTTTGCCGGGTGCCCTCTGCAAAGTTCCAATACATATTTTACATTTTCCTGATACTAGTGATAGAAGTGCCCCTTACCAGAGGAAAATTGCTGTGCCCCTTCAAGAGCCAAGTTCAAGGCCTGTGAGTGTTACCGCAAATACAAAAAGTCCTGACCAGTGAGCCTTAGGGAGCCCCCTAAATTTTATGTACTTGACAACCTATCTATTTATAATGCCTAGAAAGCCATTGTCACACATACATTTTTTTTCTATCTCAGCTGCTCGGCAGTCTTAACTTCCATGACTTGGCACACCATGCCCTGATAGGCAACCAGCTTATTGTCCGATGTCACTTCAAGAGTACCATACGATCATTCTTTGAAGTTCTCAAGGTAAACAAATAATATTGTTTAGGATTAAGAGTGACCAGCATCCAAAAAGAAGTGTAAAGTTATCAGAAAACAGTGGGAGAGAGAGAAATGAAAGATCGATAATAAAGTTTCGCGTTATCAATAATAAAAACGGAGTTTACGTAGCGTCGATATCCGCTATTTTTGACGTTCATGATGCATGAACATTATTACCCCTGTCACTGGGCCATTGATGTCATTCTTGCCACCCCCAGTTCCCTTGGGAGTATACAGCCTGTGCTGCTAAGCATGTAGCCCACCAACCTAAATCAATCACAAGAGCCACCTCTGCCCTCATAGGTACCCATTCACCCTGGTGAAGAGAAGCGTTTACAGTTAAGTGTCTTGCTCAAGGACACAAGTGTCATGACCGGGATTCAAACACGTACCCCAATGATGGATATGAGCGCTACACAAGAAGCCACTATTATTATTGTTGCTATTATCATTGATTGGCAGCATATTGCGCCACCGCACCTTGTAAACCATTACATTGTGCTATAAATGCATAGGTCTCATACTTCAAAACGTAGCTCCACATACATGGCAGGTAAAAATACTGAGCGCTTTGTATCCTTTGGCAAAAGGCGCTATATAAATACAGTTATTATTATTATTGTTAAACAGACTCTCCTACCAGTCGGCTGTTGTCACATCATCACACACAGCGACCACTACGAGGAGTCCTTCAAGTGTAATTTCCTGGGTCTGTCCCCCAACACGTCCCTCCCGGATCATGTCAAGTTAGCCGAGTACTACATCCTCTTGGACATCATTATTCCAAGCCAGTCGCCTAAAGATAGAGAGAAGGTGATTGTGGAAGAGTCCGATCCATTCCATGGCTTTGGGATTTTGATGAGTAGCACTGGATCGCTACCAGACATAGGTGAGTGTTCGAGATCTGGAAAAAAAATCACAGCCTACTTGGGGAAATTCAAACCCTGAGTAGGTGGATTTGTTTTAATCCGATCAGAAGCCATGTATCATCAACTAGGAGCCTGGTTAGTAGAGCCGAATGCACTACCTTCCAAACTTCTTACGAAACAATAATGGTTAAGTGCCTTGCTCAAGGGCACAAGTGTCATGACTGGGATTCGAACCCACACTGTGCTGCTGACAACACCAGAGCTTGGGTCCGGTGAACTAGACCGACTCGGCCACGACACGCCACTAGCTGGAGGAAAATTAGTAATAACACAATTAACGTCCCCGATGTAGAAATAAATGAGTTATTCATGCTATGTGTGTTTAGCAATCTCAGTGCAATTTGATAAAACCATGTTAAAATGATCCTTCAATTCTGTCTACTGCAGGACCCACCATCCTGACCAAGATTCAAAATGTCTTGGACAACAAGAACTTCAACCAGGAGGTTATCAATGCCTTCCTTGTGGCTCTGAAAGAGGAGTGGATGAAGTAAGTAATTTGTAGTTGGTGAAGGAAGAGCTGACCAAAAAGGGGGTTCCAGTACAGTGCACCTTCTAAATTTTACCGCAGAGAGATAATTTTTCCCAGCAAGGGTCGACCAAAATTAATTACACTTGCAATTCATGGGTAAAACAGGTAGTTTGGGAGTACATGGGACCGATGAAGCGATAATGGTTAAGTGCCTTGTTTAAGGACATGAGTGTCAAGACCAGGACTCCCAACGCGCTGATCAAAAACACCAAAGCTTGAGTCCGGTACGCTTGACCGCTCGGCCACGACACATTAGACATTATGCACTATAACCGAACATTAATAAGACTCCCTTTATTTGCTCCACACAGTAAAGTCAAGCTACTGTTCAAGTTCACCCGGTCTGGTTCCCACACCGAGGAGGAGACGGAGAGACTACTGCAGATCCTCAAAGCCAAACCAGAGGACAAGAGTTTGTTGAAGTACTGGATTACAGGCCTCAGCTCCCAATATAGATCCCACTTACTGACAACGTCAAGTATGGGTGCATCAACTACGTTACCACAACAATAAAGACTGACTTTTCTTTGTTGACGACAACCAACAAAACTGTTATGGAATTGTGGGACTATCTCACGACCACTTCGTTGAACTTAAATCATCATCCAGTCTCCCGAATATAGTCACAAGATAAATCTCCGTCCACCACATCACCAACCAAGATCAAACATTAAGAAATTTTCATTTGCCACCGAATCGATCCCTGAATGAAACAGTCTGACCCGCGGAGGTTTGATTGACTCAAACTCACCAGATAAAATCAAATCTGCAGTCAAGCGCCACATGGAGCACAAATCCATGATAAAAAGGTCGGTCTCGCCATCGCATGCGCAATCTGCAGTGTTGTACCCAAGAGGTACTTTGCAGGTTATTCCTACAGAAACAGAAACAAATACCAACACAGAAGCTGTTACAGGATGCCCAAATGTGTTTGAGGTGACAAAATATTGCTTAACATGCACTTCCTAAACTTTTCGGGAACCAATCAAAATCACATGTACATGTATGTGACAGTTTGGCTGGTAACCTGCTTCTGCTAAGCAAGATATCTGTGTGTAAGTGTACAGTAAGTAATTTGATCCTGATAGATTGCACCATTAAAGCAAACAGGCCAGACAGAACGACGGTGGACAAAAGTAAAACATGTTAAGTTAATCCAAATAATTTTATCCAGTAAACGATCAAATGCTTTATACTAGACAAATTACTCCCTTGTAGTTTGTGCCAGGGTTAGATTCATGGTAAGACTGGTTTTCCAGTCTAGTTTTTCCCCAATGGCTTTATGCTGTTGCATGTTGTTTACGTTCAGAGTTCATATGAACAGTTTGTGACCTATGAAGCTATTTATATGTATATGGAAGTGAAGGATCAAAGACAACCAATGAGAGTAAGGCTTTCTTAAGTTTGCTCTGGATTGATTAACAAGGTTGACCAATAAGGATTAGTCTTGCAAATGAGTAGCCTGAAAGTTTGGCGGGAGCATTTTATCGCCATTTTGTCACAGCTTATATTTGCAACAGTGTCAATAATGTATCAGTGTATAATACTCGATATAAATGCAAGCCTTTTAACCAAAACTTGTTGGTAAAATATTTTGAATTGTAATTTTGCTGCTGGCAGCAATGAGAAAGTATTAATAAATGAACCATTACGCCATTTCAACAAAGTCCTTTCTCAGTTTGGGGAAAAGGATTGTATCTTGTCCATCTGCAGATATGAATTTGTTTAATACAAGGTCATATCCCAAGCCATTGGTTCTCAGTGTTTAACCGTTTTGAATGTCTGATACCATGACTTGATTGGTGTGAACACACAAATTGGATTCCCCGACTAAAGATTTGAAAAACTGTGTTGCTACGTCACATGGTTTGGTCACATGGTTTGGGACAAGCATTTGTATAGCAACCTCCAGGGCCCAATTTCATAGAGCTGCTTAAGCAGAAAATATTGCTTAACAATTTTCTGCTAAGCAGAAATCAGCAGGATACCAGTCACAAAATGTACATGTGACATGGTAGTTTGGCCGGTAACCTTTTTCTGGTAAGCATAATTTTATTTTGCTTAGCTACTTTTTGTGCTTAAGCAGCTCTATGAAATTGGGCCCAGATGGGCAAAGCATGGTACAAGTGTGCTGAACACATTCATTCAGAATTGTGTATGAGTATTCTGCAGTCTCTTTTTTACGTAGCTACGCAAAAGCGTGCCCTGAATCATGTGACATGGAAATTGTCTCTAGTCCGAGGACTTGATCTTACAAAAAGACATAATTATGCTCATGGACACTCACAAAAAAGGAGAAAAGATTAGATGTACATTTTTCAGTGTTATATTTATTTTATGAAGCTGAATTTTAAAATTTATTTAATCGGATTACTTAAAATTACTTAAAAATTGTTTATGTTTGACATAAATTCTAAAATTCAATAAAATATTGCATTTGTACAGGTCTGACTGTTTTCTGTCTTTTTAAAATTTTGTTTAGACTAATTTGGGAACCTTTTCTTTTGGAGGGTTTTTATTTATTCGTGTTATCTTCAAGCAAACTTGAATCCACGACTCTGATTGGTCTACCCATAGCAACAAGAGGTGTGATATAAACCTATATTGCACGGCCCGTATCACACCCTGCGTATTCCGCTGTTCTAACTCTGCTTAATGTGGTATTTTAAGCTACACCCAAAACGTACAGCTCTGTTCCAACACCACATATTGCATTAAGCTGTGCATCAAGTTTGCTTGAAGGTAAATTTGTTATCACACGAACGCTCGTGGAATACGGAAAAATATAGCACATCTGCATCCTATATCCATGGGACACAGACATATTCCACTCACACTTATGTGATAACTAATAGTAGTTGAAAGAACTTTTAACCAACAATTAAGAGGCTATTTTTCGAACCATGCTATCTTCCTTTTTAAAAAATAGAAAATATCAGTTGCTAGTGCAAAATTTTACATCAGTTGGTAAATCTACTTCTGTTTAAGTGCAAACAATTGCACGCTGAATTTTTTTTTTTTTCACTGATATTGTAGAGTAATACATTGTGCAGCTTTCCAGGGTATGCATTCCAACAGCATTTAGTTATTTATCCTCCACAAGTGAGACAAACACAATTAAGAAAGAAAACCAGTACTGTTACAATGATTAAACACAACTGCCTAACAAAAGGACTATTTCATGAAACTGCTAGAGCATAAAAAACTGTCGAGTGCTGTAAAGTAGCTCATGGATTTCCCCTAGAACACCCAAACACTGAAACGCCTACCAACAGGAAACCCATAGGAAAACAACGACTTGGTAGTTTTCTTTACACTTGTGTTACTAGTCGTATTGAAAACAAGGCCAAATTATGACACAACGAAGAGAATTATAAATCTCTTTCCAACAGTATACAGCTATTTGCAAGGCAATAAATAACGACTGTTTATTGTAATGTAGCAATACGTGCAACATGGGCTTAGGCAGGAACAGTGTTTGTGTTTACTCACAGTTAGGTAGATATGGGTTAAGTTAACTCTTAAAAAAGAGTTATCGGCCAAAATTGCCAAGTGCGACTGTTCTGCAAATCTGCCCCCATTCCCACAAAACGAGAAAGTGTTTTTCCAAAACCGAGGCTGTAGTAAGTATTTTTTTTCAATAATTTATTTCAGTGATATATATATACAATACTTGCCTAATTAAAGTGACCACTGTGAAAAGTGTATTCTGGTAAGCAATTTGTGCTATTCAAACTTCGAAAGAAGCTCTGAAATTGGGCCCCGTTCACTCTTGGACTAGCATTTCATTCATTCCCTCAACCTGTTGTTTTATAATAACTGAGTGAGCTGTGATGAATTTCTGTGTGCAATAGTCATGTAAAGAGGAAACAAGTATTTTTTTTTAAATAGCCACGGGTTAGTACTTCATAATGATCACTAAGAACTTGGGCAAGTATTTCAACAATAACACCCTCAGTGTGGAAACAACATCCTCAGTGTGGGTGCAACTTGGAGGCAGTAACCAACAGCTGTTTCGATTGTTATTAGTGTTATTTGATAGATTGTCCAAAACAGGTTATTGGCTCCATCGACAAAACTCACCCCAGGTAATGCATGATAACGGATAGTCAATCTACCCCTTTGCACAAAGAAAGACAAACTCTTAACATTTTGAATACAACTCTACATTTTAAGTATTTTGTCACTGGATCAGTACAATCCCTATTCAGATTTCTGGTAAAAAACAAATAAAACATCTGGCTCAAGTTCATGTACTGTACAGCGGGCGAGTTCAAGATATCAGATATCTCCCTAAGTACAATGTAGAAACCCTCCAACTCAATGTACACATTTTCAGATAGTACACACAGTGAACTGCTGTCACTTGTTGAGAAGTCGGGCAGTTTGATCTCTAGAATGGTACTGTGTGAAGACTGCAGTCCACACGATCGGTACTGTGTGAAGACTGCAGTCCACACGATCGGTACTGTGTGAAGACTGCAGTCCACACGATCGGTACTGTGTGAAGACTGCAGTCCACACAATCGGTACTGTGTGAAGACTGCAGTCCACACGATCGGTACTGTGTGAAGACTGCAGTCCACACGATCGGTACTGTGTGAAGACTGCAGTCCACACGATCGGTACTGTGTGAAGACTGCAGTCCACACGATCAAGTGCTGTCACTCGTTGAAAAGTCAAGCAGTTTGATCTCTAGAATAGTACTGTGTGAAGACCGCAGTCCACTCGAATAAACTGCTGTCACTCATTGAAAAGTCAAGCAGTCTGGTCTATAGAATGGTACTGTGTGCAGACTGCAGTCCCACGCTGAAAGGGGAGGGAGGAGGAACGGTCCTCTAGTTTCAATGAGCAAAAAGCCCAAATAGCTGCTTGATCTCACAGTTTAACAGCCAATAATAATAATAATAATTGGGTAGTATATATCCCCTAACAGCATTATCATCCCTGTTCATCTGGAATACTTTTAGACCATTCCTCTAACTTTCTCAACTCCCTGGGGAGCATACAACCCCCAACTTCTTAGGGGTTCTTCCAACACAATACTGTCTCAGCCCTCTCAAGTTCCCGTTTATACACCTGGCTAAGAGAAGCAACCATGGTTAAGTGCCTTGCTCAAGGAGACAAGTGTCATGACCAGGAATTCAAACCCACACTCACATTTCAACCATCAGAACTTGAGTCGATGAAGTGGACCGCTGCAGCCAGTGAGGGCTTGAATGGAAAACAATCACATTTTCCTTAGAAATAATGAATCAAAGCAATCAAAAGTCCTTGTACTCCAGCCTTAGAAAGTGATGGCTGGAAACCAAACACAAGCTCTCCCGTCCCAGGCAGGATTTGATAAAATGGGCAAAGATATGTTGCTCTTTGTTGAGGTGACTACGTGAGCGTTGTGTCATGGTTAGTATCTTGCAACTTCATCAATACGTTTGACCTTTGGAAGACCCATGAAGCAGTAGGTCTTGTGTGACGTTTTTCTGTAATGCACACTGGGACCCTGGTAACGTGTTCATGGATTTCAGAATGACAGTGATGTGCCACTGAAAGTTCATAATGATAGCTCTAGAATCCACTCAATGTTGATCACAACATCTCTCTAGTGGTGAAAAGGCAGCCAATCTCTAACACGTCACGTCAGCAAATCGGATCTTAGTACAGGTGTTTCGTTGCGCGAGTACGCAATGCTGATGTACACACATGGCATGGAGCCTCTTGTTAGCTGATGCACCTGTGTAAATCCATGTCATAATGACCTTTGTGCCAGACCGAACAGGCACCGCCTGAATGGCACCTAGCATGGACAGCACCCTCTGCAGTTTTTGTTTTTTTATAGAGCTTAACGAGACTCCATCCTCAGACAGGCTCTCAAGCATGGTGCCATGCTACCTTCTCCCTCGTGTTGATTTGAGTATCTTCCAGACCAACACGATGCTCATCAAGACGCCAAACATGGCGTAGCGATAGAGCTGTTTGAAGCGTGACGGTAGAACCAGGAGCGTGAAGTGAATCTTTCCGTCAGGATCTGGGCGAAAAAAGGTGAAGAAATCAGTTTGAAAAGAGCAAATGACCCTCAATCCGACACCAGATCGACCTTACTGTTAAAACTTCAATTCACACTAGTTTTTCTTTAATTCCTGCTTTGTCCTGGGTGCTCAGATTGTTATCTTTTGCGACGGGGAAAAGCAATGAACATCCATATTGCGACAACTCCAGCAAAAACTCCAAATGTGGCATATCTATAGAGTTGCTTGTAGCGGGAAGGGAGTGGTAGTAAAGCATAATGAAGCTTCCCCACTGGATCTGTGTAAAGTATAAACCCAGTGCTTGTTAGTTGTTACTGTTAGTGAATTAGTTCATTGAAATTGTTAGCATATCAAATTACAAGATGGGTTTTGTGCTAGTACAGAATTGGTCACTACCATGTTCCCCAAAACATTCAAGTGACCAGGGCCCAATTTCATAGCGCTGCTTAACGGTTAGCAAATTTTTGTGCTAACTGTAACAGAAAAATTTGCTTAAGCATAAGCGTATTTCACAGGTTAGCAAGAAAAAGAGGCGGTCATCTTGCGCGTTCACCATGTATTTGCATTGTTACGTCATTCATTTCCATGCAGTAAGCACTGGGAGGTTAGCATGCCTTTTCCTGTGCTTACGGTTAGCAGCACTGTGAAATAGAAATCGTGCAGTAAGCACAGAATCAGCCGTTAAGCAGCTCTATGAAATTGGGCCATGCATACTAACAAAGAACAACGTGTCTAGACTGTATGTTCAAAAGATTTATAAACAAAAAGAGCAAGTTTAAAATGAATCCGTTCTCTTATCGATAGCCAATGAATACATCTTACCAATAACTGCTGCAGCGTACGCCATATGTTGAACACCCATCCTGTAACTGCACGTTGGTATCCTGTACTCCTCTGTAACGAACTGCTCCTCGTCTGTCGTCAAGTCCTTCATTCCTCTGTTGTCATTCTTATAGATACCTCTATACATCTCTGTGAGTTTGGCGAGACTGTGCTGCACGAAGCCCGAATGGTGCGTGTGGGCGCTGAAGGCATACTGAGGTCTGAGGGTACGGAGTAACTTGATGTGTCTGTTTAGCATAGTTTCGGACATGCCGTTATGAGACAAGACTAAGCGGACTGTAGATTCCTTGGCAGTGTCTGCCATCGCCAGCAACTGTTGCTCCAGCACACGGTCCTTGTCATTTGGGCCCATGTGTAAAAAAGGCAAAAAATTTATCTGCAGGATATAAAAAATAAGGGATGATTACCGTCAATGAATAAGTCGATGAATACTGTACTTACTTCCAAAACCATTACAAAATTATTGAAAATAGAACTCAAAATTTTTTCGGCTGTCACTGCATCAATTATCTTGATACATATTTTCATTTCCGTTTATTTAAATCTCTTTAGAATACTTTGGAATTGTTGTGTTGAATATGACAACAATTCAACTACACAAGAATGTTCTTTTGGAGAGTGTACAAATCCTTTTATTCGCAGTATGAGGTCAAAACTGGACTATTCCATTTCACAAGGCGAAGCCGAGTGAAATGGCTCGCCTCACGAACCGGAAAAGCACGATTTCACTGAGTGATTATGATCTGTGGCACAAACGAAATGCAGCTATTTAATATTTATTTTATATAACTCACACATAGATCCTTGTCATTTGAAATTTTGTTCCCAATAAACACAAACCAGGCACGGAAACTCGTCCACCCACACTCTGAAGATTCTAAAAACTACTTTTAAACATGGACAACTCCATGTATACACCAACCTTGTCCGCCGAGACACGGCCTTGTCTTATTCGGACGATCTGGGTGGGGAATGAGTATTTAGGAAGTGCACTGCAAAGCGTAGCTGTGAAGTGTCCCAAGCGCCCTATATTTATCAATACTTATCAATATAGGACTCCAATATTTAATTTTGGAGCGGCAAATTAAAGTATGACACGTGACCTATAAATGCTGTATATAGTATACCAAAACCTTACTACAAGTGATTAAATATGTTTTAGAAATATTAATTCTTTTCCATGAAGACAACCTTTCACATGCCATTCAAAAAGTTAAAGAGATTTGCCACACCCTCAAAATAGTGTCCACACTGAATGAGTGTCACATACCTATCTCCTAAATTCTAAAACATTTTTAGTAGTGCTTAAGAATTTTAAGCAGGCATACCTTGAAGAACGCTACATGCTTGTAATGAATCGCCTCCGTTACTGGCCCAAAATGTTTCTCAAAGCGTTGTATCTTGGCGTCTGTTAACTGGTCCGAACCCTCACCACCGATGTCATTGTCTCCTGACAGGTGAACAACGACAGCCTACAAAGGACAAATTTCAAAAGAATAATTGTTTTATTTGAATCATTGTAAGCTTTTCAAACATTGGGATTTAAGGTAAATAAAACTTGTCAAGTAATGAACCACAAGGGAAACTGACTGGGTAAATTTCAAATAGTATGGGGTTGAACAAAGAAAAATTGACTAGAGCGGGATTTGAACCAACGACCTCCGGATTAACGTATTGCTCAGTTGGTAGAGCGCCGGTACGTTAATCCGGATGTCGTTGGTTCAAATCCCGCTCTAGTCAATTTTTCTTTGTTCAACCCCATAGTAAATAAAACTTGTATACAATGCATTATAAAGGGGAGGGAATGGATCGGTTACATTTGCTTGTTTGAAAGAACAGCAATGACAAATTGAAAGGAGAGCTTAGATGGTTGTAGGGTCAGGACGTTTAACTGTTTAACCAGTAAAAAGGCAGGGAAATCCATTTCCAAATTTCGTAACCGTTTCAACGAAACCAACCATTAAAAAAGGGGAGACCTTCCTCTTTCATGTGTCTTTGGGCTTGCCTGTAGAGAATTATTTCATTCCCTTGTTTTGTAACAATTAGTAACAATGATACTAATACTTTTCACTGACCATAGGTTAGCTCACTCCCACACAAAACCATAGTCTTTCTTTGAAATATGTTAGCCCCAGACAGACTGATTCACATCCCTTTCGTTGGTTGGTTTTGCATCTTATATCTTATTCCCCTACAGTTTGTATTACATTGTTTTCAACCCCTGACATTTTGTAAGACATATTTTACTTTGTACCCCCCCCCCCCCCGAAACACTAAACAGCCCAAGTCAGTTAAGTGTAGCCCTCACCTTGAGTGGCCGTTCGGCCTTGTGAGTTAGGCGATATCTCATAAAAAAAAATATAGTTCATAGTTCATGCAATCTGTGACAGGACTCTATAGATCAATAACACACAGTTCTGTAATGCTCAACCCGTACCTTGCGCTCCAGTTCTGACAGATCTGCATTATCACACTCTGGGTTTGCAACTATCTAGACTGGGTATAGCTTTTATTTTTAATACTGGGAAGTGCGTTGATATCTACTCCTCCCTCACAGGTCGGCTCAAAATACTGGCATAGAGAATAGAGAGACTGCACAGACAGTTAAACGATCAAATAGAAGTCACATATTTGTTCAAGAAAATATACGTAGACGCATGACCCTTGTTGGTTGGTAACCTGTCTCAGGTTAAGCTCCAGCTTCAGTTAGTACGTGATGGAGTCTGACTAATCATTACCTTCACATCATTGGGTATCTCAAAGAGTCTCTTGAACCTCTCTGCGTAGATTTCGAACTCGGAATCAGTGGATATGCTGCCCTCATCAAGCAAGTCACCCATTGTGATGACCACGTCTGGTTTGATGTAACGCAATGCCTCGTGGAAATATTTCTTCAGGTACAGGTCCGCATCCCATCTATGTGAACCAAGGGATCAAAGGTAAATAATAAACAAGATGAAAGGTTAACATAGTTCACGTAATCTGCGATAGAACTCTACCAATAACACACAGTTCTGTAATGCTCACCAGGGTCAGGTTTTTCAGAAACTTGCCTTCATTGCTCAGGTGTTAGCCTTGGTGAACCTCAACATTTGCTTTAGGATAACTCACCAAAGCTAATGCCTGAGCAACGATGCATCTGACAATCAGTGTGTCAATTTGAACATTTGCAGTCCTCATTGACTCACTGATCAAAGCAGCATCTCTTAAACTGCCCCATTGCAAGTTTGAATTGGATCACAGATCTAAAGAGGTACAAGGAGGGGAAAGTATGCTCTGTAATAGTAAAATCCTATCCCTACAGTTAACCACCTCCCATACAAACTCGTTGATGGATCAAAGCTGCTTCTTCAAGGGCTCTATTCAACCCAGGACTACTGAGGTACAAAGTTCTTGTTACTTGTTTCAATAATCCCTTTGCAGCCCAATTTGGGCTTAAACTGGGATGTTGTTGAAAAGTGACGTCAACAGTCAGGTGGATAAGGTGCCAAAGAAAAAGAAAAATGTACAGGTGCAGAAATAAGGAAAATCATTTGTTGCTCAGAGAACAATGTTGCCATGCAGAGGCTGCATTACTCTGATGGCAGGGGTGGCTGCTGTTATACAATTAAATCTGGATATTAGCCTACTGAAACACAAGGCAAGTACCACCACACAAACCTGATCCATCTTCTCTCTTCCTGAACAACAAACGAGTTCATCAACTCCTACAAACCTTGTAATGTATCCCAAGATTGGAGGCTCATCTCGATAGCCCTGGATCTGCGGATCGGCTACAAACAGTATTCTTACAGGATCATGCTGGGGAATCCCCTTGTTGCCCGTCGAACTCTCTGTGGGGTACTGAATGGCCTCCCTGGCCTGGGTCCACTGGTTCTGCTTTAAGAGAAAGAACTCCAGGTACTCATTGTAGATGATCAGCATGAGTGCACTCACCAAGAGCATGGTGTAACAAGACGGAGCAGAGAACTTGGACATGACGCTTGGCTTCCTCTCACCATTCAGTAACTTGGAGAAAAACAAAATTGCACAAGTTAAGTAAATTTACAGGCGACAAACAGTAAAAGCAAATACAAAATACAGATGAACTCAATGACAACTAGTAGGCCCCTATGGATAAATTACATGCATGCACGTTTTATGGCAGAGCTGGTACTCTGATTTTTCAGAACACTTTGATCCGTGCACGGGAATAATTACCAAACAGCATATAATTACCATAATTATACAAATTTTCATATCATGTAAGTTAATAATTATACAAAATTGGTATTGGTAGTAGAGATATTACAGACCAGCTGTCACTGGTTTTATGATATTAGCCCCGTTTTAGTCCAAAGGGAAGACGATCTTTCTTATCCTAAGTCACTCCTACCCCTTATCCTAAGTCACTCCTCACCCAGCCAATAAAATTTCCAGGCATAAAAGGCAGTGGCCCTTCCTTGATATTTCCCTAATATTTTTCATTATAAAAATAATTATGCTGAAATTGGATTGATTTGCTAATGACAATATTGATTGATCTGGCAATTTGTAGAGGTGAGAATTCCATACTGTGTGCGCCTTTTCACATATTTTTGTTTTTTTTACCCTATACTAATGTGTGACCACTGTATACTCAGCGTTTCATCCCCCCCCCCCAGTCTTATGGTAAGAAAGTCCACAGGCATACTACTTGGATCGGATAGGATTTGAACCAACGACCCCAAGTCAGATGTTACCACCACCACTACGTTAACACTCAGCAACACTAGACCACCTTGCAAGCCCAGTGACACAAAACCAGTTCGAATCCTGTTTGTAAAGTGTAACTAGCAGCTTGTAAGTTGTACTGCAACAATTCTATTATAAATCTTATTAACCCTCCTACTGTCAGTGACTCTTGCAAACATTTTCCAGTGAGTTGACCAACCATTTGAAACCATTCGACTGCCAAGGTTGTGTACGGTGGCACAACCTGTGCACAAAACTAACTGTGTACTATGTACATGCATTCCCTCATGGTATCATATTTCAGGCTGGCATAGTTTATCTATCATTCAAAACCACTTGAATGGTATTGAATGGTCAGACAGCAAGAGGGTTAATTAAATTAATTGCATCAGTCATTTACACAAAATTCAAAATTCAAAACATAAAGTAAACTTAGCTTAATTATAATAGTAACCAGGTAACTAAATAATTACCATGATTACTATTTTGTTTCATAATCAGTGGTGGTTGGATCATAGAGAAAGGACTCTATGATATACCACATATTTTTCCCCAATTGAGAATGAGAGTTTGACTTTAACCTTCAGACCACAACTTAACGGAACATTACAGAATTGCTAACAAAACAGTTGCTGGCAGTTTAAGCACTTTATGTAATCCACCATATACATAAACTGACAAACCGGTAGAAGTTTGAGATCAATCGGCCATCTGAGTCGCGAGAAAATAGTGAAAAAGCGATTACACATTTGCATGAAATCATATAGGTTCAACAAACGAATAAAACGCTCACTGAGCGATAAACTCCAATCGGAAAATTAGTTTATTCATTTCTCATCAAATATGGCATTTCAGACAGAAATATTTCAAGGGATGTTTTCTACTATCATCATCATTAGACCGTGTAAGTTTTATGCAAATCTGTGATCAAAAGTATATTTTACAACAACCAATTCTGTAATGTTCCTTTAACCATGTCAACAATAATAACGCTTTAAACTGGGGCCAGTGTTGCGTCAATCAGGTGGAGGCATAACATACACACAAGGCAAACTTTTGCAGTTTGTCTCTGGAAAGAGTTGGTGATGCAATTTATCGGAACAAAACACAAACTGACAAAAGAAATAACTTTAATATACAATTAAAAACACAGTCACAGTTTGATATTATTAAACTTTAAAGTTGTGATCCCGAAAACCGCGAAATAAAACTGAATTATCAGTGAATTATCAAGTGAATCAATAGTGAATGAAAATCAAATGTCATATTCATAAAAAAGACATGATCATGGTATTTGATGATAATACGTACAAAATTAAAAATGTTATCAATACAAATACAATAGACGACAATTTATCATGCATGCTTAAAAAAAACATAAATTAAATACCTTCATGGGCGTTCCAAATTTGCCGATCAGGAAATAGCTTGAATCGCCTAAAACTTTTAAAAGGTATGATTCATTAGTGGTTTGAACAAAATATTAAATCCATTCCTCTTGCGAGTCGTGAGTCTTGTTGTTTATCTCCTTATCCGTCACTCCCCTTCGGGAAATTTACAGCATGTAAACAACATAATCATTAATTGACCATCCCCCAGACTTCTCAAATGTTAATACAACTTGATAAGATTTAGCACATAAAGAGCACAGACTAATAAAACAAAAATGTAGAAAATAATGTGCCGCCCTCAAGAGTGAATTTCCACGTAACTTGTGATGGATTGGTGGGCGGGGATGGTGTGGGTCATGGAGGGAGGCGGCGCGCCAAACAAAATAAACTGACCCTAACATAACCCAAGCCCAAACTTGATATCCCAACTTGAATTAACAAAATAAGTGATGCACAATTACTGTTTTTAACATTTTTTTTATCGACTGAATACTCATGTTTCAATTACAAACAAAATAGCCTATATTATGCCTAAATGTTAAGAAAAAACATAGTTATTGATCCTCTGTAGGCCTCAGAAAAACTCTGATTTTCGAAAAGTAATTTCCTTAATTATATAAAAATTTAACCTAACTTGAATCCAAGGGAATTGCCATCAAAATATCCTTTACCAGGGGCCTTATTTTGGAAGTTTTCTAGCGGCTTTTATAGTTTTTTTTATGAAAACGTGACAAAATTAAACTATCAACTTTTAAATTCTCCTTACCCCTTTCCAAAAACAGTGTTTCCCAAATCTAAGTCGCCAGTAAGATGTGTTAATTATCGGATGGGTGGTAGCAACAGTCTCTAATTTCTCAATACCCTCCAATCCATTACCAAATATGGTCATTTAGACAAAGCGAAGTACCTGGGGCTTTGTTATGCAAACGAAGCCGGCGGGTCAGCTGATTGCCTGCTGACCAATGAGGAAAGAGCTAGGAAGGCGAGCTGAATTGTGCCGAAGAAAAAATGGAGACGACCTTACAAGACTCATGGCTTTTCCTCAAAAAATTCGGGTTTTCAGCGGAGTTAGAGCGTAAAAGTCTAACAAAAAGTGTGATGGTGAGTAAAGAATTTTCTTGTCCACAGGATTATAGTGTTTGGAAGGTGTTTAATTCTCATAATGTGAAGAAATTTGGGGTGTTTTCGGCAGAAAGCGCCAAGTTTAAAATCCTCACGTGCGGACCTTTTTTGTGTGGAAAACAATGCGCGCGACGCCATATTAGAAAATGCGGGGGGAAAATTTTTCCAAAGCTTGCTGTCTCAACTTTCTGAGAAGTGTTACGTTTTATCACTGAAATTCTTCACAAGTATCTTATTTTATACCTTAGGTTTAGCCCCGTTGAGTGTCTAGTTGCCATATAAATTGTTCACATTCTTTCGAGTTTTAACACTTTATGCAGTAGGCAACACAAAACAGGTAGAAAACATTGTCAGACAACGCAGTGCCAGTGTGAGTGTCACATGAGTGAGTGAGACCTCTCTGAGGAGAGTTATGCATCTGCTAAGGGTCCACTCTGTACCCCAACTAGACTTGAGTAGTAAGCAAATCACTGTTGTTTCCATTATTTTTTTAAAACACAATACTAGTCTATAGTCTTTGCAGCAATGTACACATGTAATGTACATGTGTACATGTACATGTACACGACCAATTTCATAGAGGAAGAGCTGCTGTAAGCACAAACAAATTGCCAAGCACAACAATATTATGCTTGCCATGGTTACCAGCCAAAATGCCATGTCACATATGCACCATTTATAATTGGTGTCATGCTAATTATTGTGAAGCACAACATTTGTAAGCAAAATTTTCTGCTTAAAAAGCTCTAGCTATGAAATTTTGCCTAGGTAGCACACTTACAAAGTTACATGTGACTCCATGCAATAACCTATGACTGGTTGAAACAAATCATTTGATTTACACACCAAAAAAAAAAATTATAATTATTGATATCAAAATATGTGTTCACAATTAAATATTGCAATTTTCTATGTTTTGTTTGTATGATAGCTCCAGTCTCCAAACATTATTCTCTGTGTCATAAACGTCTAAATACTCAAATACATTCATACAGCGCATAAAAACTGCCTTCTCTGCCTTCCCAATGTTTCAATTAAATTTTAATCATAAATGGTATTAGAAAATTAAAAAATGCACAAAGGTGAACCCCTGGTGGACCAGGCATCAGAATATGAATGACATGCTATATGGTTCAACAATATATGCCCTTGCTACAAAATTATCGACCTACCAAGGTGCTAGTTCTCTTGGATACTACATGTAATGCACTTAAAATGAAGTTATCTCACTGGCCGCTGCATCCCGGGTAATTGACAAAATGGTTACTTGCGGATTGTACAGTTGGGTCATTCCGTGTCAATTCAACACGCTTTTGGACCTGACCGTCACGGATTAAAATGAAATTTTGTGTGCTGATTGGACTCAATGAGAAACCCCCAGAACCAAAATTTGTTGTCGTTCGGTTGATTATTTTTTGACATTTGGGTTAACAAACTTTTGACTAATTAGCATGACATGCTATGTTTGGACATTCATATCTCCAAAAGTAAAGCACCTACAGATATAAAATTTACATCATTTGAAAGCTCTTGAAATGGCCCACATTTTATAACATAAAATCAAAATTATACCGCATACCACAACAAAGTCACGCAAAAATATGACCTTTGACCTTGATTTGCGAAAATGCGTATTTTTCAAAATGCATATTTTTTTTTCCATTTTTAGCTTAAGATGTAAGCAACATTTAAAAAAAAAAATTTGGATGGGCACTCTTACAGTTTTTGAGTTATGATTATTTGAACATAAAAATGTACACATTGTACATGTTCAATAATGTACACGTACAGTGTATTATGTATAGTAATGTGTAATGTACATTTAATAGATGCTACATTTGCATTGGGGACAGAGAAAATAACTTGTTTTAACCCTTACATTGTTGTGTAATAAGTACTGTATACTCAGTTCTGTGAAAAGAAATCCACTGGCAAATCACTCGGGGGGGGGGGTCATACCATGGTCAAACCCATGACCTTTGCATTGCTAGAGCAGATATCTTGCCACTAGACCACCCAACTAGCCCGGCAGCTAGAGGCAGTTTGAATTCTTTGTTTTAACATCTATTAATTAAATCATTGCTGCTAAAATGTAGGATTTGAACTGCCTCTAACCACCTGGCTATATAGTGGTCTAGTGGTAAGACATCTGCTCCAGCTATGCAATAGGTTGTGGGTTCGAATCCCATCTGCATCATTGCCAGTGGATTTTTTTTCCACAGAACTCAGGAAAGTACTCTGTATACAGTGCTCAGTACATTTGGTAAAAACAACTATTTTCTTTATCCCCAATGCAAATGTAGCATCTATTAAATGTACATTACACATTACTATACATTATACACTGTATGTGTACATATGAACATGTACAATGCGTACATTTTAATGTTCAAATAATCATAACTAAAAAACTTTAAGAGTGCCCATCCAAATTTTTTTTGAAAATGTTGCTTACATCTTAAGCTAAAAACGGAAAAAAAATTACGCATTTTGAGAAATACACATTTTCGCAAATCAAGGTCAAAGGTCATATTTTTGCCTAACTTTGTTGTGGTATGCGGTATAATTTTGATTTTATGTTATCAAATGTGGGCCATTTCAAGAGCTTTCAAATGATGTAAATTTTATCTCTGTAGGTGCTTTACTTTTGGAGACATGAATGTCCAAACATAGCAAGTCATGCTAATTAGTCAAAAGTTCGTTAACCCATATCTCAAAAAATAATCAACCGAACGAAAACAAATTTTGGTTCTGGTGGTTTCTCATTGAGTCCAATCAGCACACAAAATTTCATTTTAATCCGTGACGGTCGGGTCCAAAAGCGTGTTGAATTGACACGGAATGACCCAGTTTTCAAATGTAGTCCAATGCTGTTTTTTGCTGAGGCTCAATCTTTCAAGTTTTGGAGTCCGTAACTGCTTTTGTTTAGCGATAATGGTCTCACTCTATTGGCTCTCAAAATTCTAGAGCCCTCTGGTGTTCATCAAAGTCATTGTTGATATAATAGGTGAACCTCAGTATTGAAGTGGTAGTCCAATTAACATGGCGGCCCAGAACCAAAGCCATCTGCATGTTCATAAAGTAAACCAAACCCTTGCCATAACACTGGGTTTGGTACATACAGAGAATGACTAAAAAAGCACATGAAGTACTTAATTTTATGTATTTGTCAACTGTGAATTGGGCTTTTTAAAAATATAACAATTTCACATCTGGAAAGTTTCTCAACTTGACTATAGATTTGGTAGTTAAAAAAAAATTAATTCAAAGGATTAGATATAATAATTAAAAAGTTAAACTTACAGTTTGTTGGTCTTTCTCTATCAGACTTGCCCTCTCCTGCCAAAAGTAAAACAAATTGTATATGTGAAAAAATCACTCTTATAACATTCAGAACCTTTAAAAATGTGTGCAGCTGCAAAAACAAGCCTGGATATACTGGTAAACAAAATTAAGAGCCCGAGGAACTACTCTCAATAAAGAAAGTCACTGCTGCAGAGGTCATGTGTAAGGCAGCCCTCACAGACAGATCTTGAAGACAACTCCCTTACAGTCACTTCCTGCAGAAAAAAAACTCAAAATGTGCACTTTATTTACATAATTACAAATCATTCTTCACATCTGCATTCAACCTTCACCCCGAAAATTAATATGCATCTCCAAACCTGTACACTCAACTTCAGCATTCCTCAAATACTTATTACCTATTGTAAAATACTTTTACCTATTGTTATTACCTGTTCAGCTTTAAGGCCCTGTACACTATTGGTAAGATCGAAAAACACAAATGTTCATAGATTCACACATAACTTACATGATTTAAAGTAAGTAATGGTAGACAGAGTTCCTTAAAATATTTCTGCCTAAAATACTATCGTTTCTGAGAAATGAGTAAATCAATAGTTTTTATCACGCGTGATAAAAACTCGATGTTTGAAAAAACAGAAAACACATAAGGTCTCTTTTCACTATTTTCTCGTGACCAATTTAGCTCAAACTTTCACAGGTTTGTTTGTTCATGCATATGTTGAATCACACAAAACATGAACACTGTCTGCGGCTATTTTGTCAGCTTTACCAATCCTGTATAATACCTTTAAAGAGCCAACCATTGCATTCTTTGTTTGGGTGTTGGTTCATCATACATGGATTATTCACACGATAGGTTACAGGTCATACCAGCTTTAGAATGAATATGCAATTGCATTAAAAAGTTAGCTTATGGTTTTTCTGTGACACTTTGTAAACAGGTATATTTAAATAGTAATTGAAATGAAATAGGAAAAATACCAATTTGACCCCAAATCAAGACCTACCTACCAAAACTTAGCATAACATTGCAATTACCCAATGCAAAAAAAAAAATTCTATGATAGTTGTAGGCCAAGCTTTCACATTGAATGCATTTGCCATATTTTTTATTGTAGTTCCTGAAAGCTATATCAGTTCAGTTTTGTTGTTGTCAAATTTCAAGACTAATAAGAATTAACTTTTGTGTTCAATAATTAATATTGTAATAAATGAATAAAAATGCAAACTTGTAAGATATTCAAATATATTTATCATAGCTTATTTACTACTTTGATACACTGTGTGTTCTGTTTGTGTTTACAGCATGGTTTGCCATCTCCAACAAAGAGATCCACTTGTCACCAAGTAGGTGTCTGAGATCTGCAGAATGGTCAGCCTGGTAATGAACTTCCCTCACCAGTAAAAGGTAAATTCCTATTAAATAGTGAAACACATCACTGTTCATCTAGTTCACATTGTTTGAAAAGTGTACAATTTAAAGTTGCATGGCCTAATTTTTTCTGTAAGAATTTTTGTTAAAGATCTTTTTATCTGATGTTGACAGATAACACAAACAAAATTGAACTAAAATAAAAAAGGAGGGGGAGGGGTAAACCCATTTAAAACTTTTAAACTCAATTCACCTGGCGTCGTCATCACAATAACCTTGCTTGCGCCATTTTGGGGGTCAAGTGTCCCTTTGTTTTACAGTTTTGTAGCAGGGCTCAAATTTTTGGGGAAAATCCACAAGACACAAGATCCACAAGACCGCAGGACTTGTAGATAAAAATGTCTTTTGGACCAGAATTAAAATGAGAGGGAAAAAAATACGCAGTTTAATATATAAACTGTGTATATTTGAGTCTGGAGCCCAGCCTGGGTTAATAATATAGTTTGGAGTGTTAAAGGTTTGGGGCGTGGGATATATGTGGGGGTTAATTACCAGGACAACTTAAAAATGGGGCTTCTTATACCGAGTGATGCCTTGGGAGGGGGAGCCCCCAAAGTTGCCCTAATTTTTTATTTAATCATAATCTTGAGTGCAAGCAGACTTTCTGCATCGATTGAAAGCTGATCATGTACTGATTAGAATTTTCTTACTTAAGAAGACTATTGTTGGTGCTAAGCCCAATTAAGAAGCCATTTAATCATAATAACGGGTGCAAAGATAAAACAGGTGTTAGTCTGCACTTTAGGGGGTTGTAGGTGCAAAATTTGCAACTTTAGAACATTTTTTCTTTAGTGGTGCCATCCCTAATTAGAAAGGGTCAAAGGTCAATGGAGGCATTATTAGCATAATAATAAAAATATTGAGTGCAACTTAAATACTAATTGTGTGGATCAATAGTTCACAACACCAAATACCTATAAAGAATGCAATATCTGGTGCATAGTCAAATTAGTGGTGCCATCCTTAATTAAAAATGGGTCAAAGGTCAATAAAGGGTCAATTAGCATAGTAATAAAAACATTGAGCACAACTAACAAACTTTTGTGAATCAGCAGTTCACAACCTGTCAAGCACTAAACACCTACTTAATAGTGTGATATGTGGTGCTTATTACAACTAAGAATTAGGCAATTAGCGCTAATTACACTTTAAATCATAATAATGAATACAAGGATAAGGTGTCAGTCTGCATGCACATGCCATGTTGGAGATACAAAATTTGCCACTTAATTAAACAAATAATAGGTGCCAGAAAGTATAAAGTTCCAAATCGATAACCTCCCTATAAGCAGGTCAATTTGGGTATGCCCAGCTTGAATCAGCCAATAACGAGCATGACCGTTACAAGAGTCTGTGATACAGAGATGGGCACAATCAGAATTGAAAGATATTACACGCAGGAAGGTATTTGAACTGAAAAACACAATACTGCTAGAATTGTCCAGTCTTGAGTTTAGTATTCCAACGCTAAAATCACTGGCCTCAGGTAAAACATTTTATTTTTTTTTCCCCTCGTTTTTTCCACGTTTTTCCTTGTTTTTTTTTAAAGGCCAAATAAAAAGTTTAGGGTCGCGGCGTAAAACTAGGGTCAGTTGGGGGACCGGAAACAGAACCCTTTTTTTGGGGGGGGGGGGCCTTAACTCTTTTAAATAAATAATTTAAAAGCAAAAACAAAATTAGTTTCTAAACAGAACTCCTGATTCATATGAAGAACTAATTTGTCATGTTTAAATATTGTGTATACTTTCTCAATAATAATTATTTGAAAGGTGAAGTCCAAAAGTTAACATAACCAAAATATTTTCATTTTCTTTTTTTGCATTTAAGGGGAGAGGTGTGCCATTCTACAATGAGATCTACCCTTCAAGTAGAAGTAGATGTCTGTAAGATCTCCAAGCACCTTTCTTCAGCCAAACTTCTTCTCATAACACATAGATGTTCAAGACTGATACAAAAGTATGTAACTCTTTTTGTGATTTTAAAAATTATCATAGTGGGCTCTTTTTGCAGCACTGTGGAATCATTCGTCACATCACATATGTTCACTACCCTGAACTAGATGAGTGTTTACTATATTTATAGATTGATTTGAATTTTTTTTTCTCACTTGAAAGTGTTTGATCATAGTGCAAGCCAAAGTGCAGGCCATCAGATCTAGTTTCTAAAGGGAATTATACACGTATTTGTTTTTACATAGAACATGTCTGTTGCTTTTAATGAAGGTGGTGGGGGGGGTGGTTAAAAGGAAAACCCTCAAGTTTACTTATTCATGTTTATTACTCAATTTTGGATTAAACAAAGAATAGCAAATAGAGTGGGATTTGAACCTGCAACCTCCGGATTAACATGCCGGCTCTCTATAGCCATAATAATGGCAATCTCCCTGTTTTGTCAATATCTTTGTTCAGGGTGCCAGTCAGAAGCCATTAAACCTGTAAAATAACTGCCATATAACCAGGGATCTCTCCAAAGTTTACACTACAATCTGGAAAGTGGCAGGAGAGGGATCATCTTAAGGGAATTCAAATTTTTATTTCTAATATCAAGTAATAGACCGAAAGGGAAACTGACTTGAATACATCCTGGTCATGACACTTGTGCCCTTGAGCAAGGCACTTAACCATAATTGCTTCGTAAAAAGTTGGGAAGGTAGTGCATTCTGCTCTACCAGACAGGCTCCCAGTGGATGATACCCATGCCTACATCCTTATGGACTGTGAAGGGGGTAACCCTGTTTCAGCCCTTGGAGTAGGTGGCAACGTGCCTCTGGTGTCAGTTGATTTGGGTCAACAGCCCAAACCAGTTAAGTGTAGCCCTCACCTTGAGTGGCCATTCGACCTTGTGAGTTAGGCGATATCTCATGAAAAAAAAATTCTTTAAAGAAGTCGGTTTTCCTTGTGGCTTATTTTAGTTGAAAGTAACTTATTTTGAATGTCAAGTAATAACCCCCAAACAAAGATTATTTACAAAGTAGGGAGACCGCCAACATAGGGATAGATAGCTCAATTGGTAGAGGGCCCGGCACGTTAATGTGGAGGTCGTTGGTTCAATCTTGTCAATTTCTCTTAATTTTTCAACCCCAAATAAACTTATTTTGTTCATACAATGACTTAGGCCTACCATTTTGTTTTTGTTTGCATCTACAGGTATGCTTGTTTTAAGGAAATCTACCCGCCGACAAGTAGATGTCCCAAACCCAAGTATCATCATGCAGTCTGGCTAAAAACCAACCTTCACTCGAGGAGGTAAATTTAAGTTATTTAAGTTATTTAAAAAATAACTTAATTAAGTAATAAATAACATAAAAGTTACCCCCCCCAAAAGAAGTTCAATTTCTTGCATTTGGCAGCAGAGTGTTCGAGTTTACCTTTAATAGTCCGCTTAAATTGCTCTTTTCGCAGTATTATTAAATTATGTAGTTTAACCAGAAAAGTTTTGGACGCGATTCATTCACTTAACAGGCCTTTTCATGTCACCATGCAGTGCAATTTCACTTCACTCGTCCCCCCAGCGCCTTGCCTTAAAACCAAAGGCCCTGGGATGGGCAAACGTATCGTTAACGTTAATGCTCAGTCCCATGCTCAGTCCCATCATGCATCACACTCACACTGTAAGCACTGCACGCATGACGTACTTCCTGAACAAGAATCTGTGCAAGCTGATTAGCCCATTCGCTCGGCCCCAGTGGCCTATCCAGGACCGTGTCGCGATAGCGGAGATGCGTGAACGAAAACAGCTTACGCTACAATTAACTTCTCTCTTGAGCTGATTGTGCTGGACAAGATAATTGTCGGCTAAAACTAAAACAAGTAAATATTTAATTTTCGTTAAAAGGGCACGACGGCCAACTGGGAAAAGGGCACGGCGGCCAATGGGGGAAAAGGGCACTGCATTATGGCCGTGAAAAGGGTATTTTTTCGAGGGGCACCACAGCCAGTTACAAGGGCATCGACAGCACTGGCCGTCGAGGCCTGTATTTGGTTTATACAATATGACTTTAAGACTTTTACGTTTTTTTGCAACTACAGGTATGCTTGTCTTAATGAAATCTACCCGTTAACAAGTAGATGTCCCAAACCCAAGTATCATCATGCAGTCTGGCTAAAAACCAGCCTTCACTCCAAGAAGGTAAATTTAAAACCACACACTTGTTTTAAACTAAAATCATGTAAGACTAGGCAGGAGTCTCATGACAAAACCAAGATGGTTGTTGTAAAAAAAATCAAATATCACGTAATTAATGATCGACGTGAAAAAAATCAAACCACATTTTGGTTCGGATGTAAAAGAGTGCCAAAAACAGAGATGAAGATATAAAGAAATATTTAGTTTTAGATGCGGGAGGCAAAACCCCATGGGGAAAACCCACATAATGAGGTAGGGTCTGAAAACCCAATCCATACAGGCTTTGGTCTGAGGTTGGAATCAAACCAAGGTCCACAGAGGGAAAACATGGGGAAAGAAACCACTGAGCACACAATATCCCCCTTGTTATTAAAGTTTTGCATGCATTTGCTAGATGATTCTGAGGACCCAATGATACAAAAGTTCATACCAGCACCAATCTTTGAGAGATCTGTTTGTGGCATTTAGCATCCCCCTTCGATCCCTGTTTTTTGTTTTGATTGCAACAATGAAAAGAATCCTGATGTGCTTAAGTGCCTCAGAACTTTCCTTTGGTGTTTTAAGTTTTGTGTATTTACTTTTGTTGAAAGTGTCCACAAAAATCCTTGGGTGAGAGAATTTTATCTAAAAGTTTAAAACTAACTGTTCTAATCATTTGTTTGTGTTGCAGTAGGCCTACCATCTCCAATGAGATCTACCCGTCAACAAGTAGATGTCTTGACTTGCCTAAAGCCAATGAGGTGCACTCTCCAGTACAAGGTAAATTCCTAAGTAAAGAAATAAACCAAGTTGTCTTTTATCTTATCATCTACATTTAATTGTTTACTCATCCAACAGGGCAAAAAGTGCCAAAAACAGAGTGACTAGAAAGCAATGAAGAAATGTTCAGTTTTAGATGCGGGAGCCATAAACCAAAGAAGAAAACCCATGTAATGAGGTAGGGTCTGAAAACTCAATCTATATACAGGCTTTGTTCTGAGGTTGGAATCGAAAAGAGGTCCATGGAGGGAAAACGTAGGGAAAGAAACCACTGAGCACACCTGATATCCCTGGTATTAAAGTTGTGCATGTATTTGCTAGATGATTCTGAGGACTTGATGATAAGAAAGTTCATACCAGCACTAATCTTTAAGAGATCTATCAGTGGCATTTAGCATCCCCCTTCAATCTCTGTTTTTTGTTTTGATTGCAACAAAGAAAAAAGTCATGATGTGCATAAGTGCCTCAAAACTTTCATTGGGTGTTATAATTTTTTTGTGTTTACTTTGATTGAAAGTATCCACAAAAATCCTTGGGTATGCCTAAGAGCATTCTGAAACTAACTGTTCTAATCATTTGTTTGTGTTGCAGTAGGTTTACCATCTCCAATGAGATCTACCCGTCAACAAGTAGATGTCTTGACTGCCTAAAGCAAAGGAGGTGCACTTTCCAGTACAAGGTAAATTCCTTAGTAATGAAATAAAAAAAAGGTCTTTTATGTTATCATTTACATCTAATTATTTACACATCACAGAGGGCAAAGAGTGCCAAAGACAGAGTGACTAGAAAGCAATGAAGAAATGTTCAGTTTAAGATGCGGAAGGCAAAACCCGATGGGAAAACCCACATAATAAGGTAGGGTCTAAAAACCCAATCCACATACAGGTTCTGGTATGAGGTTGGAATCGAACAGAGGTCCACAGAGGGAAAACGTAGGGAAAGAAACCACTGCGCACACCTGATATCCCTGGTATTAAAGTTTTGCATGTATTTGCTAGATGATTCTAAAGACTCAATGGAAAGAAAGTTAATACCAGCCCCAATCTTTAAGAGATCTATCAGTGGCATTTAGCATCCCCCTTCAATCCCTGTTCTTTGTTTTGATTGCAACAAAGAAAAAAGGCATGATGTGCATATAAGTGCCTCAAAACTTTCATTGGGTGTTTTAAGTTTTTTGTCTTTACTTTTATTAAGTATCCACAAAAATCCTTGGGTAGGCCTAAGAGCATTCTGAAACTAACTGTTCTGATCATTTGTTTTTATTGCAGTAGGCTTACCATCTCCAATGAGATCTACCCGTCAACAAGTAGATGTCTTGACTAGCCTAAAGCAAAGGAGGTGCACTCTCAAGTACAAGGTAAATTCCTTAGTTAGAAATTTCAAATAGTTGACTTTTTTCTTATCATTTACATTTAATTATTACACTTCCAACAGGGCAAAGAGTGCCAAAAACAGAGTGACTAAAAAGCAATGAAGAAATGTTCAGTTCTAGATGCGGGAGGCAAAACCCCATGGGGAAAACCCATGTAATGAGGTAGGGTCTGAAAACCCAATCAACATACAGGCTTTGGTCTGAGGTTGGAATCGAACCGAGGTCCACAGTGGGAAAACGTGGGGAAAGAAACCACTGAGCACACAAGATCCCCCTTGTTATTAAAGTTTTGCATGCATTTGCTAGATGATTCTGAGAACTCAATGATAAGAAAGTTCAAACCAATACCAATGTTTAAGAGATCTGTTTGTGGCATTTAGCCCCCCTCCCTTACGAGCCCTGTTTCTTGTTTCAATTGCAAAAATCTAAAGAATTGTTTGGTGCATAAGTGTCTCAGAACTTTCCTTCATTTAGTTTTCGGTATTTACTTTGATTGAAAGTATCCACAAAAATCTTTGGGTAAGAGCATTTTATGTAAAACTAACTGTTCTAATCATTTTTTTGTTGTGTTGCAGTAGGCTTACCATCTCCAATGAGATCTACCCGTCAACAAGTAGATGTCTTGACTAGCCTAAAGCAAAGGAGGCCTGCACTCTCAAGTACAAGGTAAATTCCTTAGTTAGAAATTTCAAATAGTTGACTTTTTTCTTTTCATTTACATTTAATTATTACACTTCTAACAGGGCAAAGAGTGTCAAAAACAGAGTGACTAAAAAGCAATGAAGAAATGTTCAGTTTTAGATGCGGGAGGCGAAACCCCATGGGGAAAACCCACGAAATGAGGTAGCCCAGCTAACACAATACGTTGTTACAATGTTGCACAACGTTGTGATAAGGTGGCAATTTGGTCGATGGGATGACAACGTTTTGACTACGTTGCAAGAACGTCAGAACTTAACATGATCTTCAACCAATGTTGTACATTGGTTGCATGTTGGTAATCTATGCAACGTTACCGAAAGGTTTTATACCTAACGTGTTCACAACATTGTATTTTGGTATTATTACAACGTGGTATTTAAGTTAAGGCAACAACGTTGTCGATAAGTCATATTTTGGTCTCAACAAAACGTAGTAATTTTGTTGCGACAAGCACGTTGTCTGCACGTTGCATTGTGGTTTTATCAAAACGTCACAATTAATTCGCGGCGGTCACGTTGTCTTGACGTTGTATTTTGGTATTATTATAACGTAGCATTTAAGTTGTGGCAGTCACGTTGTCTACACGTTGTAATTTGGTAACATTAAAATGTAGCAATTATGTTGTGACTAGCACGTTGTCTGCACGTTGCATTTTGGTTTTATCAAAACGTTATAATTAAATCGCGGCGGTCACGTTGTCTTGACGTTGTATTTTAGTATTATTATAACGTAGCATTTAAGTTGTGGCAGTAACGTTGTTTACACGTTGTTTTTGGGTAACATTAAAACGTAGCAATTATGTTGTGAAGAGCACGTTGTCTGCACATTGTATTTTGGTTTTATCAAAACGTCATATTTAAATCGCGGCGGTCGCGTTGTCTTGACGTTATATTTTGGTGTTATAAAACGTAGCATTTAAGTTGTGACAGTCACGTTGTCTACACAATGTATTTTGGTAACATTAAAACGTAATATTTAAGTTTCGGCTGTATGTTGTCTTGTCGTTGTATTTTGGTTTTGCACACAAAAGTAGCCTACTGTTAAAGTTGTGACAGCCCGTTGTCTTAATCTTCAAACGCATATTGTAACTATCATCTTGTAGATTTATCACAACGTAGTATCTTTGTTTTTACCATCACGCTGTGACATATTGTATTTTAGTTTAATTACAACGTACAAATAATAGTATTTATGTTTTGACTATGATATCGTTTGGCGTTGTATTTTAGTTTGTATTGGCGATGTTTAGACCATTTTGTTGAATAGTTCAAGCAGCTCGTTTGAATGGTTTTGGAGGACATGGTAGGCCTAATGTTTGACATCGCAAACATGTTTTTGTTCTCAATTTAGTTTTTTATTAATATCGGTTGTCATAAATTAGGCACTTGAGGAGCGGCATTTCTATCAGATTTGCATTTAATGATGAATCTGAACAGTACTAATCATTAATTGCATTTAATTGAGCTTATTGTGTCAAGCAGCAGTGCGCTGGTGAGGGGTGAGATTCGATTCTACCCCCCCCCTCCCCACCACCACCACCACCACCTGTACAGCGGCATTCCAAGCTGTAGATAGAATCTTCTAGAGAAACATTTACCCTTGATAGGATTTTCTATCCTCACTTAGGTCGTTTTGTCCCCCACTAAAAACTTCCTCTAAAACCATTGTGTTAAATAGTTCAAGCAGATCGTTGGGATGGTTTCGGAGGACATTTATTAGCTAACAACATTGGTAGGCCTAATGTTTGTCATCACGAACAATGTTTGTTCGCAATTTAGTTTTTTATATCGGTTGTCATCAATAGAATAGGCACTTGAGGAGCGGCCTCCCTATCAAATAGGCATTTAATTATCAATCTGAACAAACCATTAATTGCATTTAATTGACTTTATTATGTCAAGCAGCAGTGCGACGGTCTAGGGAGAGATTTGAGTCTACCCCCCCCCCACCACCACCACCACCACCTGTACAGCGGCATTCCAAGCCGTACATAGAATCTTCTAGAGAAACATTTACCCTTGATAGGATTTTCTATATTACTTAGGCCGTTTGTTCACCCGCTAAAAACTTTTTCTAAAACTATTGTGTTGAATAGTTCAAGCAGCTCGTTGGGATGGTTTTGGAGGACATTTATTAGCTAACAACTATTGGTAGGCCTAATGTTTGACATCGCAAACAATGTTTGTTCTAAATTTAGTTTTGAATATCGGTTGTCATAAATAAAATAGGCACTTGAGGAGCGGCCTTGCTATCATTGGCATTTAATGATCAATCTGAACAGTTAATACTAATCATTAATTGCATTTAATTGAGCTTATTGTGTCAAGCAGCAGTGCGCTGGTGAGGGGTGAGATTCGATTCTACCCCCCCCCCTCCCCACCACCACCACCACCACCTGTACAGCGGCATTCCAAGCTGTAGATAGAATCTTCTAGAGAAACATTTACCCTTGATAGGATTTTCTATCCTCACTTAGGCCGTTTTGTCCCCCACTAAAAACTTCCTCTAAAACCATTGTGTTAAATAGTTCAAGCAGATCGTTGGGATGGTTTCGGAGGACATTTATTAGCTAACAACATTGGTAGGCCTAATGTTTGTCATCACGAACAATGTTTGTTCTCAATTTAGTTTTTTATATCGGTTGTCATCAATAGAATAGGCACTTGAGGAGCGGCCTCCCTATCAAATAGGCATTTAATTATCAATCTGAACAAACCATTAATTGCATTTAATTGACTTTATTATGTCAAGCAGCAGTGCGACGGTCTAGGGAGAGATTTGAGTCTACCCCCCCCCCCCCACCACCACCACCACCTGTACAGCGGCATTCCAAGCCGTACATAGAATCTTCTAGAGAAACATTTACCCTTGATAGGATTTTCTATATTACTTAGGCCGTTTGTTCACCCGCTAAAAACTTTTTCTAAAACTATTGTGTTGAATAGTTCAAGCAGCTCGTTGGGATGGTTTTGGAGGACATTTATTAGCTAACAACTATTGGTAGGCCTAATGTTTGACATCGCAAACAATGTTTGTTCTAAAATTAGTTTTGAATATCGGTTGTCATAAATAAAATAGGCACTTGAGGAGCGGCCTTGCTATCACATTGGCATTTAATGATCAATCTGAACAGTTAATACTAATCATTAATTGCATTTAATTGAGCTTATTGTGTCAAGCAGCAGTGCACCGGTCTGGGGAGATATTCGATTCTTCGCACCCCCCCCCCGACCACCTGTACAGCGGCATTCCAAACCGTACTTAGAATCTTCTAGAGAAACATTTACCCTTGATAGGATTTTCTATCCACACTTAGGCCGTTTTGTTCCCAGCTAAAAACTTCCTCTAAAACCAAATTTGTTCCTAAATTTCAAAGACACTTTCAAATTTTGAAGTACTTTAGTGTACCACTAAGTATGTTTTGTTTCAGTTTTGAAGAAAAAAGAAAGACATACGTTTCCGCTCAACCTGCCGCATTGACCAGCGTGCGGAGTGCTGCATGTCTAGTAAAAATTAATTTGACAACGTCATGACAACGTAAATATCACATATGCAAATTTGTAGATTGGGCTTAGAAGTTGTACAATACATACAAACAATTTCACGAAATTTGCCAAATTTATGAACTAGGTGTACTGGTTTCTTCTTGTACTTGTCTAAACTAACAGAGGAAAATATGGATAAATATAATTCAGTAACTAAACATGTAATTTTAGTTCAGAAATATTAATTAAATGGAAACAATTACAAAAATATATACCCCCGTGATTGCAAAAGTCAGGAAATTGGTCTGTATATATAGTACATGCTGTACGATGTATAGTATACAGGTACAGTGAAGTCCGGTTACGACAACGCGTAGTAGGGACCTACCTTGGTAAGTTTGTAAAAGTAATTCATTGATCATGTTGACATATCACTTAACAAAATTATTCATGAAATTATTGTATAATTAATCGATATAGCAATCAATAAATAAGATAGGGCTGACGTTGTGACAACGTTCACGGTACTGAAAAAAATACATTGTTGTAACATTCTTTTTAATTGATTATTTACAACATTGCAACGTTGTGTATACGTGCCAACAACGTCGTTGTTTCGTTGCATCATTACGTTCTAAAGACGTACAGGGGAGTCGACAAAGATTCGTTGCTACAACGTTACTTAGATAACTATATAACAACCAAACAAACACGCTCTGAGAACGTTGTTGCTACGTTAAATATAAGTTGTAATAAGGTCACTGGAAACGTGTCTTAAACGTACCAACAACGTGGTTGTTACGTTGCGTCATTACGTACGGAAGACGTATAGGGGAGTCGACAAAGTTCCGTAGCTACAACGTTATATTAATAACGTTACTTACACCAAAGTCTGACTTCATTACAACGTTGAGAAAACGTCAAACTGTTAGCTGGGAGGGTCTGAAAACCCAAACCACATACAGGCTTTTGTCTGAGGTTGGAATCGAACCGAGGTCCATAGTGTCAAAACGGGTGGAAAGAAACCACTGAGCACACAAGATCCCCCTCGTTAAAAGTTTTGCATGCATTTGCTAGATGATTCTGAGAACTCAATGATAAGAAAGTTCAAACCAATACCAACGTTTAAAGTGTTACTAGAGCGATATTTGCTACGGTTCCCTTATCCAATAAAACTGTAGAATGATACTTCATTATGTCACATAAAAAAAATCCAACGATTTGGCCTTTTTAGTCTTGCCTAAATAACGACTTTTACAGACCGATTTTGTTGCACTCGCCACTCCGAATCGCGAAAAGACCCCCCACGTAGAGTCTCTGGCACACAGCTTTCGCGAACAACTGCATGACGTCACAGAGTGGTGTAGGTCTTGTGTTGTCACACTAAACAGCGTCATGTACTTTCCCGCACTCAAGCTTGTTCGGCGATTTTTCAGACAAATTCCACCATGGTTGAAAGAGACAGTTCTTGGGAAGATTATAGTAGATTATTGTAGTCATTTATGACAGTAGCAGCGATACTGTGGTAGTGATTCTGCCAGTAATTTTAGCGATTTCATTTCGTCAGAGACGACGAAGAAATCCGCGGTACTAGACTTGATTCAAGTCCCTTTCTCGTGCGAGGTCCCCAACACACTTGTAACGCGCCAGCATATAGCCACAGTACAGACATATACTACCAGTGCACCCTCACCGACAAAATGTAGCTCGGAACAGGTTTTGGAATGCAGAGCGCAAAACAATAGTTTTCTGACGATGATGCAAGGAAGGGCCTTGCACGGTATTGGGACTTGAGTCAAGTCTAATCCCCTACCGGCTGGAGCCACTCGCGGGCCCCGGTAGGCAGGCCAAGGCAGCTGGCAAAGACGCAGCTGGCAAAGACGAAGCCGAACAGGACAACGATCGTCTTTTAAACACAGACTGGTGAGTTGTTTATAAACGATTAGGGGATCATAATACGTGTACAGCCTGGTCAGGATTTGACTTGATTCCATTGAAACTTAAACTAACGTGTGTGACATCAAAACATTTGCCGTGGTGAAGTTCGCCGATTGACTACAGTTAGTAGTACCGCTATACCAGCATTACACACAGACTATGTTTGTGTGGGTGTACAGTAAGTACACACATTTACATGATGTACATGTACATGTACATCAATGTACATCGATAGTGCGTAGTGCTTGGCCAAGCAGTAAACAGAACAGATACGAGCCTTTAGTTGTGCATTTATTTTCATGCAAGATTGTGTAATTCCTTTGCCTAATAAATAAGAAATTTAAATTGTGAAATAAACAATATGGAGCAACAAATAGTTTTAATTTTGACCTGTTGAAAACTTTGAAACTGAAATGAAAATATCAAATATCTCTTGGCAGCTTAATTTATGGTACTGTTCTGTAAAGTGATTGATATAAAGTTTCAATAACCGTTGACCTTAATTCAGTTATATCTCTTGGCAGCTTAATTTATGGTACTGTTCTGTAAAGTGATTGATATAAAGTTTCAATAACCGTTGACCTTAACTCAGTTATAGTACAAACATCAAGTTCTGTATGCACGCTTTCCCCATCGTAAGGTCAACAATAACTTTGGATATATAAGGTGTGTACAATCTGGGGGAGAAATAGTTAGGTGGCTTTTATGTATGGATGAATTATTCAGAGATATTTGAATTATCAGGGTCATGCACCCCCCCACACACACTCAAAATACACACAAAACAAACCTTTGGAGAATAAAGGACCCCCCCCCCCCCAATAAAAAATAATAATAATACCACCCCACCCCATACTATTGCCCACAGCACATAGGAAGATAACATTAAATTATATTTTTTCCTCCCCCACCCCCTCCCTCCTGATCCAGGTGGCAGTCCGTCATCCAACAACTTGGGATAGACCTAGGTTTGAAGCGTGCTGTGCATCCAGCAGTTTTGCAGACAGCATCTTTGCAGTATCAGGCTCAATATGGGAGATGGGGTTTACAGCACGGGGAACATTTGACCAGTAAGTAGTGTTTCCAAGACAAAAGTGATTGTATGCTAAAACTCTCAACTTTTATTACCAGTTTGAACAAAAAACATTGTTTTTTTTGGTCATTCCATCTACATCATGTAGTTTAAACACTCATATGATTGTAAACCTGCACGGCATAAGATTAAATTGAACATAGAATGTGATCAGAAAAGTATCCATTACACAGGTTTGAGGGAACCTACAACTATCCATCCATTTGTGAATTATATTGTTTGTGTAATGAACAAGTAGATACAATTTACCTTTTATGGATTGACCGCAAAATAAATGGCTACAAACGGTATAATTATACTTAATCTTCTCACTTGGTGCTGATTTGTTCCATATATTTATTTCTCATTAATCTCTAGGAAATATCAACATGTACGTGGCCTATCGTCAAGTAAAAAAGATGGTGTTGGGGATATTTGGGAAGATTCAACCGGGCTCCACTCTCATCCTGTGTAATGAATACAATCCGACAGATGCATCCAAACCCAGATTGTACAAAGTCTTCAGCTATCCTGAACTGGATTACATTTTTTCTTGATCTACCATGTGACTGCACTTTTCATGAACATGTATTTCTTTATAAATATTTTGTTTAATTTCACCTTAGACATGGACATGCAATTCTGATGAAATCAAAACAAGCATTGCAGAGCAAACAAAAATTTTGCATATTATATAAAGTGTTTTCTCCAGTTTTCTGGAATTAGAGATGTTCTGTATGCCTTTATACACAATGTAACTCGTCCGAGTGAAATTTTACAGTACACATGCTATTAGGGGTATATTGATACATTGACAACAAACATGATAAAGGAATGCTGTGATAAAGCATTGTGACAACTATATTATGACGGTAGTGTTTGTTTTACACACATTTTGATCATGTCGTATCATATCGGATAATCACTTTGTGATCATATCGTAACGTTACACCCCTACTGGCTACAAAACGTATTCAAATAAATGTCCAGAGGTGAAATTAACTTTCATTTTGCAGTAGCCCACGGGGCAAGTCAAGTCAAATTGTTACTATTCCTCATTTAATAAATATGGGATTTTGTATTTGTACATTTTTTACACGTGTAGATAAGTGTTGTGATCAACGTTTTATTTTCATCTATTTGTTAGAACATCAACAAATGAAAGATTAATAAAAAAGTAGATACAATTTTTTATTGTGCCACAGAATCTCTGTTTCAAAATTTGCATATTCCTTTAGCTTGTCATTTTCAGCCTTGTACAAAACCAATTTTTAAATCCCATAAGTTGAGAATTTTTTTTTAATCCTAAATTTTGATACAGACTAAAAAGATTAACCGTTTCATGTTTTCCAATAAGCTATCCGTTGGTGCAGTTAATGTGGGTTCATCGCCACGTGAAGGTCCAGTCATTGATAGTCCGCCTGTTGATGGATCAGTTGTTTCTCCAGTCTTGAAGATTTCCATTAGCATCTAAAAGAAGCACAATATTCCATTGAAAACAAATTAAAAATTTACCCCCAAAATCAATTTGCTTTTTATTCTTCTAAATTTATTTTAAATTTTTTTTGTAGGGGGGGGGGCAGTTGGTATTTATTTTGAAAGGGGAATCCACTCACCACTATCCACTCACCATTATTTCAGTCATTATGATTACCAAATGATGATTTCTTTTGAGCACAAATCAAATATCATTTGTCATCATGATGAAAAGGTTTCGAGTGGATTGAACACCCACCCCTTACTTTAATTTAAAAATATTTTCCGTTGATGTCTTGTGTGTAGGCAAAGAAAGGATCAATGAGGGTATAGGGAAGCTCGCCACTTCTATTTTACAGAGGGATTTATAGCATTGTCATTGTTTATTGACATGACGGCTAACATCATTGACACTTCAAACAGCCCAATGGTTTTGCCCGGTATCCGGACACGGATTGTTGGCGACTCGCACAGTCCCCCGTTTCCCACTGTTTCCTACCAAACACTTACCCGTGGGATTTAGCTCCTCGTTTTCGTTCGTCCGATTGGCCCTTTCGCTGTCTGTCTTTCGGTTTTTTTCCCTGACGACGTTGTGGCAATTTTTTGTGGCCTTCAACGTTGAACTGCACCCCTTTGGACTATCCGTGAGAAGTGTGGACGTGTGGACGAAGTAGGCCTATCCAGGGTGTCATAGGTCACCTTACACAGTAGTGAGTCAGTACGACTACACACGATCGACTTCGAAACGCTGAAGTTGGATCACGTTTCAGCTTACAAAAAGTACCCATTCTTCCTAAACAGCTGAATGAGCCGGACAATTTCGGAAGCTGTGGTTAGGGTTTTTATCGCTGTTCCTTGTGCAGCCTCAAAAAGCACACGTTTTCGGCATTTTAAAGTCTTATTTACACTTCACATGCATGATGTCTGTGCTTCTGCAAGCCGTCGATGCATGTTTTCATGCACGAAGTCAGTGATTGCGCAACACCATCAACAACCTTGCCCACCTTGTGACGTCATGGTCTTTCTAACCAATCAAACGCCCTCAACGGCAAAATGCTTTCAAGTTTTGCCAAATCCCCAATAATGACCCTTTTTTTTGATGCAACATTACAGACAAACTGTGAACCCAAATAATTTAACTAACTCATTAAACAGTAGTCTAATATCATATCTGCAAGTTTTACAATCGTTTCTGCTTTCTCGAAAAATCGCTCTAGTAACACTTTAAGAGATCTGTTTGTGGCATTTAGCCCCCCTCCCTTAGGAGCCCTGTTTCTTGTTTAGATTGCAAAAATCTAAAGAATTGTGTTGTGCATAAGTGTCTCAGAACTTTCCTTCATTTAGCTTGCTGTATTTACTTTGATTGAAAGTATCCACAAAAATCCTTGGGTAAGAGCATTTTATGTGAAACTAACTGTTCTAATCATTTTTTTGTTGTGTTGCAGTAGGCTTACCATCTCCAATGAGATCTACCCGTCAACAAGTAGATGTCTTGACTAGCCTAAAGCAAAGGAGGTGCACTCTCAAGTACAAGGTAAATTCCTTAGTTAGAAATTTCAAATAGTTGACTTTTTTTCTTATCATTTACATTTAATTATTACACTTCCAACAGGGCAAAGAGTGCCAAAAAACAGGGCAAAGTGTGCCAAAAACAGAGTGACTAGAAAGCAATAAAGAAATGTTTAGTTTTAGATGCGGGCGGCAAAACCCCATGGGGAAAACCCACGAAATGAGGTAGGGTATGAAAACCCAATCCACATACGGGCTTTGGTCTGAGGTTGGAATCGAACCGAGGTCCACAGAGGGAAAACGTGGGGAAAGAAACCACTGAGCACAAAAGATCCCCCTTGTTATTAAAGTTTTGCATGCATTTGCTAGATGATTCTGAGAACTCAATGATAAGAAAGTTCAAACCAATACCAACGTTTAAGAGATCTGTTTGTGGCATTTAGCCCCCCTCCCTTAGGAGCCCTGTTTCTTGTTTAGATTGCAAAAATCTAAAGAATTGTGTTGTGCATAAGTGTCTCAGAACTTTCCTTCATTTAGCTTGCTGTATTTACTTTGCTTGAAAGTATCCACAAAAATCCTTGGGTAAGAGCATTTTATGTGAAACTAACTGTTCTAATCATTTTTTTGTTGTGTTGCAGTAGGCTTACCATCTCCAATGAGATCTACCCGTCAACAAGTAGATGTCTTGACAAGCCTAAAGCAAAGGAGGTGCACTCTCAAGTACAAGGTAAATTCCTTAGTTAGAAATTTCAAATAGTTAACTTTTTTCTTATCATTTACATTTAATTATGACACTTCCAACATGGCAAAGAGTGCCAAAAACAGAGTGACTAAAAAGCAATAAAGAAATGTTTAGTTTTAGATGCGGGAGGCAAAACCCCACGGGGAAAACCCACGTAATGAGGTAGGGTCTGAAAACCCAATCCACATACAGGTTTTGGTCTGAGGTTGGAATCGAACCGAGGTCCACAGTGTCAAAATGTGGGGAAAGAAACCACTGAGCACACAAGATCCCCCTTGTTATTAAAGTTTTGCATGCATTTGCTAGATGATTCTGAGAACTCAATGATAAGAAAGTTCAAACCAATACCAATGTTTAAGAGATCTGTTTGTGGCATTTAGCCCCCCTCCCTTACGAGCCCTGTTTCTTGTTTCAATTGCAAAAATCTAAAGAATTGTTTGGTGCATAAGTGTCTCAGAACTTTCCTTCATTTAGTTTTCGGTATTTACTTTGATTGAAAGTATCCACAAAAATCTTTGGGTAAGAGCATTTTATGTAAAACTAACTGTTCTAATCATTTTGTTGTTGTGTTGCAGTAGGCTTACCATCTCCAATGAGATCTACCCGTCAACAAGTAGATGTCTTGACTAGCCTAAAGCAAAGGAGGCCTGCACTTTCAAGTACAAGGTAAATTCCTTAGTTAGAAATTTCAAATAGTTGACTTTTTTCTTTTCATTTACATTTAATTATTACACTTCCAACAGGGCAAAGAGTGCAAAAAACAGAGTGACTAAAAAGCAATAAAGAAATGTTTAGTTTTAGATGCGGGAGGCAAAACCTCATGGGGAAAACCCACGTAATGAGGTAGGGTATGAAAACCAAATCCACATACAGGTTTTGGTCTGAGGTTGGAATCAAACCGAGGTCCACAGTGTCAAAATGTGGGGAAAGAAACCACTGAGCACACAAGATCCCCCTTGTTATTAAAGTTTTGCATGCATTTGCTAGATGATTCTGAGAACTCAATGATAAGAAAGTTCAAACCAATACCAATGTTTAAGAGATCTGTTTGTGGCATTTAGCCCCCCTCCCTTAGGAGCCCTGTTTCTTGTTTCAATTGCAAAAATCTAAAGAATTGTTTGGTGCATAAGTGTCTCAGAACTTTCCTTCATTTAGTTTTCGGTATTTACTTTGATTGAAAGTATCCACAAAAATCTTTGGGTAAGAGCATTTTATGTAAAACTAACTGTTCTAATCATTTTTTTGTTGTGTTGCAGTAGGCTTACCATCTCCAATGAGATCTACCTGTCAACAAGTAGATGTCTTGACTAGCCTAAAGCAAAGGAGGCCTGCACTCTCAAGTACAAGGTAAATTCCTTAGTTAGAAATTTCAAATAGTTGACTTTTTTTCTTATCATTTACATTTAATTATTACACTTCCAACAGGGCAAAGAGTGCCAAAAAACAGGGCAAAGAGTGCCAAAAACAGAGTGACTAGAAAGCAATAAAGAAATGTTTAGTTTTAGATGCGGGAGGCAAAACCCCATGGGGAAAACCCACGAAATGAGGTAGGGTATGAAAACCCAATCCACATACAGGTTTTGGTCTGAGGTTGGAATCGAACCGAGGTCCACAGTGTCAAAATGTGGGGAAAGAAACCACTAAGCACACAAGATCCCCCTTGTTATTAAAGTTTTGCATGCATTTGCTAGATGATTCTGAGAACTCAATGATAAGAAAGTTCAAACCAATACCAATGTTTAAGAGATCTGTTTGTGGCATTTAGCCCCCCTCCCTTAGGAGCCCTGTTTCTTGTTTTCAATTGCAAAAATCTAAAGAATTGTTTGGTGCATAAGTGTCTCAGAACTTTCCTTCATTTAGTTTTCGGTATTTACTTTGATTGAAAGTATCCACAAAAATCTTTGGGTAAGAGCATTTTATGTAAAACTAACTGTTCTAATCATTTTTTTGTTGTGTTGCAGTAGGCTTACCATCTCCAATGAGATCTACCGTCAACAAGTAGATGTCTTGACTAGCCTAAAGCAAAGGAGGCCTGCACTCTCAAGTACAAGGTAAATTCTTTAGTTAGAAATTTCAAATAGTTGACTTTTTTCTTTTCATTTACATTTAATTATTACACTTCCAACAGGGCAAAGAGTGCAAAAAACAGAGTGACTAAAAAGCAATAAAGAAATGTTTAGTTTTAGATGCGGGAGGCAAAACCTCATGGGGAAAACCCACGTAATGAGGTAGGGTATGAAAACCAAATCCACATACAGGTTTTGGTCTGAGGTTGGAATCAAACCGAGGTCCACAGTGGGAAAACGTGGGGAAAGAAACCACTGAGCACACAAGATCCCCCTTGTTATTAAAGTTTTGCATGCATTTGCTAGATGATTCTGAGAACTCAATGATAAGAAAGTTCAAACCAATACCAATGTTTAAGAGATCTGTTTGTGGCATTTAGTCCCCCTCCCTTAGGAGCCCTGTTTCTTGTTTCAATTGCAAAAATCTAAAGAATTGTTTGGTGCATAAGTGTCTCAGAACTTTCCTTCATTTAGTTTTCGGTATTTACTTTGATTGAAAGTATCCACAAAAATCTTTGGGTAAGAGCATTTTATGTAAAACTAACTGTTCTAATCATTTCTTTGTTGTGTTGCAGTAGGCTTACCATCTCCAATGAGATCTACCTGTCAACAAGTAGATGTCTTGACTAGCCTAAAGCAAAAAAAAAAAAAAAAAAAAAAAAAAAAAAAAAAAAAAAAAAAAAAAAAAAAAAAAAAAAAAAAAAAAAAAAAAAAAAAAAAAAAAAAAAAAAAAAAAAAAAAAAAAAAAAAAAAAAAAAAAAAAAAAAAAAAAAAAAAAAAAAAAAAAAAAAAAAAAAAAAAAAAAAAAAATTTTTTTTTTTTTTTTTTTTTTTTTTTTTTTTTTTTTTTTTTTTTTTTTTTTTTTTTTTTTTTTTTTTTTTTTTTTTTTTTTTTTTTTTTTTTTTTTTTTTTTTTTTTTTTTTTTTTTTTTTTTTTTTTTTTTTTTTTTTTTTTTTTTTTTTGATGCGGGAGGCAAAACCCCATGGGGAAAACCCACGAAATGAGGTAGGGTATGAAAACCCAATCCACATACAGGTTTTGGTCTGAGGTTGGAATCGAACCGAGGTCCACAGTGTCAAAATGTGGGGAAAGAAACCACTAAGCACACAAGATCCCCCTTGTTATTAAAGTTTTGCATGCATTTGCTAGATGATTCTGAGAACTCAATGATAAGAAAGTTCAAACCAATACCAATGTTTAAGAGATCTGTTTGTGGCATTTAGCCCCCTCCCTTAGGAGCCCTGTTTCTTGTTTCAATTGCAAAAATCTAAAGAATTGTTTGGTGCATAAGTGTCTCAGAACTTTCCTTCATTTAGTTTTCGGTATTTACTTTGAAAGTATCCACAAAAATCTTTGGGTAAGAGCATTTTATGTAAAACTAACTGTTCTAATCATTTTTTTGTTGTGTTGCAGTAGGCTTACCATCTCCAATGAGATCTACCTGTCAACAAGTAGATGTCTTGACTAGCCTAAAGCAAAGGAGGCCTGCACTCTCAAGTACAAGGTAAATTCCTTAGTTAGAAATTTCAAATAGTTGACTTTTTTCTTTTCATTTACATTTAATTATTACACTTCCAACAGGGCAAAGAGTGTCAAAAACAGAGTGACTAAAAAGCAATGAAGAAATGTTTCAGTTTTAGATGCGGGAGGCAAAACCCCATGGGGAAAACCCACGTAATGAGGTAGGGCCTGAAAACCCAAACCACATACAGGCTTTTGTCTGAGGTTGGAATCGAATCGAGGTCCATAGTGTCAAAACGGGTGGAAAGAAACCACTGAGCACACAAGATCCCCCTCGTTATTAAAGTTTTGCATGCATTTGCTAGATGATTCTGAAAACTCAATGATAAGAAAGTTCAAACCAATACCAACGTTTAAGAGATCTGTTTGTGGCATTTAGCCCCCCTCCCTTAGGAGCCCTGTTTCTTGTTTAGATTGCAAAAATCTAAAGAATTGAGTTGTGCATAAGTGTCTCAGAACTTTCCTTCATTTAGCTTGCTGTATTTACTTTGCTTGAAAGTATCCACAAAAATCCTTGGGTAAGAGCATTTTATGTGAAACTAACTGTTCTAATCATTTTTTTGTTGTGTTGCAGTAGGCTTACCATCTCCAATGAGATCTACCGTCAACAAGTAGATGTCTTGACTAGCCTAAAGCAAAGGAGGTGCACTCTCAAGTACAAGGTAAAATTCCTTAGTTAGAAATTTCAAATAGTTGACTTTTTTTCTTATCATTTACATTTAATTATTACACTTCCAACAGGGCAAAGAGTGCCAAAAAACAGGGCAAAGAGTGCCAAAAACAGAGTGACTAGAAAGCAATAAAGAAATGTTTAGTTTTAGATGCGGAAGGCAAAACCCCATGGGGAAAACCCTTGAAATGAGGTAGGGTATGAAAACCCAATCCACATACGGGCTTTGGTCTGAGGTTGGAATCGAACCGAGGTCCACAGAGGGAAAATGTGGGGAAAGAAACCACTGAGCACAAAAGATCCCCTTGTTATTAAAGTTTTGCATGCATTTGCTAGATGATTCTGAGAACTCAATGATAAGAAAGTTCAAACCCAATACCAACGTTTAAGGATCTGTTTGTGGCATTTAGCCCCCCCCCTTAGGAGCCCTGTTTTCTTGTTTAGATTGCAAAAATCTAAAGAATTGTGTTGTGCATAAGTGTCTCAGAACTTTCCTTCATTTAGTTTGCTGTATTTACCTTTGATTGAAAGTATCCACAAAAATCCTTGGGTAAGAGCATTTTATGTGAAACTAACTGTTCTAATCATTTTTTTGTTGTGTTGCAGTAGGCTTACCATCTCCAATGAGATCTACCCGTCAACAAGTAGATGTCTTGACTAGCCTAAAGCAAAGGAGGTGCACTCTCAAGTACAAGGTAAATTCCTTAGTTAGAAATTTCAAATAGTTGACTTTTTTTCTTTTCATTTACATTTAATTATTACACTTCCAACAGGGCAAAGAGTGCCAAAAAACAGGGCAAAGAGTGCCAAAAACAGAGTGACTAGAAGCAATAAAGAAATGTTTAGTTTTAGATGCGGGAGGCAAAACCCCATGGGGAAAACCCACGAAATGAGGTAGGGTATGAAAACCCAATCCACATATGGGCTTTGGTCTGAGGTTGGAATCGAACCGAGGTCCACAGAGGGAAAATGTGGGGAAAGAAACCACTGAGCACAAAAGATCCCCCTTGTTATTAAAGTTTTGCATGCATTTGCTAGATGATTCTGAGAACTCAATGATAAGAAAGTTCAAACCAATACCATCGTTTAAGAGATCTGTTTGTGGCATTTAGCCCCCCTCCCTTAGGAGCCCTGTTTCTTGTTTAGATTGCAAAAATCTAAAGAATTGTTTGGTGCATAAGTGTCTCAGAACTTTCCTTCATTTAGCTTGCTGTATTTACTTTGCTTGAAAGTATCCACAAAAATCCTTGGGTAAGAGCATTTTATGTGAAACTAACTGTTCTAATCATTTTTTTGTTGTGTTGCAGTAGGCTTACCATCTCCAATGAGATCTACCCGTCAACAAGTAGATGTCTTGACTAGCCTAAAGCAAAGGAGGCCTGCATTCTGAAGTACAAGGTAAATTCCTTAGTTAGAAATTTCAAATAGTTGACTTTTTTTCTTATCATTTACATTTAATTATTACACTTCCAACAGGGCAAAGAGTGCCAAAAAACAGGGCAAAGAGTGCCAAAAACAGAGTGACTAGAAAGCAATAAAGAAATGTTTAGTTTTAGATGCGGGAGGCAAAACCCCATGGGGAAAACCCACGAAATGAGGTAGGGTATGAAAACCCAATCCACATACAGGTTTTGGTCTGAGGTTGGAATCGAACCGAGGTCCACAGTGTCAAAATGTGGGGAAAGAAACCACTGAGCACACAAGATCCCCCTTGTTATTAAAGTTTTGCATGCATTTGCTAGATGATTCTGAGAACTCAATGATAAGAAAGTTCAAACCAATACCAATGTTTAAGAGATCTGTTTGTGGCATTTAGCCCCCCTCCCTTAGGAGCCCTGTTTCTTGTTTCAATTGCAAAAATCTAAAGAATTGTTTGGTGCATAAGTGTCTCAGAACTTTCCTTCATTTAGTTTTCGGTATTTACTTTGATTGAAAGTATCCACAAAAATCTTTGGGTAAGAGCATTTTATGTAAAACTAACTGTTCTAATCATTTTTTTGTTGTGTTGCAGTAGGCTTACCATCTCCAATGAGATCTACCTGTCAACAAGTAGATGTCTTGACTAGCCTAAAGCAAAGGAGGCCTGCACTCTCAAGTACAAGGTAAATTCCTTAGTTAGAAATTTCAAATAGTTGACTTTTTTCTTTTCATTTACATTTAATTATTACACTTCCAACAGGGCAAAGAGTGTCAAAAACAGAGTGACTAAAAAGCAATGAAGAAATGTTCAGTTTTAGATGCGGGAGGCAAAACCCCATGGGGAAAACCCACGTAATGAGGTAGGGCCTGAAAACCCAAACCACATACAGGCTTTTGTCTGAGGTTGGAATCGAACCGAGGTCCATAGTGTCAAAACGGGTGGAAAGAAACCACTGAGCACACAAGATCCCCCTCGTTATTAAAGTTTTGCATGCATTTGCTAGATGATTCTGAGAACTCAATGATAAGAAAGTTCAAACCAATACCAACGTTTAAGTGATCTGTTTGTGGCATTTAGCCCCCCTCCCTTAGGAGCCCTGTTTCTTGTTTAGATTGCAAAAATCTAAAGAATTGTGTTGTGCATAAGTGTCTCAGAACTTTCCTTCATTTAGCTTGCTGTATTTACTTTGCTTGAAAGTATCCACAAAAATCCTTGGGTAAGAGCATTTTATGTGAAACTAACTGTTCTAATCATTTTTTTGTTGTGTTGCAGTAGGCTTACCATCTCCAATGAGATCTACCCGTCAACAAGTAGATGTCTTGACTAGCCTAAAGCAAAGGAGGTGCACTCTCAAGTACAAGGTAAATTCCTTAGTTAGAAATTTCAAATAGTTGACTTTTTTTCTTATCATTTACATTTAATTATTACACTTCCAACAGGGCAAAGAGTGCCAAAAAAACAGGGCAAAGAGTGCCAAAAACAGAGTGACTAGAAAGCAATAAAGAAATGTTTAGTTTTAGATGCGGGAGGCAAAACCCCATGAGGAAAACCCACGAAATGAGGTAGGGTATGAAAACCCAATCCACATACGGGCTTTGGTCTGAGGTTGGAATCGAACCGAGGTCCACAGAGGGAAAACGTGGGGAAAGAAACCACTGAGCACACAAGATCCCCCTTGTTATTAAAGTTTTGCATGCATTTGCTAGATGATTCTGAGAACTCAATGATAAGAAAGTTCAAACCAATACCAACGTTTAAGAGATCTGTTTGTGGCATTTAGCCCCCCCCCCCTTACGAGCCCTGTTTCTTGTTTCGACTTCACAAATCTAAAGAATTGTGTTGTGCATAAGTGTCTCAGAACTTTCCTTCATTTAGTTTGCTGTATTTACTTTGATTGAAACTATATCCACAAAAATCCTTGGGTAAGAGCATTTTATGTGAAACTAACTGTTCTAATCATTTCTTTGTTGTGTTGCAGTAGGCTTACCATCTCCAATGAGATCTACCCGTCAACAAGTAGATGTCTTGACTAGCCTAAAGCAAAGGAGGCCTGCACTCTCAAGTACAAGGTAAATTCCTTAGTTAGAACTTTCAAATAGTTGACTTTTTTCTTATCATTTACATTTAATTATGACACTTCCAACAGGGCAAAGAGTGTCAAAAACAGATTGGCTAGAATTGACACTTCCAATACCAAAGAAAGATTATGAAATACTTTGATGTAAAGAAGTTTTATGTTTTCTTTAAACCAAAATATGATAGCTTCTTGAATCAGGAAAACTAACATTAGAAATACTGGTAAACCAGTTTGCTGCTGATTTGCTTTTTTTTCTCTGAAAAAGATCTGCTAAAATTTGATTACTGTCATGTTTGGTACCACAATTTATGTTAAATATTTGATCTTCTGGCTCTCAGCCTCGTTTAGAAAACATTTGTACATGTATGTCAGTAATTGAAGAAAGATAGATGTGGCAGAGCTAATGTTTCGCTAAAACTTTCCATGTAGAAAAATTGATAACATCCAGCGCTTTGGGAGGGGGTCCTCACTAGTTTTTAATCACCCTCTTTTAATCAGGGATTTTTCTATTTTCTTATCTGTAAACCTAACCTTTCAGAGCCAGAGATGTAGCTTGCTGTTCCCTGAAGTCAAGTCAAGTGCAGAGGGAATCGCCTCTACCGACATCTATGAAGGCTACAGGGTATAAAGGAGAGCAACGCGTATGAAAACATCAGCATGTCATCAAGACACCCTAGCTGTTCATTGTAGACATCATGAATAAACAACCCATCAATTTGTTGTCTTAAATTGTGTAAGCTATTCTAGATGTGTTAGTAAGATGTTTTGATGTTTTTTGTATTCGTCGTATGGTGGGCTGTTTTTGCAGCATCATACAGTAAACATTCTTGTAAATAAGTGCACCATTGCAAGCAAGCACATACGCGTATCATTTTTGGAGATCTATAGGCAATATATGCTTTAGAGCATTGGCTGTGCGGAGATTCGATTGGTAGTGCGGAGATTCGATTGGTAGTGCGGGGATTCGATTGGTAGTGCGGAGATTCGATTGGTAGTGCGGAGATTCGATTGGTAATGCGGAGATTCGATTGGTAGTGCGGAGATTCGATTGCGAAAAGGGACTTGGACATTTGCACGTGGCATTTGGAGTTCTACTTCCGGCAAGGGTCACAGCTTGTGGTTGATCTTAAAGGTGCACCAGGCTCCCTTATATGCGGGATGATACGCCTGGTGTTATCACAATCATGGTCGGCTAAACGGGAGTAGTCCCTAGAGTTGGCTAGGGACCGCGTTAGTACCGTAGGGGACGGATCCCCAAGGAGGGGGTGCGCGGACCGGGCGCTCTGAAAAGAGTACGAAGGCTCCTAAGATCGGGGAAGCGTCGTGGGGCTGGTATCCTGGGACCTGCACGTGGTGGCCCTGCTTTAGACTAACCTTACCAGGATGTTATTGGCAAATCTTAGACGCAAATGAATTAAACTGCTTGCAATGGTGCACTTATACATTATACTTTACTCTCATGAATTTAATATACAATGTAATATACAGGCATGCAACCTTTCAGGTCATCAGCTGATTTCCTTATTTTTGGTTTTTCAGCTGCACTGAGATCGAAAATTTAAAACTTTGCCTGAATATACAACAATTTATAATTATGTTTAATAATGTACAGGCATGCAACTCATTTCAGTCATGATTTCCTAATTTTTTGTGTCATTAACTGTACTCTGCACTAAAAATTGAAGAAATAAAATAAATTGCTGTGCAAGGCACATATTTCCTCTTTCCACAAAATCATGCGGTTGCATGCATGCCTGAATATACAATAATGTTTAATATGGATTAATAATATACAGGCACGCAACACATTTCAGGTTATCAACTGATTTCCTCATTTTTTGTTTCTCATCCAGATTGAAAAATTGAAAAACACAGTAAAAAGTTGATCTTGGGCTGTGTCGCATTGGCCCTTTATTTTGACAAGCTGTTGCATGCCTGAATATACATTATGTTAATTTTAAGATTATGCTAAATCCTCATTCTAGAAATGCACGTGGCACTTACACTTCTCTATTGTGCTTGTTATTGTTCCTCAAAAAGTGAACATCTATTAAAAAAACAATACAATTACTTCACTTGTCAAGAGCCCCCCAAAAAGACAAGTTTGCTGAGGTTAATCCTTTTTGCATTTTCTAGGTGAACGAAAAATAGAAAGAAAAATTCCAATGAAAGAGTTCACAAGTCAAATTTATTGGTCTTTAAAAAAATTCATTGTTATACCTTTTAAGCAACGATACCTTTGAAATCTATGTTCAAACTATCAATCTGAAACACATGAATTTTCACTTGAAGAAAAACAAAGTTGCAGGAACTAGCTCATTCACTAATCCCATAGTGCAGATGGAATAAGAATTTAGCATCATCTTGTTTAGTTAATTATTTATTTAAAAGTCTGTTTCTTTGATGATGAAGCTACTTTCAGCAATACTAAACGACGTTAAACAAACTCTTGAAAAAAGGCATTTTCTTATTGTAATGTAAAGAAACTTGTTCAAGTGCAACACAGCTGATGTTGTGCTGAAACTTTCCATATCAGTGAAGATGATGAAGTTACTTTTAAGAAGACTGAACGACCTAAAAATAAACTCTTAAAAAAATACATTTTCTTACAGATGTTATAGTGAAGAAACTTTTAAAGGTGCATTATTAATGCAATTTATTTGAACTCATCAACAAAGAAAGTGATCTAAGAATAACCAGCAAGTCAAGTGTCAGGAAGACATCATTTAAAACGACTGCTTCAGCTCGAGTCTTCAAACTTTTCTTTTTGAAAAAGCACTTCTTTTAAAAGAGGAGTCATGAATATTTTGCCCATAATTTGTGTTAAAGGCACTGGACATCATAGTATAAAACATTGAGAGAAACGGCTCCCTCTGAAGTAACAAAGTTTTTGAGAAAGAAGTAATTTCTCAGTAAAATATTTGAATTGATTTTGAGACCTCACGCGTGAGGTCTCGAAATCAAGCATCTGAAAGCACACAACTTCGTGTGACAAAGGTGTTTTTTCTTCCATTATTATCTCGCAACTTCGACGACCAATTGAGTTCAAATTTTCACAGGTTTGTTATTTTGTGCATATGTTGAGATACACCAAGTGAGAAGACTGGTCTTTGACAATTACCAAAGGTGTCCAGTGTCTTTAACTAATTCATAAGAAACGTTTGATCTATTTGAGAATAAAGGCCGATGCTATTTAAGGCCAAATCAAGTATACCAAAGGGCATGTATTAAAATGTTTTGATGTAGGATTTCCCCTTTGGTTGATTTGCTCTAACCTTGACTTTTGTCTGATTATTTAAGTTGTCTTGTGTACTAGGCCACTATGTTTTCCCACAATGTGACATGAATTGGGTGTGTATTATTTTTACAAAAGTTTCAGTGCGCAAAATAATTTGCTAAAAGCGCGTAATACACACCTAATTGCATTGTTGGAAAACATGGTGGCCAAGGTAGCCATGTTTGCCCACAATGCAACATAAATTGGGTGTTGTATTATTTTAACAGTTTCAATGCGCAAAATACTTTGCTAAAAGTGCGTAATACACACCAAATTGCATTGTTGGAAGGTCCTGCCGAGATAAGACGGACCCTAAATTTATTTGGGGGAAGGGGGACACGTGGTGGGGTAGGTTTCACATAAATAAGACGCATATTACAAAGAGGGGTACATTTTTTTTTTTATTAAAAAATTACTTTAAAAAAAAAAGAAGCAGAGTTGTGCAAACACCTGTGCCTGTCAGTGGCCCCCCTCGACTACCCAGAACTTGTGACTTAAAGGCCCAAGTGCAATGGTGGATATGTTCTCTGTTCAGTGAAGTTCAATTAGATGCGCTACTAGTCGTCTACTTCAACGATGTACTGTCCTACAAAACCTAACGAGCTAGACGCAACTTTGCGCAGTGTTTTAGATGCAGTCTTGAGCAGAAGGTAGTTGTTGCCTGCTTAAATGAGTGATGCCCCCAAGGGTGCTTAGGATTTCACCTAATGTTTTGTAACCAAGCTGTACTGTGGTGCTAAGAGATGTTGACTCTTGTTCCAACGGGATCCTAACCCAATAGATGATGAAGACTTCGATCCAGATGATTGTGTGCTGGTCGGAAAAACATGTTCTGCAATGGCCATAATTTTCCCCATTCTTTTTTCATGTGGCTGCAATTTGGACATTCAAATGTAGTCGACTGACAAATGACTACAAGAGAACTTAATTTTGGCGGACTTTGATTACAAACAAAGTCATGAGTGTGTCAAACAAATCAACGACATTTAAAAATGTTTGTTGGAAACTGTTTTAGTTATATTTGATCACCAAGAAAGAACAAAGATGACATTGGACTACTATAAAGCTGCCCAACAGCGGACGCATTGGTTGTTCGCAACATAGGGGAAATCATAGGTATGATCTTGAAAATTTACCAAGCATTGAAACTAGCCACACAAGGGGAGTGTGGGTAGTTCATCACACAACGATAAGTGGGGGTAGTTCATGTGGGTAGTTAATCACACACAAGGGGAAGCGTGGGTAGACCAACCGAAGAAGGGCAAGTGAGTACACAACCACATAGGGGGGAAGTATGGGTCGTTAACCATTCAGGGGGAAGTATGGGTAGTTCACCACATAAGGGGTGGTGTGGGTAGACCACCCAAAGAGGGGATGTGTGGGTAGACTACCACACAAAGGATGTGTGGGTAGACTACCACACAAGGGGAAGTGTGGTTTAACCACCACACATGGGGAAGTATGAGTAGACCACCACAAGTGTGGGTAGATCACACCACAGGGGAGAATGGGTAGATCACCACATAAGGGGAGTATGGGTAGAGCACCACACAAGGGGAGTATGGGTAGATCACCACATAAGGGGAGTGTGGGTAGAGCACCACACAAGGGGAGTATGGGTAGATCACCACACAAGGGGAGTATGGGTAGATCACTCCACAAGGTGAGTGTGGGTAGATCACCACACAAGGGGAGAGTGGGTAGATCACCACACAAGGGGAACATGAGTAGATCACCACACAAGGGGAGTATGGGTAGATCACCACACAAGGGGAAGTATGGGTAGATCACTCCACAAGGTGAGTGTGGGTAAATCACACAAGGGGAGTATGGGTAGATCACTCCACAAGGTGAGTGTGGGTAGATCACCACACAAGGGGAGAATGGGTAGATCATCACACAAGGGGAGTATGGGTAGATCACCACACAAGGGGAGTATGGGTAGATCACCACACAAGGGGAGTATGGGTAGATCACCACACAAGGGGAGTATGGGTAGATCACCACAAGGAAAGTGCGGGTGGATCACCACACAAAGAGAAGTGCGGGTAGATCACCACACAAGGGGAGTATGGGTAGATCACCACACAAGGGGAGTATGGGTAGATCACCACACAAGGGGAGTATGGGTAGATCACCACACAAGTGCGTGTGGATCACCACACAGGGGGAGTATGTCTAGATCACCACACAAGTGCGGGTGGATCACCACACAGGGGGAAGAGCGGGTAGATCACCACACAGGGGGGAGTATGGGTAGATCACCACACAAGGGGAGTATATGGGTAGATCACCACAAGAGAAAGTGTGGGTAGATCACCACACAAGGGAAGTGTGGGCAGATTACCACACAAGGGGAAATGTGGGCAGATTACCACACAAGGGAAGTGTGGGTAGATCACCACACAAGGGAAGTGTGGGTAGATCACCACACAAGGGGAGTATGGGTAGATCACCACACAAGGGGAAATGTGGATAGATCACCAGTCAAGGGGAAGTAATCCATTGTCATCGTTGGTATTAAAAGGCAATAAAAATGAGTGGTTCTTACAAAGATGTAGAAAATGTTAACAGTTGTGACCAAGCAGAACATGTTTCTCCAGCCCTCATACCATCAACTCGATAGAAGTCTTCATTCATCCACCGGGTCCAGATTCCAATGGCTCAAATGAAGACATCTCATGGCACCGCTCTTGAAGGTCTCAAACAAACCCCAGTACAAACTTGTTTACTAGAGAACAAAAGAATGACGTGACCAACAAAAGGCTAAATAATAAGGGGCCCTCATCCCGACGTCTTGGGAGATCGATCAACACGTTTTAGGGTCCAACGACTCGCTTCCAGCTCTCCCTAGTAAATAATTGCATGTTGCCAAAAACGCTCGCTCTAGCTCGTCTAGTCTTGTAAGGCATTACACCAGTAAAGTAGAACACTAGTGGTGCATCTAAGTGAACTTCACTGAACAGAGAACATACCTTCCATTGCAACCCGGGCCAGCAGGATCACTACTTGTTCCAGGCAGCCGAGGGGGACCACCGACAGGCACAGGTGTTTGCACAACTCTGCAGAGTTTTTTTTCAGAGGGTTTCTTTACATGCAAAATTGAAAGAAACAAGGGGAAATATGAATAGATTACCACATAAGGGGAAGTATGGGTAGATCACCACTCAAGGGGAAGTATGGGAAGTATGGATAGATCACCACACAAGAGAAGTATGGGTAGATCACCACACAAGAGAAGTATGGGTAGATCACCACACAAGAGAAAGTATGAGTAGATCACCACACAAGGGGAAGTATGGATAGATCACCACACAAGGGGAAGTATGGGTAGATCACCACACAAGGGAAGTATGGATAGATCACCACACAAGATCATTGGAACATCCTTAAAATAATTACTCATCTACAAAAGTAACCATTTAAGTTTGTCACAGATCTCAAGCCAAATTTTCTTTGACACCTAAGAATCTGTAGACACAAATGTGTCCCTATTTCAGGCATGCAACTTTTTTGTTTGTTTTTTAAAAACAGGACATTATTAGGCACAGTAAGACTTTGTACTTTGTTTTTTCAATTTTCAAAGGCTGAGAAAACCAAATCCGTAAAAACCAGCTGCACAGCTGAAAAGTTGCATGCCTGCTAATTGCTGTGTATGGGATGGGCGAAATCCCTTTAAAAAAAACCTTTGGGGAAAAAACCATTGGGAAATTCCCATCCGGCTCCAACTCTATGGCAACCAAGTTTGTCAACTCCATACACAGCACACATTTAATATCAACGAGGTAAATGAATTTGTCAGAATGGTGAGAAAAAAGCCTTCTACAGCAAGTTTACATGTAGAACTTTAATTTGGATAATTCACCACACAAGGAAAGCATGAATAAATCACCACACAAGGGGAAGTACGAGGAGATCACCACACAAGGGAAGTATGGGTTTATCACCACAGAAGGGGAAATATGGGGAAATCACCACACAAGGGAAGTATGGGTTTATCACCACACAAGGGAAAGTATGAGGAGATCACCACACAAGGGAAGTATGGCTAGATAGATCACCACACAAGGGGAAATATGGGGAAATCACCACACAAGGGAAGTATGGGTCGATCACCAAACAAGGGGAATTGTGGATAGATCACCACACAAGGAGAAGTATGGATAGATCACCACACAAGGGGAAGTATGAGTAGATCACCACACAAGGGGAAGTATGGATAGATCACCACACAAGGGGAAGTATGAGTAGATCACCACACAAGGGGAAGTATGGATAGATCACCACACAAGGAGAAGTATGGATAGATCACCACACAAGGAGAAGTATGGGTAGATCACCACACAAGGAGAAGTATGGATAGATCACCACACAAGGAGAAGTATGGGTAGATCACCACACAAGGAGAAGTATGGATAGATCACCACACAACGGGAAGTACCGGTGATTCAACACACAAAAGAAGTATTTTTTTAATTTAGAAAAGGTCATGGCCTTATTAATTCAAAAAATCAAGACACTTTAAAACTACCAAATGTGATCAAGACACTTAAGCTACCCAAAGTTGTCTATAAAATTTTGAAATTTTTCTATAAAATTTTGTCCAAGAGAGATATCTTATCAAAAAATATTTCGCCTTTTTATGAACAAAACATTACTTTCTTTTAATAAGTATCAAAACATTTGGCAGTTTAATTAGTGTCCTTATTTTTTCAAGTTTTAAAGCTGAGGCTGATTTCTTGAGATACTGCTGGGCTTCATCGTTGATAGATTGAGGCATCTCTGCTGTTGATCAACTGCCACTCTGAATGAAGATCCGACACTCTCTGTCTGGATTGGTTTATCTGTAGTAGATGAAACAAGAGGAAAGTAAAGAGAACAATTAATATAAAGCCTGACAAACTGCATGACAATTGCCCCTGTTGCAAATGTTTGCCTGAGAACAACGTTGAGATCTTATTCTTTTTCCAAACTGAAACTAGATTTAAATTTGATAAAAGTCATGATAGGGTCTCATCTCACTTGATTGTACTCCCACCATGCAAAGTTTCACATCCTACTTAAAATTGAAATGAGCTCAATATTGATGGAGCTATAGAGTTACTGATGTGGTCAAGCAAGATTTAAAAGGGAGAAGTTTTGTATTCTTGAATTAAAAAACATGGCTAGGTTTTCCAAAAAGTGCATTAATTAGATCCAAATGTTTTTTGTGTGAATATTTCTGAAATATTAAAAGACATATGATCGTGCTCAATATGAAAAACAAAAAACAAAACGGAAACCCCTCTTGTCAGTTTGCAGTAAAGTATCTATCTCACCTTGATTGAATTGTACATCTGTGGTTCCTGTCCATCATGATAGTTGGTTTTTTGACATTTAGTAGTCAGTGATACTGGGGTGACATCAGAGAGCTTTGGCTGCCTGTGGATTTGCTTCTCTCAGTTTGAATGCTGATCCAATGAGATCAAGCAGTGGATGCTACGGCCAGGGTGTCACCAACTCAGGGTTCTCAAGCAGAGGATGACCAACCCCAGGAGTGTGCCATCCAGGAGCGTGTCATGATTGTGTGTTGTCACTCTTGGATTTATCTGTTGTGAAGAAAGATAATGAGCAAATTAATTGCATGTAGGCTTTATTTAGTATGCAACCTTTAGGTTGTTTTTATATTTTGTTTTGCTGCATAACTTTTTTAAGACTGCATGTCCAAAATTAGATCAGTTAATTCACAGGTCTTGCTTTCAATGAAAACCAACTTTTGAATGAACACAGTCTAGAAAAAAAGAAAGAACACAGTGGTTTAACAAAGAGCAGCTATTGATGAGATGAAACCCCTCAAACTACCAGGATTGGTACATTTGGAATGACTCACAGATTCTCTATCTCACCACAAATGAAAACTAGATGAAGGACACCAAGGGCTGTGGCCTCCATCCCTCAATTGCATAAAATATTAATGTAGATTCTTTTAAGTTTAAAAAATTAAAAACAAAGTCATAACGGAAACAGATATGTAGGATTTGAAACTTAGCACAGTGGACATATATAAGGTTTGCATTAACACAATTTGCATGAAATACCTCTCTATAAGTTGTGGTAATTTTGTGAAGGTCTAGTGGTTTAACAACTCGATGGTACTCTTTCAGATGCTCTGAATGTCTACTTCCTTTCCATGATGTCCCCAATCATCTCCAAAAACCAAGATGACACCCTCTACCTCATCTACTAGAAATCCACCCAGAACAGCAGTTACATGTACCTGTATCTTTCGCTCCTTTTGCCGTCCTAACTTCAAGTCTATAACATTGGACAGTCTTCAGCACAATTTGCGGGAGATCAAGACTGCAAAGCTGAGAAATGGCTACAACCCAAAACAGATCAAGACTAGCAAGCCCAACTCCAACCAGATCAGGACTAGCAAGTCAACTCTAACCAGGTCAAGACTAGCAAGTCCAACTCCAACCAGATCAAGACTAGCAAGCCCAACTCAAACCAGATCAAGACTAGCAAGCCCAACTCCAAACAGATCAAGACTAGCAAGCCCAACTCCAAACAAATCAAGACTAGCAAGCCCAACTCCAAACAAATCAAGACTAGCAAGCCCAACTCAAAGCAGATCAAGACTAGCAAGCCCAACTCCAAACAGATCAAGACTAGCAAGCTCAACTCCAACCAGATCAAGACTAGCAAGCCCAACTCCAAACAGATCAAGACTAGCAAGCCCAACTCCAAACAGATCAAGACTAGCAAGCCCAACTCCAAACAGATCAAGACTAGCAAGCCCAACTCCAAACAGATCAAGACTAGCAAGCCCAACTCCAACCAGATCAAGACTAGCAAGCCCAACTCCAAACAGATCAAGACTAGCAAGCCCAACTCCAATCAGATCAAGACTAGCAAGCCCAACTCAAACCAGATCAAGACTAACAAGCCCAACTCAAACCAGATCAAGACAAGCAAGCCAACTCTAAACAGATCAAGACTAGCAAGCTCAACTCCAACCAGATCAAGACTAGCAAGCCCAACTCCAAACAGATCAAGACTAGCAAGCCCAACTCCAATCAGATCAAGACTAGCAAGCCCAACTCCAAACAGATCAAGACTAGCAAGCCCAACTCCAAACAGAACAAGACTAGCAAGCCCAACTCCAAACAGTTCAAGACTAACAAGCCCAACTCCAACCAAATCAAGACTAGCAAGCCCAACTCTATACAGATCAAGACTAGCGAGCCCAACTCAAACCAGATCAAGACTGGCAAGCCCAACTCCAACCAAATCAAGACTAACAAGCCCAACTCCAACCAAATCAAGACTAGCAAGCCCAACTCTATACAGATCAAGACTAGCAAGCCCAACTCAAACCAGATCAAGACTGGCAAGCCAACTCTAAACAAATCAACACTAACAAGCCCAACTCCAAACAGATCAAGACTAACAAGCCCAACTCCAACCAAATCAAGACTAGCAAGCCCAACTCTATACAGATCAAGACTAGCAAGCCCACTCCAAACAGAACAAGACTAGCAAGCCCAACTCCAAACAGAACAAGACTAGCAAGCCCACTCCAAACAGAACAAGACTAGCAAGCCAACTCCAATCAGAACAAGACTAGCAAGCCCAACTCCAATCAGAACAAGACTAGCAAGCCCAACTCCAATCAGAACAAGACTAGCAAGCCCACTCCAAACAGAACAAGACTAGCAAGCCAACTCCAATCAGAACAAGACTAGCAAGCCCAACTCCAATCAGAACAAGACTAGCAAGCCCACTCCAAACAGAACAAGACTAGCAAGCCCACTCCAAACAGAACAAGACTAGCAAGCCCAACTCCAACCACGACCAAAGGGTCTACTCCTATATGTATATGCCCAAGGTAAACATCCAACTCCCTCAGTTAGTTTAAAATACCTACATGTTACAGCTAGGTCTTCCATCTCACCGACTCCAAAGCATCTTCTGGCAAGCAGGCATCAAAGTCTACCAGGAAACTTCATTGTTCTCACCAGACCCACAACAACCAAAAGAACCCACCAACCATGCAGGATTGTATGGCATTCCATGTGAATGCAGACAGGTTTATGTTGGGAGAACTGGACAAAACCTCCTTACTAGACCCAAAGAACATCAAGTACACGGATGGAGATGGAGACTTTGAAAAATTTGCCATGGTCAAGCTCTTCCACATCATGAAACATCAAGCATCAGAACTCATCACTCCAATGGAGGCATGTCATCCAAGAAGAATCCAACGGGCCATCCAGATCTACAAGCTTCCTATGGGCTTCCAAATTAGTGACATTTTTTGCTCCTTCTCTTCCTGGGCATTTGATCCCCTCACAGTCACATCACAGGCCTGGAATTATGCGGAGGCCATGGCCTCTCTTCCTCCTGGTCGTGGCCTTGGTGCCCCTTCAAAACATTTCCATAGACTTTGCCCTCTCAAAGATGAAATTCCAGGCTTGACATCACATATCCCTTAGACTTGGGTCATCTATTTGATACTGTCCGTCTTTACCCTCGCCACATCTTCCCTATGCTGTGCTTGGTTCCAACTGACAGGGTTCAGAGATGAGCACACACTCCCAACCCACCACCACGAGTATCTAGATTTCTCTCCTCTGTGTGCATCATCAAGAAATCCTCATCTGAGATTACATGTTCAGCAGGCTTCCCTCCTTTGGGCATCATAGAACAATCCAAAGCCTGCAGCATCCTTGTCCAGATTTTTCCTGAAGATGATCAGATCTCACTGATCGAAATGTTGAGTTATTACACCACTGGTTATTTTCACCACAACTTATAAAGCGATATTTCATGTACATGGTGTTACCTCAAACCCTACTGGTAACTCATTGTCCTTAGCTTAACTAAAACCCTGCAGATATGGCAGTGCATTTCAACATACCTTGGTTGATATCAATGGTCCAATGTCGATGTTCGTAATCTGCTCATAGGTTCTGTACCACAGAGTGAGATGATTCTGCAAGATTGCCTTGATGTCTTGGTGGTGTTTCTGCAGTTGTCTTGCAGTGGGAGGCTACAGCCAAGTTTACATCACTTATGGAGGTGTCTCAAGTAGAGGGTGACTAAGTTTCATGAGTTAACGGTACACATGAAGGGTGAACATCTAGAGATCGTGTGATGTCACTAACGGTGGAAAGGGGAAAGGCAGACAAATATTAAATACATGCAAGACAGCAGGTTGTGTTTACCTTAGATTTGTTCAAAGTTTTTGGGGGAGAGATTGTTTCATCAACCGTCACTGACCATCATTGGCTTTCTGAACAACAACCTTTAGATTAAAAACATGAAAGGGTCGTGTTTTGTTAATACCCATCAGCTTGTTAACAGGCCTGGAATTTCATTTTTGAGAGCACAAGGCCATTTTCATTTGCAAAGGGCACTTCCATTGGAAAATCTTAAAGTCTATGGGAAACTTTTGAAGGGGCACCAAGGCCAAGACCAGGGCAACAGAGGCTATGGCCTCCTGGCCTCCGTGTAATTCCAGGCCTGTGTTAATGTCTTGCACCAATGATTTAGGACATTGTTTCATCTAATATTAATGAAACATCTGTCGTAACCTCAAGCTGTCTTTTTATCCCAGCATTTATAGCCTAATCCATGCCATTAGCCACTGCCATTGTTCATGAGCATGTGGCATTTATGTTTTTCTTAGTCTTTACTCAGTGATCATAACAACGTCTGTTTTGTATTATCAAGCTTTAGTTATGTATTTAACTTATCATCTACTTGTAATTTTTTCCCTGTCATTCAGTTTGCCAAAAAAAAAGACAATCTCAGCATCCTTAGAATTTGCCAGTGCAAAAAGATTAACATTCATCACATACCTTGGTTATATTCCTTGCAATCTTCAAAGGAAGTGGTACCAAGGAGGTCTTCACATGGAGGCAGATCAAGTACAAAAACATGTGTACATTCAGGTCTCTTCGAGCACCAAGTGATCTCCAACTATAGTAAGTGACTCAGGGTGTCTTCAGTCTTCAGTGGAGGGTGACTGGGTTTCAAGACTGTACTGTACTGCAGGGTAACATCATCTAAGCCTGAACCTGAAAAACAAAAATTGGGAAAAGGTTTAGATCCTTTCCCATACATGTAGTACAGAACCTACTGAGTGGTGTTTTGATTAGTGCACAAATCTTGACAGTCATGGCTGAAATTTCAATTGAAAATACAATCATAAAAACTGTGGATATAGACCCTCTGCACTAATTAAATCTACCCTTTCTTCCATTTGTATGGTTTAAACTTAGTGTTGTAGATGAGCTTCTGCTGGGTAATGAGCCGACAAATTAGCAACAAGGTGTAAGTTGATGAACGTTTTAGAGTTCTCTTCTATTCAGAAAAAAACCTAAAAATTTGTAATAAAACAAGAATGGTGTGTTAACAAACACAAATGCCCCGCTGAGATTAATCTCATTCTTGAGTTATCGCTCAGACAACATTTCTTTTGTTTAGGCCTTTAACCTGAACATTTGACATAGGGGGTCTAAAAACAATAGGCTTCTGGGGGATTCCAAGACCAATCCACACACCAAATTTGGAGTTGGTAGGCCAAGTCCTTCTTGAGTTATGGCTCGGACAAAATTTCTTTTGTTTTAGCCTTAATGACCTGAACATTTGATGTAGGGTCCAAATACAATAGGCTTCTGGAGGATCCCAAGACCAATCCACACACCAAATTTGGAGTTGGTAGGCCAAGTCCTTCTTGAGTTATGGCTCGGACAACATTTCTTTTGTTTTAGCCTTAACGACCTGATAATTTGGCATATGGGGTCCAAAAACAATAGGCTTCTGGAGGATCCTTAGACCAATCTATACATCAAGTTTGAAGTTAATATGGCAAGTCCTTCTTGAGTTATCGCTCGGACAACATTTCTTTTGTTTTAACCATAATGACCTTGAAATTTGTCGTAGGGGGTCCAAAGACAATAGGCTTCTGGAGGATCCAAAAACCAATCCACACACTAAGTTTGAAGCTAATATGCCAAGTCCTTCTTGAGTTATCGCTCGGACAACATTTCTTTTGTTTTAACCATAATGACCTTGAAATTTGTTGTAGGGGGTCCAAAAACAATAGGCTTCTGGAGGATCCCAAGACCAATCCACACACCAAGTTTGAAGCAATATGCCAAGTCCTTCTTGAGTTATCACTCGGACAACATTTCTTTTGTTTTAACCATAATGACCTTGAAATTTGTCGTAGGGGGTCCAAAGACAATAGGCTTCTGGAGGATCCCAAGACCAATCCACACACCAAGTTTGAAGCAATATGCCAAGTCCTTCTTGAGTTATCACTCGGACAACATTTCTTTTGTTTTAACCATAATGACCTTGAAATTTGTCGTAGGGGTTCCAAAGACATAGGCTTCTGGAGGATCCCAAGACCAATCCACACACCAAGTTTGAAGCTAATATGCCAAGTCCTTCTTGAGTTATCGCTCGGACAATGATTGCACACACACACACACGCAAACACCCACACGGAAGGACAAGGCAAACACTTATGCCCTTTGGCTGGCTTCGCTGGCGGGGCATAAAAATACCAATAATAGGTCTTTTTAGAATTTCATAGGGAAAATGATGTAGTGTTTTAAAGTTGATTTTTGATTGATCAAGAGTTATTTAATAAGATCAAAATTTAAGGAGATTTCTGTTTCAACACTTATTCCTAAATGTTATCTTAACCACTTCAAGTCGGATGGCGTGTATATCCGCCATTTTTTTCTGGACTACTTTCAGTGGACGGTTTATCATGACCGAAGCAACTACAAAGTGCCACAATTTTTGCTGCACCGGACAGCTGCCGGCCCAGACATTCTCGTGTAATGTGAAGAGGCATGCACCTATGTACCATGTACGCAGGTTTTGGAAAAATGCCTTGCCTTATCCCTTTTCCAGGGGTTATGTGAAACCCCTAATTCCAGACCTTTGTTCTGTTGTACGAATGTGGCATACAGGAATGGACAGGTTTCCACCAATGTTTATCATTGTATTTGGCTCACAAGGAGGCAAGTCCGAGCGTTCTGAGATTCCGCATAGTGGCAGATTATCGGCCATGGCTCAAGACCGAAGTTCTGCGAATCACACCGAGTGCCAACATCAAATTCCAGAGCTAACTATGAGAACTTTTGTTGTTGCCTTTCCTTTGTCAAGTCAGGGTTTCATGTGGCAACAACATCTTCATATGAAAACGATTACTCAAGAAGCTCCAAAAAGCTCTGAAAAATAGTACAGCAGGTGGGCAAGGAACATTTTGATAGAAAACCGACCCAAAGTGGTTAAAATAACAGTTGTCACAAAAAAATGTTTGAAAATAACTGGGTCACTTCCAAAACTTGTTTTTTTCCCTTCCATTGAAAAACAAAGCCATGATTGCAACAGATCTTATTCTCCATTAACCTGGCTTAAATAAAACTCTCTGGTTATTTTAAAGGCAGTTGTCAGTGCCTATTAACATACCTTGGTTACACCATGGGTCCTTCGACTGTTCTGCTCATGCTCTGTAGTGACATCAATATTCGCTTGGTTGTCATGAAGGCCTTTCTTTTAAAGTTAACACAACGATCATGTATTGGAAAGCTGCAGTAAGGTTGACATCAACTACATGGATGTGTCTCAAGCAGAGGATAACCAAGGAGTTGACATCATAGGCTGACAGTTGAACATCTTAGGATTTTGTCTTGCGTTGTCACTGATGGTTTATCTGTTGTAAAGTGAAAGATAAAAATGGTTAAATAGGCTTCAGTTCTGTATGCTTAATGGGAAACTACTGTATACACGCTGGGTTCGAAATTAACAGTCGCCAAATGCGAGTGAAAACAACGATGGGCAAATCAAAATCCTTCCTTCACTAGGGGAGTAGCCCGCCGGGTGAATCAAAAAAATTGTTCCTTTTCACAATAAATGAGGAGTACGGTGGTAAACTCAGAATTTTTTTTTAAAAGTTTGTAAAACGGTTTACGAAGTCTTGCTTGATTTAACGCTGCAATCGTGTGATTGCAATTGCGATAGTACATTTTAGTATACAATTGTAAAAATGCACATGCACATAACGACACCAGCACCATAACGTTGGTAGTCCGCCAATAATTCATCGAATTAAGAAGGGGGGGAAGGAAGAGGCGGGCAGAAAAAAGTTTGAAAACTTCTTAAGTGACTTCTGACTATTCCTACTTCTATAAAATGCTACTCCTTCAAGAAAATAATTGAGTTATCAACAATGATTCTGCATCACTAACAATTTACGTAAACAGTAACACAGCATGCTCCTCCTAAACACTGAGCCATTTACTCTTTGAATGCACGCAGAAATTCACAAGATTTTTTACTGAACTAAAAATCCTAAGACAACTTTCGTTATGATCATTATGTTACAAGTTTGTTCTTTTTGTATAGGATGAAATTATCTTTGAATATTTGTGTACTGTTGTTTTGTTAGATGGAAAGTTGTGCACAAAAATTTGCTCAACTGCACTGTCGTCTCAAAGAAACAAAAATGGTTTAAAATAATCACAATGCCTCTGGAAATAAAGACAAATGCCTCTATTTTGTACAGACAACTTCTTTACTGCAAACTCTCCAAAAAAATCCTTTCAAATTATGGTATTCCATGAGAAAAAAAACAACCGTAAGTTTATTGCAAAACAATCAAGTTCGCCATTACTGTTTACGTTGTGTATAAAATTGTGTACATAAAAAATGGTCTGTAAGTACACAAAAACAACTACTCACAGTTTTGCACATGTTTGAACCTTTTGAAGCAGATAACATCATTTTTTTCTGATGCGGATTAAGTAGTCCTTTCAGACAATCACACTCAATCTACAGTGTATGTCTGTTTGGTACTGCACTGCAGCGGACGTTTCGGGAAATGAGCGTGTCGTCATCACTTTATTTACATATCATGAATAAAACATTTCACCGGTTTTGATGACGTACAGCCGTGGATCGAGACTGGACCCTGCGCCCGTCCGTTATACATTAGTAGTATGTATACAACGTAAGGTGTATATGACGTACACACGCATACGGGTCTGTGGACTGAGACTTGAGAGATAACCACACGATCTATGCACACGTAACAAATAAACGAAAACACTTTTCGACTGGCTGCGCACTGACTGAATAGTTTGCATTTTTCCTGAATAGGCGATAAAAAGACATGCAGTCTAGCCTCACTATTTTATAAAAAAAAAAAGCAGACAGCATATGCTATACGTACAGGTCAAAGTGCAATGTTCAGGTCGTCTCTACGGGTAAATGTCATACAATCAGCTTTTTCACACAGCGCCGCCAGCGGTCAATATGCTGAAAGGTCTTTGAAAACCGCGGAAATACGTCACGAAAGAGTCGTTTTTATTTTCGAATTTGTTATCATTCCAAACTTCCAGTATTAATTTTGTTTTGATAAAAATGGTTCGTACATACATTGTTAAGAAAGCTAAATGATTTGTGTTTTTTGGAATACACCGTTCATATCCATCTTTAAAGGGGGGATTCGAGGAGTAAAAAGGAAGGGCGGTTGCAGGGGACTCGAGGAGTTAAAGGCAGGCAATTGCAGGGGGATTCAAGGAGTAGAAGGCAGGGCGATTTGGGGGATTCTAGGAGTAAAAGGAAGGGCGGTTGCAGGGGGTTTTGAAGAGTAAAAAGCAGGTGATTGCGGGGGGATTAAGGGGTAACAGGCAGGGTGGTTGCAGGATCTGAAGAGTAAAAGGCAGGACGGTTGCGACGGTTTGAGGAAAAGCAGGCAAGGCAGTTGTAGGCAGCTGCAGAAGTAAAAAGCAGGGTTGTTGCGGGCAGTTTGAGGAGTAATAGGCATTGTGGTTGCAGGAGAATTCGAGGAGTAAAAGGCAAGGCGGTTGCGGGGATTCAAAGAGTAAAGGGCAGGGTGGTTGCTGGGGGATTCGAGAAGTGAACGTGTACTGCGGTAAAGTCTAGCCAAGATCTTATGAATATGGTAATTATCAACGGCCATCAACGGCCAATCACAGCGTGCGGAATGTTGGTTAGCTTGGACTTTGAACAGTGGACTGTGTGTTGTGTATACGCTATGCATGGACTACCACCGGTGAGCGACCGAACGTTGTGTGCACGGGTGGATTCTCAGCAGTCAGCACCATGTGGTTATGTGCATAGTGTTTTAACGACTGTATACCGAAATGATCGATCGCAATTTCCGATCGCGGCCACATTAAATCTAGCAAATATCCAGACTTGTCAAACTATTTTAAAAGCTTTAGGTAAAAGCTTACTTTGGGATTTTACCACATTTCCCACATTTATTGTGAAAAGGAACAATTATTTGACTCGCCCGGCGGGCTAGTAAAGGAAGGGTTTTGACTAGCTCGCCGCTACTTTCACTCGCATTTGGCGACTGGGCGACCGCTAATTTCGAACCCTGCCTTAGTTTCACTTACACAAAGTTTCAAAATTTCAGACAATAATTTGACGTGAATCTGTTGCATTGCAGCGGCCGTTTCGCGAAATGAGCGTGTCATCATCACTTATTTACATATAATGAATAAAACATTTCACCGGTTTTGATGACGTACAGCCGTGGATCGAGACTGGACCCTGTGCCAACTGAATAGTTGGCATTTTTCCTGAATAGGCGATAAAAAGACATGCAGTCTAGCCTCACTATTTTATATTAAAAAAAAGCAGACAGCATACGCTATTTGCAGGTGATTGCGGGGGGATTCGAGCAGTAAAAGGCAGGGTGGTTGCATGGGAATTCAAGGGAAAAAAAGGCAGGGCGTTTACGGGGGGGTGGGGGGGGTTTCGAGGAGTAAAAGACAGGGCGGTTTGGGGGATTCAATGCGTAAAAGGCAGTGCGGTTGCAGGGGAATTCGAGGAGTAAAAGGAAAGGCAGAAGCGGGGGATTCGAGGAGTAAAAGGCAGGGCTGTTGTTGGGGAATTCGAGGAGTAAAAGGAAGGGCTGTTGTTGGGGGATTCGAGGAGTAAAAGGCAGGGCTGTTGTTGGGGGATTCGAGGAGTAAAAGGAAGGGCTGTTGTTGGGGAATTCGAGGAGTAAAAGGAAGGGCGGGGTGTGGGGGATTTGAGGATTAAAAGGCAGGGCCATTGCAGGGGGCATCGAGGAGTAAAAGGAAGGGCTGTTGTTGGGGGATTCGAGGAGTGAAAGGAAGGGCGGGTGTGGGGGATTTGAGGAGTAAAAGGCAGGGCGATTGCAGGGGGCATCGAGGAGTAAAAGGAAGGGCTGTTGTTGGGGGACTTGAGGAGTAAAAGAAATGGCGGTTGCGGGGGGATTCCAGGGGTAAAAGGCAGGGCGGTTTTGGGGGATTCAAGGCGTAAAAGGCAGTGCGGTTGCAGGGGGATTCCAGGAGGAGTAAAAGGAAGGACGATTTGCAGGGGATTCAAGGTGTAAAAGGAAGGGCGGTTGTGGGGGATCCGTGGAGTAAAAAGCAGGGCGGATGCGGGGGAATTCGAGGAGTAAAAAGGAAGGGCGGCTGCTCGAGGAATTCGAGGATTAAAAGGCAGGTGATTGTGGGGGGAGGGGGGAATTCGAGGAGTAAAAGGCAGGGCAGTTGCAGGCGGTGTAAGGAATTAAAGGCAGGATTGTTGTGAGGGGGTCGAGGAGTAAAAGAAAGGGCGGATGCGAGGGGACTCAAGGACAAAAAGGCAGGGCAGTTTGGGGGGGATTTGGGAGTAAAAGGCAGGTTGGTTGTAGGCGGTTTGAGGAATTAAAGGCAGGGCGGTTGCGGGGGGATTCGAGGAGTAAAAGGCAGGGTGGTTGCGGGGGGACTCGAGGAGTAAAAGGCAGGGCAGTTGCTGGGGACTCGAGGAGTAAAAGGCAGGGTGTTTGCGGGGGAGGGGATTCGAGGAGTAAAAGGCAAGGCGATTAGGGGGTTCAAGGAGTAAAAGGCAGGGCGTTTGGAGGGGGATTCTAGGAGTAAAAGGTGGAGCGGTTGTTGGGGGATTCTAGGAGTAAAAGGCAGGGCAATTAAAGGTGTAAAAGGATGGGCAGTTGCGGATTCGAAGAAGCAAAGGCAGGGCGGTTGCAGGCGGTGTAAGGAATTAAAGACAGGATTGTTGTGAGGGGGTCGAGGAGTAAAAGAAAGGGCAGATGCGAGGGGACTCAAGGACAAAAAGGCAGAGCAGTTGCGGGGGATTTGGGAGTAAAAGGCAGGTTGGTTGTAGGCGGTTTGAGGAATTAAAGGCAGGGCGGTTGCGGGGGATTCGAGGAGTAAAAGGCAGTGCGGTTGCAGGGGAATTCGAGGAGGAGTAAAAGGAAGGGCAGAAGCGGGGGGGTTCGAGGAGTAAAAGGAAGGACGGGTGTGGGGGATTTGAAGAATAAAAGGCAGGGCGATTGCAGGGGGCATCGAGGAGTAAAAGGAAGGGCTGTTGCTGGGGAACTCGAGGAGTAAAAGAAATGGCGGTTGCGGGGGGATTCCAGGGGTAAAAGGCAGGGCGGTTGTCGGAGGATAAAAGGCCTCAAAGGCCTCAAGGCTGGGAAGTTCTAGGAAAAAAAGCCAGGGCTTTTGCGGGGGGGGGGGGGGGGGGTTCGAGGAGTAAAAGGAACGGCAGTTGTGGGGGATTCGAAAAGTAAAAGGCAGGGCGGTTTTGGGGGATTCAAGGCGTAAAAGGCAGTGCGGTTGCAGGGGGATTCCAGGAGGAGTAAAAGGAAGGACGGTTTGCAGGGGATTCAAGGTGTAAAAGGAAGGGCGGTTGTGGGGGATCCGTGGAGTAAAAGGCAGGGCGGATGCGGGGGAATTTGAGGAGTAAAAAGGAAGGGCGGCTGCGAGGAATTCAAGGATTAAAAGGCAGGCGATTGTGGGGGGGGGTAGAATTCGAGGAGTAAAAGGCGGGGCAGTTGTGGTGGGATTCTTGGAGAAAATAAAGGGCGGTTGCGGGGGGATTTGAGTAAAAGGCAGGGCGGTTGCAGGCGGTGTAAGGAATCAAAGGCAGGATTGTTGTGAGGGGGTCGAGGAGTAAAAGAAAGGGCGGATGCGAGGGGACTCAAGGACAAAAAGGCAGGGCAGTTGGGGGGTGAGGATTTGGAAGTAAAAGGCAGGTTGGTTGTAGGTGGTTTGAGGAATTAAAGGCAGGGCGGTTGCGGGGGGATTCGAGGAGTAAAAGGCAGGGTGGTTGCGGGGGGATTCGAGGAAGAAAGGCAGGGCAGTTGCTGGGGACTCGAGGAGTAAAAGGCAGGGCGTTTGCGGGGGGGGATTCGAGGAGTAAAAGGCAAGGCGATTAGGGGGTTCAAGGAGTAAAAGGCAGGGCGTTTGGAGGGGGATTCTAGGAGTAAAAGGCAGGAAATTGCAGGGGGATTGGAGGAGTAAAAGGTGGGGGGATTAAAAAAGAAAAGGCAGGGCTGATGTTGGGGGATTCAAGGATAAAAGGCAGGGCGTTTGCGGGGGGCAGGGGGAGGGAGTTCAAGGAGGAAAAGGAAGGGCGGTTTTGGGGGATTCAATGCGTAAAAGGCAGTGCGGTTACAGGGGGATTCGAGGAGTAAAAGGCAGGGCGATTTGGGGGGGATTCAAGGAGTAAAAGGCAGGGAGGTTGCGGGGGGAATCGAGGAGTAAAAGGCAGGGCGGATGCAGGGGGATTCGAGGAGTAAAAGGCAGGGCAATTTGGGGGGGATTCGAGGAGTAAAATGCAGGGCGTTTGGGGGGGGATTCTAGGAGTAAAAGGCGGGGCGGTTGCAGGGTACTCAAGGAGTTAAAGGCAGGCAATTGCAGGGGGATTTGAGGAGTAAAATGCAAGGTAGTTGCGAGGGGATTCGAGGAGTAAAAGGCAGGGCGGTTGTGGGGGGAACTCAAGGAGTAAAAGGCAGGGTGATTGCGGGGGGATTAAAAAAGAAAAGGCAGAGCTGATGTTGGGGGATTGGAGGAAAAAAAGGCAGGGCGTTTGGGGGGGGGGTTTGAGGAGTAAAAGGAAAGGCGGTTTTGGGGGATTCAATGCGTAAAAGCCAGTGCAGTTGTAGGGGGATTCGAGGAGTAAAAAGGCAGGGCGGTTGCGGGGGGATTCGAGGAGTAAAAGGCAGGGCGGTTGTGGGAGGAATCGAGGAGTAAAAGGAAGGGCGGTTCTTGGGGGATTCGAGGAGTAAAAGGTGGGGCTGTTGCAGGGGATTCGAGGAGTAAAACGCAGGAAGTTGCGGGGGGGTTCGAGAAGTAAAAGGCGGGGTGGTTGCGGGGGGAATCGAGGAGTAAAAGGCAGGGTGATTGCGGGGGAATTCGCAGAGTAAAAGGCAGGGCGGTTGCAGGGGGATTCAAGGAGTAAAAGGAAGGGCGGTTGCGTGGGGATTTTAGGAGCAAAAGGCAGGGCCATTGTGGGGGGATTTGAAGAGTTAAAGGCAGGGCGGTTGCGGGGGGATTAAAGGAGTAAATCAAAACTTGGAGGTTTGGACATTAAGGGCTAGGTCCTTAATCCCCTGAGATTTCACGAAAAATTAATGTTATTTCTTTAAAAATTTGATAATTAAAAACAAAAATCCTAATGGAGTCAGATTTGACACTTTGCGCAGTTGAGATCACATTAAAATTTAGTAACGTTTGCAGTAACACTCTGTACATGAAATATCTCTCTATAAGTTGTGGTGATTCGGAAAAGGATCAGTGGTTTAACAACTCGTCGTTACTCTGATCAGATGCTCTGATTGTTTTCTTCTTTTCCTTGTTGTCCTCTGATCATCTCCAAGAACCAAGATTGACTTCGGCAAGCTTGAAACATCAAACAGGCTCCAGAACTATTTGCAGCACATCAAGTTCACGATGATGAGAAACAGATACTCTAAACAAATCAAGACTAGCAAGCCCAACTCCAACAAAGAAATCAAAACTAGCAAGCCCAACTCCAAACAGATTCAAGACTAGCAAGCCCAACTCCAAACAGATTCAAGACTAGCAAGCCCAACTCCAAACAGATTCAAGACTAGCAAGCCCAACTCCAAACAGATAAAAACTAGCAAGCCCAACTCCAACTGCGACCAAAGGGTCTACTCCTACATGTATATTCCCAAGGTAAACACTAACTCCCGCAGTTAGTTTAAAATACATGTTACCTACGTTACAGCTAGGTCTTCCATCTCACTCAATCCAACGAATCTTCTGGCAAGCAGGCATCAAAGTCTGCCAGGAAACTTCACTGTTCTCAACAGGCCCACAAAGACCAACAGAACTCACCAACCATGCAGGATTCTTTCGCATTCCATGTGAATGCAAAAATGTTTCATGCTGGGGGAACTGGACAAAACCTCCCTACTAGACCCAAAGAACATCAAGTACACGGACGGAGAGAGACTTTGTAAAAATTAGCCATGGTCAAGCACTTCCACATCATGAACCATCAAGCATCAGAACTCATCACTCCAATGGAGGCATGTCATCCTAGAAGAATCCAACGGGCCATTGAGATCTACAAGCTTCCTATGGGCTTCCAAATTAGTGACATTTTTTGCTCCTTCTCTTCCTGGGCATTTGATCCCCTCACAGTCAAATTACAGGCCTGGAATTACACGGCAGCCAGGGCCTCCATTGCCCCTGGTCGTGACCTTGGTGCCCCTTCAAAAGTTTTCCCTAGACTTTGCCCCTCTCAAAGATGAAATTCCAGGCCTGACATCACAAACCCTTCAGGCTTGGGTCATCTATTTGATACTGTCCATCTTTACCCTGGCCCCATCTTCCCTATGCTGTGCTTGGTGTCAACTGACACGGTTCAGAGATGAGCACACACTCCCCACCAACCTCCACTAGGATCTATATTTCACTCCTTATCTGTGCATCATCAAGAAATCCTCGTCTGAGATATCCTGCAGGCTTCCCTCCTTTGCGCATCATAGAAAAATCCAAAGTACTTTGCAGTCTGAGCATCTTTGTCCAGCTTTCTCCTGAAGATGATCAGAGAATACTGATCGAAATGTTCAGTTATTACACCACTGGTTATTTTCAAAACCACCATAACTAATAGAGCGATATTTCATGTACATGGTGTTACCTCAAACCCTAATGGTAGATGATTGTCCTTAACTTAACTAAAACCCTGCAGATGGCAGTGCATTTCAACATACCTTGGTTTTACATCAATGGTCCAATGTTGATGTTCGTAATCTGCTCATAGGTTCTGTAAGGTCGCTTGGATGTCTTGATGGTGTTTCTGCAGTTGTCTCGCAGTGGGAAGCTGCAGTAAGGTTGACATCAATTATGGAGGTGTCTCAAGCAGAGGGTGACTAATGTTTCATCAGTTCAAGGTGCACATGAAGGCTAAACATGTTGGGATCTTTTGGTATCACTGATGGTGTCATCTGTTAGAAAGGAGAAAGGCAGACAAATAGTAAAAACATGTAAGACAGCAGATAGTTCAAACCTCAGATTTTTTCAATACTTTGGAGAGTGTTGTAATATCAACCATCACTGGCACAGTATGTTTGGTTTTCTCAACAACAACCGTTAGATCAAAACAAATTAAAGGTGTTGTTAGCCAGCTTACGTTTTGCCCCATTGATTTAAGACATCTTTTCATCAAACATTAATGAAACATCTGCCTTCATCTCAAGCTGTCTATTTATCCCAGCAGTTATAGCCTGGCCTGATCCATGCTACAACTTTCTACCATTTGTTCAATGAGCCTGAGGCCATTTGTATTTTTCTCAGTCTCAGTTTTTCATACAGATGTATGTTTCATAATGTCAAGCTGAAATTACATATTTAACTTTCTAGCTGCGTATCTTTCCCCAAATATTTTAGTCAGCCCCCCTCCCTCCCAAAAACAAAACAAACAATCTCAGCATCCTTAGAAATTGCCAGTGCAAAATGTTTAACATTCATCACATACCTTGGTTATATTCCTTGCCATCATCCAAAGAGGTTGTACCAAGGAGGTCTTCACATGGATGCTGATCAAGTCCAAGTACATATGTACAGTCAGGTCTCTTCACTGCAGACGGACTCATAATTCTAACTTTGAGCAGCAAGTGATCTCCAACTATATAGTAAGTGACTCAGGGTGTCTTCACTCTGTAGTGGAGGGTGACTGGGTTTCAAGACTGTACTGCCAGGGGTAACATCATCTAAGCCTGAACCTGAAAAAAAATTTGAAAAATTTAGATCATTTCTCATACCTGTAATAGAGAACCTATTGAGTGGGTGTTTTGATTAGTTCCCAAATCTGGACAGTCAATTAAAAATACAATCATCACAGCTATGGACTAATTAAATCTACCTTGTCTTAAACTTAAAATTAGTGTTGTAGTTGAGCTTCTGCTGGGCAATGAACAGACAATCTGGCAACAATGTGTAAATTGATGAAGGTTTAACAGTTCGCTTCTATTCAGAAAACGACATAAATTTGTCACACAAAAGAAAACCACCACAATCATTGGGTCTTTTGAAAATTTGTTGTAGTACTTTTAGTTTATTTTTAATTAATCAATATTTTTAAGAATTTAAGGAGATTTGTAAATTTGTTTCACACTTAGGCCTAAATGTTATCTTAAAGGAACATTACAGAATTGGTTTTTGCTAACAAAACAGTTGCTGGCAGTGTAAGCACTTTATATAACCCACCATATACATAAACTGACAAACCTGTAGAAGTTTGAGATCGATCGGCCATCTGGGTCACGAGAAAATAGTGCAAAACCGATTACAAATTTGCATGTGTTATACAATGCATGAATAAAACGCTCATGAGCGATATAAACTCTAATCGGAAATTAGTTTGATTTATTTCTCATCAAATATGGCATTTCAGCCAGAAATATTTCTAGGGATGTTTTCTACTATCATCATCATTAGACCGTGTAAGTTTTATGTAAATCTGTGATCAAAAGTATATTTTACAATTACCAATTCTGTAATGTGCCTTTAACGACATGTATATCTGCCAAATTTTTGTGAATGGTCTATTCTATGGCTGGAACAACTTCGAGGCTCCCTCAATTTTCGGCTGCCAGCCGGTCAGCTGACAGATATATCCACCAAGACGTTCCATTGTGTAGCATAAAGAGGCATGAAACCTATCATGCTACTCTTCCTTTGACCTGAACAAGAGGGACAGAAGGTACTGGAATTCCTGCCTCGCCTTATCCCTTTTCCAGGGAATATTGTGTAGCCCCCAATTCCACAGCTTTTGTCCCGTTGTCCAAATGTGACATACAAGAATGGACAGGTTTCCGACATTGTTCATCATTGTATTTGGCTCGCTGGGAGGTAAGTCTGAGTATTCTGAGATTCCAGCATAGTGGCAGATTATCGGCTGTGGCTCAAGACCGAGGTTCTGCTAATCATGATAAGGGCCAACTTCAAAACCCAGAGCTAACTATGAGAACATTTGTTGTCTTTCCTTTGTCAAGTCAGGATTTTATGGGAAAACTATATTTTCAAAGGAAAACTAAAGAAGCTCAAAAAAGTTCTGAAAACAATACCCTGGGTGGGCATGGAATATTTCTTTTTAGAATGCCGACCCAAAGTGGTTAAAATAATAATTGTCACAAAGAAATGTTTGAAGGTTAGGAAACTAATCTGGTCACTTCCAAAGCTGTTTTCTTTTCCTTCCATTAAAACAAAACCATGATTGCAACAGGTTTTATTCCCCAACAACCTGGCTTAAATAAAACCCTGTGTTTATTTTAAAGGCAGTTGTCAGTGCCTATCAACATACCTTGGTTGCACCATGGGTCCCTCGACTGTTCTTGGTGTTCTGCTCATGCTCTGTAGTGACATCAATATTCGCGTGGTTGTCATGAAGGCCTTTCTTTTAAAGTAAACACAGTGATCATGTAGTGGGAAACTGCAGTAAGGTTGACATCAACTACATGGATGTGTCTCAAGCAGAGGATAACCAAGGAGTTGACATCATAGGCTGACGGTTGAACATCTTGGGATTTTGTCTTGCGTTGTCACTGATGGTTTATCTGTTATAAAGGGAAACGACTAAATGGTTAAATAATCTTCAATTATGTCTGCTTGATTGAGAACTACTGTATACTGGCTGAGAACATTTTTTGGAATCAGTTCATCTCAAAGGACATCGTTGTCATGAGGGCAATGTTACCCTAACTTGTTTCCAAACCCACTGTAGGTGTAAGTAACTTTCTTAATTTGGAAGTCATTTACATCAAGGAACGATTTCGTCCCAAATGTTTGCATGCAAAACTGCTTGGCAATTTTGTTTTTGTCTATCAAACTCATACTTTTGCATAGCTGTCCATAAGTTTTTGCATAGCAAGTTAAAATAAATTGAATATTGCAAAATATGTAAAATTGTTAAACAGGTTTTGTTTAGTGTGATTTCCAGGCTGAATTTGGGGAACAAGGCTATGTACAGAACGTTGTTTAAGGACACAACAACTATCACATTGTTGTTCTGTATTATAACTGCCTTGTTGGATTCATGTGAAATAAACACACAACCAATCAGCTCCAATCGTTCAAGTAAACTTTGTATCAAGTGTTATGCAAAGACATAAATGTTGACTTATATTGAAATGAAAAAGTCACATTAACTGCATCGATAGGCACACTTTATTATGTTTATACGCTACTTGTATAATTTTTGCCTATGGCATAAATGTTCTTATTAAATAATTAATTATTAACAATAACGGGGACACGTGTCAGAGGCAAGTTAGAAATGATCTTTGTATATTTTAAGAGCCCAAAGACAGCACTAAGCATTTCCATGGGACAAGTAACTTACTTATGAAAAGTAAATGCGTAAGTTTAATTACATTAGAAGAGAAAAAAACAAGTAACACTAAAACCGACTAGAAAAAAAGGAAAAATACGAACTAGCATTAGTTGTTGAACATACGGCATCGGAGAGGGAGGGTTATGTACAAGCATCGCAATAACATTATTTTTATTTTTGTAGAACAGCGATTAGAAGACCAAAAGTGTTGCAATTCTCATGGCCGAGTGGTTTAGAGCATCGGATTCAAGTTCTGGTGGTCAAGTCATCGGGGTGTGGGTTCGATTCCCGGTCATGACACTTGTGTCCTAGAGCAAGATGCTTGACTATAATTGCTTCTCTTCACCCAGGGGTATAAATGGGTACCTGGGAGGGTAGAGTTTAATATTGTGTGTGAAAAAGCCTTTGGAGCGCCACGGCAGCACAGGGCTGTATACTCCCCAGGGAGCTGAGAAAGATTACAGGAATGCTATTGGCCCAATGACCAGGGCACTAATGTAAAGCGCATTGATGCGTTATTGTGAAATGCGCTGTATAAGAACTGGTTATTATTATTATTATTAAACAACCGTTTAATATAAACTGCAATTGTTATTAACATATCCAGACAACAGCTTTTTTTTCTTACTTTGCAAGTGCAAGGCATCAGTTTAGTTGTAAAACCCCAAATCACCATCGCTCAGTCATAAAAATTATTAACAAGTAAGCGTGCAGTCTGGGCCCAATTTCATAGAGCTGCTAAGCACAACAATTTGCTTAGCATGAAATTTCTTCCTTGATAAAAACAGGGTTACCAACCAAATTTCCATGTGTTGCATATTGCTTGTTACTGGTATTCAGCTGTTGTTTGCTTATCCTGAAAATCACGTGGAAATTTGGTTGGTAACCCTGTTTTTATCAAGGAAGAAATTTCATGCTAAGCAAATTGTTGTGCTTAGCAGCTCTATGAAATTGGGCCCTGGTTGCAAACCAGCTCACCTTGCATAGTTTTAGTCCGCATAGCCATACCGCACATTAAATGGGCGATCAATTGACAGAGGTGAAATATCATGAATTCAACTGTCTAATTTACATGGCACGAAACGAATGTTTCTAGTTGCTGTTGAATTCCTACATAGCGTCTAATGAATTTTCCCATTAGCTGATTTGGGTGTACAACCAGTGGATGGTTATTATGGTTGAGTGAGCACGCTTTTTCGTCGAGCTCCCCAAAAAATGTAATTTGTGTGAATTTCCACTCCTATCTGCTTCATCTGGTCGAATCCTCGAACAATCCTTGAGCCCACTCATTACTGCCACTACTGCAAAAACAAGAGATCTTCAACATGACAACGAGAAAGGCTAAATCGAGAAAACAATCTGACCGATCACCTCCAGCGCTGTCACCTAAGCAGACCACGACTACACCACCAGGCTCAGTGACCAACCGACCCGTAGCCAGTGACAACGGTGAGTTTGAACAGTTTGTTCGTGATGCCCTAACTGAAATTTGTCGTGGTCAATCTGATATCTACCGGCGAATTGACAAGCTAGAGGAAAGCTTTAATACATCTCTGGAATTCGAATCAAAAAGAATCTCCGAACTTGAAGCCAGAATCAAGGAGTTGGAAAAGCTAAATCCAACACTGGAAAATGCAGAACAGCAACTCTCCGACCACAGCGACAAGCTCAATAAACTTGAACGTTTTAGCCGGCGGAACAACGTTCGGATCATTGGGCTGCCACAGGAAAAGAACGAGGACTGTCTGGCAGTAGTTTCCGAATTGCTGTCAGACAACTTCAACATGACAAACATCAAGCTGGAACGAGCTCATCGAGACGGTCCCAAGACCCCAGACCGACCCCAACACCTCCTCGTCAAATTCAACGGCTACCAGGACAAGATCAAGGTCCTTCGAGTGCAGAGACAAAAGCTCGCCGATCTTCCATATTTCTGTGTGGAGGACTTGACTCGCCAGGACCTTCAAGAGAAGCGACTTTGGTCGGAAACGGTGAGTCGTTGCTACCGAGAAGGCAAAAAGTACCGCTTTGTGCCCTCGCTCAGTTCTACCGTTCCTGAACAAGTGATTAGTGCTGCATAATCATCATTTCTTTTAACAACTTCTTTACCAACATTGGTTCTTCTCTTGCTAAGAAAATACCCTCTTCTCGAGCGCACTTTTCAGATTACATGCACAATCCTAACGACTTCTCCCTTTTCTTAACTCCCACTAATGCACAAGAAATCCTACGTATCGGTAAAGACATAAAAAAGGGTACTAGCTGCGGTTTTGATGGTATTAGTTCTACTGTTATGAAATCTGTTCTTCCTTCTAATGCTGAACCTCTCGCTCACATCTTCAACCTCTCCTTTCTGAGTGGATCTGTGCCTCTTAATCTAAAGGTTGCGAAAATCATCCCCATCTTCAAAAACGGGGATAAGAGCAACATTAATAATTACAGGCCTATCTCTATTCTTCCTTGTTTCTCTAAACTTCTCGAAAGACTTATGTATAATCGTCTTTCTAGCTTAATTTCTCAATTCCATCTTCTATTCGATCATCAATATGGCTTTAGATCTAAACATTCCACCGACTTGGCCCTTATTGAATTTGTTGACAATGTTACTCATGCATTAAATAATAAAATGCACGCAGTTGGTGTTTTCATAGACCTCTCTAAAGCCTTTGATACTATAGACCACTCTTTTCTTCTTTCCAAACTTGAACACTATGGCATCAGGGGAATCGCACTGCAATGGTTCTCCGACTATCTTGCTAATAGACACCAGTTTACTTCTATAAAGGGCTGCGATTCTGTTCGTTTAAATATTAAGCATGGTGTTCCTCAGGGTTCAATCCTTGGGCCGCTCCTATTTCTTCTGTACATTAATGATCTCTATTGCTCATCCAACCTTCTTTCTTTCACATTGTTTGCAGATGATACAACTATTTTATACTCTAACCGTCAACTATCCTCCTTATTTAACACACTCAACACTGAATTATGTCAGGTCTCTCTTTGGTTTAAGGCAAACAAACTTTCCATAAACCATGCTAAAACAAATTTCATCTTCTTCTCTAAGTCTCCTCGCTCATCAATTTACCTCCAGTGATCATTGACGATATTGCAATTACCAGAGTTTCTTCAACTAAATTTCTTGGAGTCATTATCGACCAAAAACTATCTTGGTCTGAACATATCTCTTCTGTCAATAAAGTCGTCTGTCGTAATTCTGGCGTTATCTCCAAGATACGTCATTTCCTGCCTGCCTCTTCGCTTGTTCTTCTTTACAATACCCTTATATTTCCTTACCTAAATTACTGTAACATTGTCTGGGCATCTGTGAATACTACTAGATTGCGCTCTGTGGCTATTTCTCAAAAAAGGGCTATTCGCATCTGTACTTTCTCATCTTACAGAGAACATTCAGCACCTCTATTCGCACAATTGCACACTCTCACTGTCGCTGATATTAATAAGCTCCATACTGGGATATTTATGTTTAAATTCAATAATAATCTTCTTCCCGACGTCATCTCTTCCTTCTTCACGTCTGTTAAACAAACTCACAGCTACTCCACTAGATCCTCCACTAATCTTTATGTTCCCTTCACTCGCACCACTTACTCTATGAACACAATCCGCTTCTTTGGTCCTCGTGTGTGGAATGCCATAGATGAACGCATTAGATCTAAGCGGTCCGTGAGTCTTTTTAAGTCTGCTTTCAAACGTGACATTATCTCCCATTATGTATCTTAGCTTCCCCATCCTATGTAATTGAACCACATCCATCTCTTCAATACTTATCTTATTTATTTTCAGCTTAACCTGTTTTGCCATCTTGTCGCTTTTATCACGAATTCATTGTGTCATGTGTTATGTTCGTCTGTCCTTCTGTCTGTTTGTCTGTCTGTCTGGTTGTCTTGTTTTCTTGTCTGTCTGGCTGTTTTTTACAAGCTCATGCTTACCAAAACGGCCCCGTACTCTATTTATTTATTTATGTTTACTCTTACTTAAAGATATGTTTTGCTTTACTCCGTAATACATGTAACTGTTATTCTTTTATGAGAGTATGGAAATAAATGTATTCTTGAATTGAATTGAAAAGTTATGCAATGCCTCAAAAACCATAGATAAAAAATTAACTTAATTGTTTGTCAGGGCCATTGATGGCCACACGGCAAAAATGTTTATTGCTTATAATTTAGCATCAAATTTCTTTCAGAAAAAAAGTAAGAAAATGTTGTGAAAAGTCATCGGATTGTTTCTATCAGGAATAAATGTTGCAGAAAATGTTTTGCATATTTTATCAACAATTGTACCGCAAAATGTGAAGCAATACACGTGAATCTTGCGCTAAACATGTGACCAGATTAATTGAGGCCAATCCCGAAATTCTACCAGGACATTACAAAGTAATATGCAAGGATGGACTAGATGGTTTAGGGTGACGGGTCAAGTTAATACATACAGCATGCTTTTGTACATGTTTATACTTTTTGAAATCACCAAAGAAGATTGCAGTGCGGCAGGAAGTTCATCACAAGCTCCAGGTTTTATATCTTTCTACATTTCTATACTTGATTCAACTTCTATTTAAAATTACAAAACTGATATTTCAAATAATTTAAAAAAGATGATACAATTTAATAACCTTATGAAATCATGTTTTTATACATACAAAACAACAAATAATATACTTCAGTTGCTTACGTATCACAGCATTATGTGCTACAAGGGCTCCGTAAGTGCAGAATTCCGCGGTAAGCAGAGCCATGAAATTGGGCCCTCATGTATTTAAAGTATGTTTTATGAGACCAGTGGCATCATCAGCAAAAAGAAAGGACCCAACCATCTGAATCTTTTTGCCCTTGCCTCCCCAAGTGAGATAACAAAATGCACAAATGAATGCTTCAATACATCAAGAGCCTGCCCCAAGATATTCTGTGCTCCTGCTAGCCCCAACCCCCCCCCCCTTCAGAAAAAAACATGTCCAGTGACGCAAATAAGAAAGCCATGCAGGGAAAGCCTTCATGGAGTCCCTAGAGTGTTATGGCAAGGAAGTAAGATCTTTGCACAGTGCTGCCAAACACAGCCAACTATAGACGATGTGACCTGTGACATCACATGTTTACAAAAGAGCCACAGAGCCTGGACTTCCTGCAGGCACGATTTGTACACAGCTCAATGGAAGAAGGCATAAAATCTTATATTTTATGGAGATTGCACTGTCTAATTCTTATCAACTTTTGATATAATGAAAGGGGGCACATCTCAAAACTTGTCCAGCTTTTACTTTCATAACTCTTGGTTTTATGTGGGAATTATGACCTAAAATGTCAACTTTCCCATAGGACCAGTGTAGTATCTTGCCTGTCAGAATACTCAAAGAATGTACAAGGTCACACTTATTGTAAACAAAGTTCACATGGTCTATACTGAAGACAATAGGGGAAAAGAAGAGTGCTTACTTTTTCATTCTGCCTTGGGTGTCTACATAAGTGATGGGTAGATGCTGGGCTGATGGTGTACATCTGTATTCCTTAGATGTCTACTTTAGATGACGGGTAAACATCAACGGAGAATGGCCTGCCTTTCTGTTGGCAGACAAACAATACAGATGTTACATGTAAACTGCAGGAGCATTTCCAGCTGTATTTGAGTTATAATTTATAAAATAAGTTGTAGAAATTGGAGAGATTTACAATACCATACATCAATAAAGACATATTGGGCAAATTCCTATAAAAAAATGTAAATTCTACACACATTTGCAACTGAGCTGGACGTGCTTTATTGAGCTTTTTTAAAAGAACACATTATCTTTTACATTTCATATAAATCTCTGTATTTTCTTGACAGATCTTGTGTGCAGCGAACGATTGAGAAAAGCACACATGGCCACTGAAGTCAGTTAACTGTTTCCCTTCGATGCCGCGTGCACCTTTTTCCAAAGACGGGTACCAGCGAAACCATGCTCATTCTCAACCCCAAAAGAGCAAGCACGTTGATTGCTCGCTCAATCCCACATGCGTAATCTGTGCTACAAAAAAACATGTGCATACATGTTTAGAGCGGTGTTAGAGCATGTCCGTTTTATTATGTTTTATAATTGGAGCTACTTGAGGAAATTTAATTGCCAACAATATATCACATATGTAAACAAATTATTTTGACTTCTTTTTAATTTACAGAGAATCTTATTTTCTGTGAAACTGAAAATGAATCAGAATAAATCAGTTGACATGGATTTACCACTCATAGGGGAACCCCTGGCCATTTTTTTTTAATGAAACCTCTATTTATGCTATATTAAATAAAAATGCCTTTGTTTGACCATTACATTGCAATTTCACAGGCTCTAAAATGCACCAGAATGCAGCAGAGAGCATCTAGAACTTCAAATTTTAAGGGCCCCGGACCCCACGCCGCAAGGGGCTTCACGCTTCGCTCTCGCATGCTTGGATTGTAACTTAGCCAGATTAAAAAGCCCCACAGTTTTAAAAAATCCTGGAGAGAACCCTGGGACAGTATTTTGGTGTTTGTTCCTATTTCATCATAATAAAAATGCTGCAGAAGAAACTGAATATTAGATTTAAAATAAATGTCTGTTTTTCAGCACAGATCTCTTGTTCAAAACAACTGCTTGGTTATAAATTTACCTGCTTGTAGTGAAGGCGGGTTTTAAGCCAGACGACATATGGTATTGAGTCTAAGACATCTACTTGTTGACGGGTAGATTTCTTTTGAGACTGGCATACAATGTACCTGTAGATGTAAACAAAAACAAAACCCCATGCCATTGTTATTAGATACTACTCAGAACATGATCAAGTTTTTAAATTTGAAACTTGACTACAGCGAAACTTGAACTTCACTTACCATCAGATTATAACAGCACAACAAATGCATTGAACGTAAAAGACTTGCTCTTAATATTTCAAACGAAATCTAAGCAGTGGAAGCAAACTTTTAAAACAGATTTCTGATTTTTTGTTTACCAATATTTTGGTACTTTTCCATCAAATATACTTCCATACATGCATCTACACTTGTTACTTTAAGCTAGAAGTGATTCAACTTCTGCAAAGCAAAAATGCCAAATCCAATGTGCGTGATTTCTCTTTATAGCACACCGCTTGCTGATCTTTTATCCCAGGCCCAACTTCATAGAGCTTCTTAACACGTTGACTGCCGCCTACGAGTATATTCGTAGTAACAGGTGTAACGGATTCTGCCACTACGAGTATACTCGTAGAGAATGAAAGGGCTTTGTATTTTAAATACACTGGCATCACTGAGCACGCAACACATACGCTTCTGGCAGTGGTGAGGACGTGGCATCCTTATAATGTGTATGTTCAATTTTTTTGGGGTATAGTACCTATTTGGTATGCGCGCATGCGTACCTCGCTTGGCAAATGGGAACGCCCTACGAATATATGACCGGCAGTCAATGTGTCAAGCACAAAAAGTAGCTGAGCACAACATAATTATGCTTACAGAATAAGGATACCAGTCAAAATAACATTTCACATGTACCATCCGTGACTGGTAACCTGCTTATTTTTGCTTAGCGGGAAAGTGTTAAACATTATTTTGTGCTCAAACAACTGTATAAAATTTGACCCCGGTTGGCTGAAACATAGACATGTAGGGCTCCCTAAACCTCCTGAATCCACGAAAATATGTGTCATAAATTGGTGAATTGCAGAGGAATGAGTGCTGTAAGACACACCCCCCCGCCCTCCCCCCAAAAAAATTAAATAAATAAATAAATAAATAATAATAATAAATAAATAAATAAAATAAAAACAAAATAAAATAAAATGAAATAAATAAATAAAACTAACCACAGTTGCTTACCACTGGGTTATAAATATACCAATCTTATTTAAAGGTATTGTACACTTTTGGTAACGGCTCAAATTCAGTGTCCAGATTTTTTGTGATTCAACATCTCATTATCATGCATGAACAAACAAACCTGTGAAAGTTTGAGCTTAATTGTCATCGAGGTCACAAGAAAATAGTGGAAAAAGACCTATGTGTTTTCTGTTTTTTCAAACACTCAAGTTTTTATCATGCGTGATAAAAACTATTGTTTTACTCATTTCTCAGAAACGGAAGCATTTCGGGCAGAAATATTTTAAGGAACCCTTTCTACCATTACTTACTTTAAATCATGTAAGTTATGTGTGATTTTGAGAACATTTGTGTTTTTCGATCTTACCAATAGTGTACAGGGCCTTTAAGTTCAACAACCATGTAAAGTGACACAATAAGCCATGTATGGCAGCAGGATTGAGATCACGTGTTGTAGGCAAGTGGACCTAGGGAGTTAGGGTTAGGTAATCATTGTATGCTGGTGCATGAAATTTACATCAGCAGGAACTATACGAGCGTACATCACATGCATGTAGTTTCTGCAGTAAAATGCCCAATCGAGCACAATACTCAAAATTGTTGACTGGTTACAGCGCCCTCTGGAGGTTGGCAGAGGCTCATCAGTGAACAAAAAAATGGCAACATCTTGGCAAGGTTTGTTTTTTAAGACATACTCCATAGACTGTAATAATTCAAAGTGCCTGTTCATCTTTGTATACAATCTCTATACCTTTATATACAGGTATACGAGTATGATGTAGCCTATTTACTATCAAAATATGGATCGGAATGTCATAATTCAATCACTAGAGTATGTCTATTCCCCCCTCGGGTCTGTATATGATGTCACACTCTCAAAAAGGAGGCAGATCATTGGACGATAGCTGTTCTCTTTGCGTAAAAACTTGCGCGTGACCTCAGCGTACCTGTAGCGTTTCGCATTATGCAAGGGGGAGCTATTGATTTATATAGACCCCTTACACAAAACAGAACGCGCCTCCGAACAATGCGCGTAATTTTGGGTGTCAACTCTCTTTTGTGCATGTTTGTATACGATTTTGACACCCAAAATGACACCCAGGATAGACACATGTGAGTATGCTGCGCATTGTGCAAGGGGTCTATAGACCTGGGCCCAATTTCATAGAGCTGCTTAAGCACAAAAAGTAACTAAGCACAACAAAATTATGCTTACCAGAATAAGGTTACCAGCCAAACTACCATGTCACAAGTACAATTTGTGACTGGTTTCCTGCTCATTTCTGCTTAGCAGAAATTTGTCAAGCAGTATTTTCTGCTTAAGCAGCTCTATGAAATTGGGCCCAGCAGAAGAGGATGATACTTCCCTCAGGCTTCGGCCTCTGGAAATAGGACCCTCTCCTTGTCGCTTAGTCCTTTTGATTGCATAGATGAGCACTAATGACCTCATTGCCAATCTATATATCTACACCCTTAGGCTATACTTAAACTATTATTAAGTATCAAAAAACATTTTGAAAAGTGCCGTTTTTGGGGTTCTACCGTGGTCATGATAGCGCTTCTTGATGAACGAAATGCTTACGCGACAGTTTCTGCCATGCGATGGCATGTCCGTTTGCATTTATTTGTTTTAGGCTGTGGCGTTACCAGCCTTTTTGTATTTATTTGTTTTATTTTTATTTTTTTGGAGGGGGGGGGGGTTGCAAGCGGGGCAAAGGCATAATTTTAAAAAATAAAATACAAAATGGGGGGCGGGATGGCTATTTAATGTATCTATCCATGTTACTGGCGGCACTCAGGTTACACCACTCTTTAAAAGTAAATAATTAACATATTGACTACCAATTTCAAGAAGAAAATACATCCTTATCCATATCCAATATTCATTTAAAAAAACATAGGAAGTGTAAAACTGTAGCTACATATGTAGTTGACCCAGTAACTGGGGCACTGTACTCCTTTAAAAAAACATTGATTGACTAAAAAAGAAGTCAAAAGAAGTCAAAAGAAAAAGAAAAAAAAGGAGTATTTCCCAGCGCCCCAGTAACATGAAGTACATGTACAGGTTGGATGCAGCACTTGTTCAAAACTAACAGCAACACCCCCTTTTGTAACAATAAAAAATTGAAAACAAACAATTGTTCATCCATAGTCATACACTTTTGTCATTTGAAATTATTTGACTGACTCACAAAAATATATAACATGACTGAGCAACATTTTTTTTTAAAGGAACATTACAGAATTGGTAAGAAAAAAACTTGTAAAATATACTTTTTGATCACAGATTTACATTAAACTTACACGGTCTAATGATGATGATAGTAGAAAACATCCCTTGAAATATTTCTGTCTGAAACGCCATATTTGATGAGAAATGGATAAACTAATTTTCCGATTGGAGTTTATCGCTCAGTGAGAGTTTTATTCATTTGTTGAATCTATATGATTTCATGCAAATGTGTAATCAGTTTTTCACTATTTTCTCGTGACCCAGATGGCCGATCGATCTCAAACTTCTACAGGTTTGTCAGTTTATGTATATGGTGGATTACATAAAGTGCTTACACTGCCAGCAACTGTTTTGTTAGCAAAAACCAATTCTATAATGTTCCTTTAAATGTACAGCAAACTCGCACTCACAACAGTAGCCCCATAAATAGGGCCAATCCACTCCGTATCCTTGATAGGACCAATACACAAGGATACGGAGTGGATTGGCCCTATTTATGGGGCTATCACAACAGGTGCTTAGCCCTCTTTTCTAAGGCTCTTGTTCATTCTTTTGAAGAATTCCATTTTTTTTATCAGTATCACTGACTTCTCAGATAACAGAGAAAACAAGCTTTCGTAGAAAAATCCTCGCAAGTTTCAACATGGCGACTCGACACCGAAACTAAGCCTAAACGGTAACCGGTCACTTCGGCACCTTGCAAACTCAGCACCACAAACTCGGCACCACGAAAACTTGGCACCCACAAACTCGACACATGCACAAATACAAATTCGGCACCCTGTCAAAAATGGCCGATTTGCGCTGCGTGGTACACACACATGTAAACATGGAGGTAATTTTAAAACAAACAAATAGGTACGAAGACAAATTTGTAGTTAATTAAAAAAATAAATAACTCACTAACTAACTAAATCAACAACAGAAAGTTTTGACTGCAACAAAAATGATATCACTTTTATAAACAATAACGTAATTTTATGAATAAATAAATTTGTAGTTAATGTAAAAGTTGACTAAATACACAAAAAATTGAGGGATGTTTTGATTTTTATTGATTTGTTTATTGTCTGTTTATTTCGTTCAGTACATTTACGTTACTTTATTTAACCACTTGACCATTCCAGCGAACAGGTAGGCCTAGTGATTGCTTAGTGCCGAGTTTGTAAGTCAAAAATAGGCCGGTGCCGAGTTCGTATTGGGTGCCGACATTCTTGGTGCCGAGTTTGCAAGGTGCCGAGTTTATAAGGTGCCGAGTTTGTTGGTGCCGAGTTTGCGGGGTTCCGAGTTTGCGAGGTGCCGAAGTGTTCGGAATTCGCCTAAACATGTGGTTTTTAAACTTGCCGCGTTGTGCCGGAAAACAACCCCAAATTTCTTCAAATTTTACCAATGAAAATTAGTTTAAAAAACGATAATTCTTTCGAGCATTTTCAACTCACCATCTAACTCTTTTTTAGTAGTGGTTTACTCTCAGAACAGCGGCAAAAACATTTGTTGGAGGAAGCGGCATGGAGACTTCACAAGTCATCCATTTTTTTTCTTCAAAACGACCGCATGGCCGCATGCACGGCATGGCGTTACGTGCCGTGCATGCAGGCCAAGCATGGCGGGCGGTCACGTACGGCATGGGCACGGCACGGTCAGTTAAAGGAACATTACAGAATTGGTAAGAAAAAAAACTTGTAAAATATATACTTTTTGGTAACAGATTTACATAAAACTTACACGGTCTAATGATGATGATAGTAGAAAACATCCCTTGAAATATTTCTGTCTGAAATGCCATATTTGATGAGAAATGAATAAACTAACTTTCCGATTGGAGTTTATCGCTCAGTGAGCGTTTTATTCATTTTTTTGAATCTATATGATTTCATGCAAATGTGTAATCGGTTTTTCACTATTTTCTCGTGACCCAGATGGCCGATCGATCTCAAACTTCTACAGGTTTGTCAGTTTATGTATAATTATGGTGGATTACATAAAGTGCTTACACTGCCAGCAACTGTTTTGTTAGCAAAAACAAATTCTGTAATTTCCTTTAACTTCGGTTACCGCCCGACCGCTGGTCTTACTTTCTTATTTGCATAACAAAGCCCGAACCCTCCCATATTTGGTAATAAAATGAAAAACAACCTTAAGGGTGAGACTATTAGTTTGCAGGGGGTGATTACAGACAAGTATATCTCTATGATAACGACGTAGCTTTTCTGAATGGAACAATATCCCCTAAAGGGAATCGAAGACACCGATGAGAGATTTTTGTCTCATGAGAAAACAAAACCACATTTACCTCATATGACTATAGACCATAGAGCTAGTATAAATAGCTCTATGCTATAGACCTTTCTATTGCAACGTCACAGCCCGAGCTTTTGCCAACCGAGGTCGGAAAACTATGGAAAGCCAGAAATGCAAAACAAAAACAGATCGCCACAGTTTTTAACAATGTTACACAAATATTCAAAAATAGTGTTGAATTTGTTGGAAACAAAGCAACCAATCATGAGAGGTATTTTACTTAGTTGAAAGTTTGCAGAAAATGTTAAAATTTTGTTGAAACATCTAATGCACACGATTGAGTGTTTTGCTAACATTCGGCCTTCCATGCCAATCAGCGCGGTTTGTTTATCAACAATGGAAAGGTCTATAACACATCTTGGCTGCGGGAACAGTAGGGAACACTATTTTTTTTCAGGGGGTTAGGGGAATTTAAAAGTTGATAAATTAAATTTGTCAAATGCTACTTCTGATTTTTACGGAAACGTTAAAGCATGGATGTCTCCATGGTTAAAAGGACATTGAGAAAAACAAGAGAAAGCATAACTATGACTTACATCTCACAATTATGAATTAGCATAAGTCATTATGAATTACATCTCATGATTTATGATTTAGCATATATCATAATTATGACATAAATCATAATTGTCATATTTGTTATGACTTGTGCTCATTAAGTCATATTTATGGGATACGCAAGTCATAATTACGACTAATGAGATGTAAGTCAGTGGTAGTAAATAAAAATTATAAAATTAATAATTTTTGTTCTATCGGGATCCTGCTATTAATTCACGTGAATTATTCCATGTTAAAACAACTTAGCGTTAATTTTTACCGTTGATCTTGGCGTATGTGAAGGTTTGTGTATGTTTTTCGCTTTAAAACAGCATCATCTGTATAAAAAATTTAAAAAAAATCGTTCAGAGAAAAATACTTTTAAAAATCATAACTTCGGCGAAAATCGGGACATTTTGTAGGGTTTCATTTTGTATAGACGCCGTTTAATGAAAAATTGTGTTAGAGTACGATTTGTGTGCCAAATAAGTCATAATGATGACTTTAATTTTCTTTCTCTCTTTGTCCCTAACGCTTCCGTACTGTTCTCACCAACACTGTCGCAATTGTCATTTTGCAGGCCCTACCCATGACGATTATTCCGTGTTAATGTTACGTCGTCCGCTCTTTAAATAAAACAAACTATTTTTAATTGCGATCAACTAATTTTAAGACGGCTATAGTCTGCACATCCGGGAAAGACTTCACAAACCTCTTGCACGACGCGGAGAAAAAGCACTTCCGCACAATGCGCGTCTCATTTTGCCATTTTGGGAGCCAATTCCTTTGTGTGGGCTACCATTGATGCGGCCATTAATCGAGATCAATGGATGCGGCCTACATTTTGACTCAAAGCATGGCGGACAGAGAGGCGCGTATAAGTGCAATGTGCGTCAAGAAATGCGTCAATCATTGACCCCCACGACACAGACCGCAAACCCTGCACAATGTTCGTCCGCCTCTACCGCCATTTTGGGAGTCAATTCCTTTGCGTACATTTAACATGACTTCCCAATGGTGGACAGGGACCAATTTTATAGAGCTGCTTAAGCAGAAAATATTGCTTAACAATGTATTGCTTAGCAGAAATGCGCAGGATACCAGTCAGAAATTTTACATGTGACATGTTGGTTTGGCTGGTAACCATATTCTGCTAAGCATAATTTTGTTGTGCTTAGCTAGTTTTTGTGCTTAAGCAGCTCTATGAAATTGGGCCCCGGATAGGTGCTATTTACGAAGATTTTGAAATATGGGTAAAAGCAATTTAATTGAAAAATGTATTGGTGATTTTTAATGCACAATTATCGTTGTGAAAAGGACTCATAGGAAAATTATATTCCATCATAATTTGAGCAAAGTGGAAAACACTTTTATCTAAATAATTCCTCACGATACTTGGTAGGCCTACCAGTGCAAACTTCGATGATAAATAAAGTTAATTATTATGCCATTATTCACTGTTTAGCCAGTCAGCAAACCTGTCAAAATAATAAATCAATTCATCTGATACTGTTTCCTCCAATATTCAAACTGAAAATTGGTTTGTTTAGGTTTTTCATACATTTATAAAGTTACCACTGGGTCACACAAAAATGATCACATTTTTAAAGTATTGTTTATTCTGAATGGCCCCTACATTTATTATATAGTGATGATTAGATATATCTCTCAAAAGCTAATCTATATTATTTCAATCATAATTTCCTAAATTGGCAGTAAATGGGAAGGGGTGTGTTCCACTCTGGCGAACAACGCAAACGTTTGCCAATACGCGCACGTTTTCAAGCCAGAACGCGTTGGGCACAAAAGGCATTTGCAAACATTTGTGGAATTCGGCAAAGGGTGTAGAGGAGGTGTATTAAAGGCCCTGTACACTATTGGTAAGATCGAAAAACACAATGTTCACAGATTCACACATAACTTACATGATTTAAAGTAAGTAATGGTAGAAAGGGTTCCTTAAAATATTTCTGCCTAAAATGCTATCGTTTCTGAGAAACGAGTAAAATAATAGTAATTATCGCGCGCGATAATTTGAAAAAACAGAAAACACATAAGATCTCTTTTCACTATTTTCTCGTGACCTCTATGACCAACTGAGCTCAAACTTTCACAGGTTTGTTTGTTCATGCATATGTTTAATCACACAAAATGTGGACACTGATTTTGAGCTGTTACTAAAAGTGTACAATACCTTTAAGTCATTTGCCAAACTGGTATTGTTTAGTCCTTGCTTATGGTTATTATTTTCTACTTGTACAGCCATGGTTATAATGGTGGATATAAAAGTAACTTGTTAATCTGGGCATGATGCAAAGTTGGATAAGGTTAGCAATGTTTTGAGGTGGAGTTTTCCCTTTAAAGGAACATTACAGAATTGGTTGTTGCTAACAAAACAGTTGCTGGCAGTGTAAGCACTTTATGTAATCCACCATATACATAAACTGACAAACCTGTAGAAGTTTGAGATCAATCGGCCATCTGGGTCACGAGAAAATAGTGAAAAACCGATTACACATTTGCATGAAATCATATGGGTTCAACAAATGAATAAAACGCTCACTGAGTGATAAACTCAAATCGGAAAATAAGTTTATTCATTTCTCATCAAATATGGCATTTCAGACAGAAATATTTCAGGGGATATTTTCTACTATCATCATCATTAGACCGTGTAAGTTTTATGTAAATCCGTGATCAAAAGTATATTTTACAAGTTTTTTTCTTACCAATTCTGTAATGTCCCTTTAAGCTAAATCTGAAGCATTAAAAGGACATTGAGAAAAAACTAAAAGAAAGAAAAAGATCCAAGACTTAAATTACATCTCTAAATTATGGCTTAGTACAAGTCATAATTTTGATTTACATCCAATTATGAGTTAGCATAAGTCATAATTACGACATATAAGTCATAATTCTGAGATGTAAGACGTTAAGGCTTTAATTTTTGTTCTCGCTCAATGATGTCCCTTTAATGCTTCCGTATGATTGTGTTTCTTAATTGTCAAGAATTTTTCCTCTAATCTTTTCATGACTTTGTGCTAGACTTTGTTGAGAATATTTTTATGAAATTGTCCTAGTGCCTAAGAGAAGTTCAAGAAAGAAGTGATTATGCATTTCGAGAAGGCAACCTGGCTGACATCAAGGCCCCTGTATTTGTTGGGGTAACTGAGAGCAAACTTGCCACATCTGACCTCCACTGTTTCTCCTTCAATATTCATATTTATAAGTTGCAATAATTGTGATCCTCGATCCTCGTAGCAGCTGCATATTTACCACCATATACTAGTTGCATGAGAGGGGTTTGTTTTTAGGAGGGGAAATAAAGTCCAACATTTATCAAAGAGGTGAATCACACAATCGACCTTAAAGGAACGTTACAGAATTGGTAAGAAAAAAACTTGTAAAATATACTTTTGATCACAGACTTACATAATACTTACACGGTCTAATGATGATGATAGTAGAAAACATCCCTTGAAATATTTCTGTCTGAAATGCCATATTTGATGAGAAATGAATAAACTAATTTTCCGATTGGAGTTTATCGCTCAGTGAGCTTTTTATTCATTTGTTGAGTCTATATGATTTCATGCAAATGTGTAATCGGTTTTTCACTATTTTCTCGTGACCCAGATGGCTGATCGATCTCAAACTTCTACAGGTTTGTCAGTTTATGTATATGGTGGATTACATAAAGTGCTTACACTGCCAGCAACTGTTTTGTTAGCAAAAACCAATTCTGTAATGTTCCTTTAAAAGGTGGATGTATACCGCAATTTTTCCTAACTGGGTTATGTGGGTTATAGCAGGGTTTAGGTGAATCACACAATCACTCCAATAGGCCTATGCCAATAGAACTTCCGGCATGACATCATTTGAGTAGGGTGCCCTCTGATAGAAGGTTGCTCATTGGCCGATCCCGGTCACAGCCCGTACAACGCTGCGTGTTTTCCATTGTTTCATCGATGGCAGTGTGATGACATCAACGCATAAGGTCCATACTCTGGACTCACAATGGCATATTAAATCAGCAATTTCATTTTTTGGGGAGGGGGAGGCAAGCAGGGGGAAATACATAATTTTGAGGGCTCTTTAATGTATCAAACCATACATTTTATATTTTATCAAACTCATTTTTTATTTTTCTTATTTATTTTTTGTTGGGGGGGGGGGGGGGGCGTGGGGAAAGGATTCTGAGAGGGGGGCGACAGCACCCCATGCCCCCCCCCCCACCCCCGGTTATGCAACTGCTGCTCACTCAAGACTTGGAGGGTCCAGAGTAGTGGGCAAGTTGAAACTGCAGGATCTTAGCAGGACACAGTTGCCATTAAAAACCTGTTTGAAGCTTATTTTCCACACTGTGCACTCCATTTGTAAACACTGCAGCGCCCCTGCACAACTTCACAACTATAATGCCGAGAAACTCTTTTCCAGTTATAAGAACATTATCAAGCATAGGTTATGTCACACAAGGCAATTCACAGGTAACCGGTTCCAGGCATTCACATTTGAATGTACACATATTGTTCTTGGGGATCGTAAGACAGTGTTTGAAAAAATACTCCTGCGCTATCTAAGTAATCCTTTAGCATGCACTGCAGTTGGTTGCCTCCATGTTGCCTAGCAAAGTTTTCTCTAGTCTTGGTGCAAGACGTTGTTGTTGTGTGTAGTGTTGAGTGTATGTGGGAGTATGGTTTTATGGTTTTACTAACTCAACAAGAACGTCTTGCACCAAGACTAAGTTTCCTCATGTGACAACTGACAAGGCCAAGTTAAAGTTCCTTCTTGTAACTGATCAGGAATAGCAGCAGCTTTTCCTCAGGTTCCGTTCCCTTTTCAAATGTTCACAACCTTGGAACAGAATCTGATGTTTGTTTATTGTGTGTCCGAGGACTTCTGATTTTGTGCTCTCATTGGTTTTGTACACAACACCAAACTAAGGACACTCAGGGCTGCCAACTGAGTTTGGCTGGAATGCCCATATACTATAGCATGTATAGAGTGGTACCTCTGGTTCTATACAGAGTGGTACCTCTGGTTCTGACCTCACATTTCATTATATTATAAGAAACTAAAGTAAAACAAAGCTTATGTATTCCACAGAATTGAAATGAATTTGATAAAAACAAAATTGAAAAACACTCGATTGCTGTTAAAAAAATTTACAAAGTTAAAAGACCCTACAATAGTTTTTGGATATTCCTTTATTAGATTATTTACCTGCTGCTTGTACAAAGGCAGATTTGGCGACAGACTGCATTGCTTGTAAATTTTGGGGTCTCCAACATCTACTTGTTGAGTTGAGGGGTACATTTCAACAAGACTGGGATACCTGTACACTGTAAACAAAAACAAACCCCTGCTCCATTAATTGTACACCAGTTGAGTGTTTTGCTTGAGTTTGAGTCAACTCGTATTCCAACCAGTGAGTTATTTAGTGCACATATATTTTTCAAGAACAATAAATAATAGCCTCAGCTTGAGAATACTTTTACTTAGAAAAGAAAAAGTTTAAAATCCTTTCCCGGAAAAAATGAATACCTGTTTAATCAGTTATTTGGAAAGATACATGCAGCCTTCTTTGTTCTCCGCAATTTAATATAAATATCGCTAAAAAATAGTTGAAATTAGTCTTAGTTGAAATAATTTGAGAATAACTGTGCCGGTTCTCCCATTTATCAGACAGAAATTTGTCACACTGTCAGCCTGGTCATAAAATTGAAAAGGAAGAAAAAATAAATAATTTGTTGTGGAAAGCTACGGTAAGTTATGGCTAGCCGTTCCTGCTGCCAAATAATTTCAATGAAATCTGAAGTATTGGGGAATATAAAATTATATTTTGTTACAAAAATCAGGAGTCTGTTTCCTCCGTCCATTCCATTTTTAAATTAGCCGCCTTATTTTATTTGTAAAATTAAAAAAAGACTAACGAACATATCCATTCACGCCAACAATTGAACACTATTTATGTTCCTAAAAAAAAAGACCACATTTTTTAATCAGCTTGTAGGCGAAACAGTTGGACTCACGTACCAAAACAACCATGACGACCAAGCATTTTGACTTTCTTTTCGTGCAAAAGTACACTAAATACAGTATTGATCATACCAAGACTTCCTATTTTCTAGACTGCATTGAGCGAACTATAATAAAGTTAATTGAGGCAGGGATAAGGCGCCAGACTATAACAAGCGCCCTCAACGTTGCCACTTATAGTCACATATTTTCTGGTTGCGAGAACCGTGTCTTGAGCAAAGTGGAATTGTAACCAAAATTCCTGCGAAATCCAGCAAAGAACGAGCCCGATCGTTGAGTCCAAATGCTTCATTTATACCGAAGCATTTGTGGGGCTCTTTTAAACTGATATTTGGAGTAGATTTCTAGCGCCACCGGTCTCAAAATGGTAGGTTTTTTGCTACTTAGCAACAGACGCTGAACGGGGCAAATGGCCAGTGATGGTTTATTTTCAATGTACATGTACATGGTGTATGGATCATGGATGGCTACGTTGGCTTTTAAAATAGTAAATTTTATAAACTTAGGTTAGGGAAAATACAAACTAACGTTGATTTGAAAGAAGGTTACCAAATTGTTCGCAAAATTAGATCATTTTATTTGTGTTAACAAGTTCATGACTTTCACTTTCAAGAAGTTTCTGGAAATCTAGCTTCTTTTTCGCCATCAAATTGATCATTTCATCAAAGACAAAGTGAACACAATAAATTTAATAACATTTTATAAACTGCTGTTTATCTCCTCTTTTCTTTTTTTAACTTAGTGATTAGTCTGATAGTATACTACTGATCTATTACAGTATTACAAAATATGCTTGAATTTCATGTATGTTTCAAAACCATCAATGACTATAAACAATATTAATCCTGAAAGTGATACAAAGTATTTTAACGAAACCCATTTCATGCAGTACTATAAACTGGGGCGCTGTACTTAAAACAAAGAAAAAAAAAGGAATTCATCGCCCCCGATCTGTTTTTTTTAAAGTTTCTGACCTGATATCTTAAATTAATTTATATTACATTTTACAGATTTAGTTTATTTGCTGACTTTGAAGATGAGATTTTGTTTGGTTTTAAGACTAATGTCTGAAAAGAGTAATATCCAAACCAGTTTTGTATACATTTCATGTAGGTTTTTGTACAAATGGTTTTTAAATTTCCACTAGACCACAAGACAGGTCTTGTATCTCAAAACATTCATTTGACCAAAAATATGTTTGCAAGACATATATATATGTTTTTGTTGTTGTAATAGCTGAATACTTAGAAGGGCGTATAGATTTGAAAAGCAGAAGCATAACATTAGCAAATCTTCAAAAGTACATGTATGTATTAAAAAACAGTAGACTGTAGGATTTGATCCGTTGTGATTTTATTGGTCCAGTGCTAAACTGTGGGTAATTTGGGTCCTTTATGCTCAGTAGGTCAGTTGTATACCTCATATAAAATAATTCCAATTTGACAGGTTCTTGGAATAATTTTGTGCGTTATTTCTGAATTTTCAGTTATTGAGACTTGATTATTTCTCTTTAATGCAGATGCTTTCAAGGCAGAAGCCGGCCACAGGGCCAGGCTCAAGCACTCCTGCCCAGGAGAGCAAGAAGAAGAAGCAGCTTCCCAAGTTGGAGGAGTATCTAGATGCAAGAGATTACACAGGGGCTATCACCCTCTTAGAGGTTGGTCAGGAACAAACCTTTCCATTCAGTGCACAATAACTGCCATTAAGAAGTAACATTACCAGGGCCCAATGTCACAGAGCTGCTATAATCAGAAAATATTGCTTAACAATAAACTGCTAAGCAGAAATGAGCAGAATACCCGTCACAAATCGTTCTTGTGACATGGTAGTTTGGCTGGTAACCTTATTCTGGTAAGCATAATTTTGTCGTGCTTGGCTACTTTTTTGAAATCAAGCAAAATTGACCTACAACTGATTGAGTGTAAACGCTGTCTGGCTAGAGAGGGTTACTGATGCATCCTGCCTATGCATAAAAACATCCTCAAAACCCTCTTAAACATGTGATTATTAAAAACAAGTATGTTCAACAACAAGACACAAGCTTGTTGATTAATCCTTCAAAACTTGACCAAAGCATGATTTTGATTATAAGAACATCGGAGTCACATTATTTAAAATCTACACTACATTTTGATCACACATTATGCTGTCGTTTTAAGTAACACTATTTGAAACATTTGATAAAGAACTTAGCTGCAAGGAACAGTGTACTCAGACTAGGTTTCTTATAAAAGAAAGAGTCAAACTCAGTTGCCCCCTACTGAAGCAAGTATGCAAACCTGAGGACCTTGCAGAGTACAATGATATTGCTAGGAACTGTGTCCAGTTCTGGCTGAAACACAATATCTAGTGTGTGTGGACACGATAAGAAGAAGAAGAAGAAGCTTACGAGATATTTTGTAATTCTCCTTTTATCGTTTAGTTTACAAGGAACAGTGGCAAGGGCAGTGATGAGACTGACATGTGGTTAGCTTACTGTACCTTCCATCTCGGCGACTACAAGACGTCCATGGATGAATACGAGAAGATGACCAAGAGGGATGTAGTTAATCCGGATGTCTGGGCCAACCTGGGCTGCTGTTACTTCTTCTTGGGGATGTACCCGGAGGCTGAGGCTGCAGCACGGAAGGGTAGGTGGAAAGGGGAGTTACCAAATAAAACACCATTTCATGATGCACCTATTTTGAAACCACAGCTTGGGCTTTGGCTCTGGCTTGGGCATCTTCTGTCAGTTTGATGTGCGATACCAACAGTGTATGATTTCACAATTACTGACGAGGCCCAAGCCAGAGCCGGTTTGAAAAGGGCTCTAGAAACATAATAAAGACATGGCACATGAATCCAAAGGGTTTAAAGACCAAGAACTGCTGAAATAAGGTCCTCAGTTAGACGACACTCCTTGACCTATGTTATGACACACTGGGTTTGATTTCAACACCAATGGTGGAATCTTAACACTCTGAGATGATACAAGATGGAGAGCAAGACCTACTAAAGGGTGTTGATACTGAGAGTGAAGAAGTTTTTAGGTTATACTCGTATAGAACAGTGGTTTCACAAAGTGGGTTTGATATCTAGGCCAAAGTTGAGAGCCCAGTAGGCTGAGACAAATTCAAGTCTGGGACAAGATTTTTAAACCTTCATGACATGAGACTAACAATATTCCATCATGTGCACTTCTGGAATTCTGCGATGACATTTTAAAGTATTTTAAGGCTTGTCATCAATATTAGAAGGTTTTAAATCAAGACAAGGCAAAGGTCAAAGAGTCTCTGACCAAGGCCTTCATGAAGAGATCTGGAGACTGACGGCACTCCATTAAACTCCTTCATGAAAACTAACCATCCCCTAAAGAAGGGCTCCAAGTTTTTGGATTTGGACAAAATTTGCACTTGAAGGGTATCAAACACAGTGGCATTTTGCATCATTTTAACGTAATATTAGAGTCTTGTATCTTTGTTTCCACCTACAAAAGGAGTTTATTTATTGGAGAATGTGTGGATCACAAAACTGAATTTGACCTCTGAGCCCTTCTTTAACAATGCTTGTCAGTTGCATTTCAATATGTGTTTTATCCTCAATACCTTAATACAGGCCTGGACAAAACTGGTCACCAGCCTGATGCAGATAGTTGTAAGTTGACTCTTGTTGTGGCAAAAGTTATTCATAAAACAAATCTGGTTTGTTAGACCTTAGTGTCAAAGCGACGTACTCGTTCAAACTTACATTTTTCTCACTGCTTATCTGGCTGTGGTCCAAATTTGTATTTGTCCTGGCCTGTTGTTTCATGATTTCATTAACAATGCTCTGTGACTAATCTCCACTTCTTCTGATTGTGAGTATTTTTTCCTTACCGCATAATGCAATCGTTTGACATGTAGTAATGTACTAAATTGTTCATAGCGAGAGTAGTAAAAAATGCATGACCGCTAAGTAAAGACTAACTTGTGTTTAACTAACAATTTTTATTCCATGTTCATGGCCCATAACCAGAACAGGCAATTGTCTCGTGCTGTATCAAAGCTCTTCCACTAGTTTCCCCCAGTCAACCCCAAAAAACCACAAAAAACAAAAACAAAGTTGATACAAATACAAAGAGAAGACCAACAGACAAAATAAAGAAAAGAAAAACGCCTGCATTGACTTAATACCTTTCAAGGCAGCTTCTCATAAGTCACAGATCTTGAGGATCACACCATCAAACTTTTCCACTGCAGGATTGGTTCATTTGCATATATAGGATCCAAAAGGATCCGCTAATCTGTAGAATGGATCTGCTCAGATCATCAGACAGGGAAACCACTCAGACTCAGATATACTAAAACTGCACCTGTAGTGTACAAGTTTCCTTCACAATCCCCCTCCCTTTTTACTTTATGTCGTCTTAGTTCATCATCAGTATACCGTGTGATTTATATTTACATCTAAACTTCCCTCTATTGAAATCTGCTGGGCAGTCTGTGTGCGATTCTGGTTTTGCATGAATTTGTTTAAGGAGTGATGTCTAATGTCACATAACTCAAAGGAGATCTGCAGTGGCATAACCAGAGGGGAGCAGGGGGCATGAACCCCCCCCCCCCCCACTCAGAACCCTTGCCCCCCAACCTTACCCTCTAAATGATATTGTTTTAAATGCACAAATAAATGGTTCAATGCATTAAATAGCCCCCCAACCCCCCCCCCCCTCCTCCACCACAAAGGAAAATGTCTGGTTACGTCATTGGAGATCTGACCTATAACATCACTCCAAAGTTATGCAAAACACATTGTGTGGTCGCACCTCGGGGCAGAAACTGAATATTTTGGTTTCACTGTGACATCAGAGAGAACACATTGCCTTCAAAACACCTTTACAAAGTTTTCTGCCAATGTTTGTGGTGATTTGCATGAAAATAACTGTAAATACATGTAGTGTTGTGATGATGTTATGTTTCAATTTCAATACAAACAACAAAAGTAGTTGTCTTTTTGGTGTCGTAGAAGTACATTTCACTTCTTGTTTTTAACTGTTTTAGTTTTTATTAATCTGTTCATTTTGTTTTTTGGTTGGTGGTCCATGGAATGTGCTAGGGTAGTAGACATCGAGAACAGTGTACAAGATGAGACAGTCTTTTAGCACCTCGATATAGAGCTTCATACTCATTGTTTTTATGCCCCACCGGCAAAGCCGAAGGGGCATACAGTGTTTGCTGTGTTATTGTCATATTTTCAGGCCTGATATTTCATTCTTGTAAGGGCAAGGCAGTTTTTCCTATGTTACGGGCATTTCTATGATGTAAAGGTAAATTTCTAATTGGACATTTCAAGGGGCAGCAAGGCAATGACTATTGGCATAATTAACCTTGGTTGCCTCCATGAGGTATCAGGCCTGTATTGTATTTACACACAGTTCTAATCTGTGTAGAAACAGGCATGCACATGTAAGGGGGCCGAGGGCACTACACAATATCTAGTTGGGGGCAAGTTTGAAGTTTAAGGCGGGTGGTTCATTGATTTGTCTCTTAGCTTAAACTGCTTTATTACCGATACAGCAGCAGGGACCTATAACCTGCACACACATCTTATGTTTTGATCAACAAATATCCATACCTAACTATATTTACAATTTTCTTTATTCAGCTCCTAAGAGTACACTTCAGAACAGGTTACTTTTTCATCTTTCCCAAAAGGTAGAATCGTAAACAACCAATTACTATTCTTTGTGTTTTTTGACCCAATAATAAAATCTGTCATTACAAATTACCCCCAAATAAGAGCTTTCAATATATCCTGGTATTGCCAGACTAACATTTTCCTAAAAATGTTTGAACAACCTCTTTTTTATGGGGGGTGGGGTGGGGTATGGTTTCAGAGGTGACACAAGTAAACAGAAAATGTATGTCCTTTAATGCTTTGAGTTTTCATGTTGTTGGTTATTTTTTCATTTTTTACATGTAGTTCAACGACGAGAAGAAACTGATGTCGCACCATCAGAACTTACAGGACATTATCCAGGATCAGCTGAGCCTGGCATCCATACACTATCTGCGTAGCCACTATCAAGAAGCCATAGACATCTACAAGAGAATCCTGCTTGATAACAGGTATGCCAGGCTAGACAGAAGTTTAAACTAGCCTAAATAATTTCATTTATACAAGTCCAGCCTTCAAGAATCCAATAGTTTGGGTTTAACTAAAAACCATATCGTCAGACCAGGGCTATCCTAAATCCATCAAAATACTCCGCTATAGGGATGTTTTTAATACAACACCAATGATGGAACTCTGATAGATTGGTACACTTGGCACTATGCTAAGACTAACAGTGGGTGATTTGGAGGTACAGTATTAAATCTGTCAAATTCAAGCAAAAATTGATTGACGGTATAATTGGATAGGATCTATCCACTTGTGTTTCAGTCTAGTTGTTAAAAAACAAGTGTGTCATAGGAAAACTTATGCAAATTATTGACATAGGGGATTGGAGATCTTGATCCCACTTGGTGTTTTCAGTCTAGTTTTGTTAAAAAAACAAAGTTGTGTCATTGAGGAAAACTTTGCAATAAATATATTTGATCATGAGTTGGGATAGGGAGATCTTATCCCACTTTAACAGTGTTTATAAGATTACTTTGAAAAAAAAGTGTCATCAGCATCATGTATTGATTTTTTTTTTTGAGCTGTTGTTTCACTTTATGAAAGTCCATCACAAGTTTTCACAATCATCTTATTGTTTCATCTGTAGGGATTACCTGGCACTGAACGTCTACGTTGCGCTGTGTTACTACAAACTAGACTATTACGACGTATCACAGGAAGTCTTAGCTGTGTATCTACAGCATATAGTGACAGCGCATAGCGCTGAATCTCAAGGCATGTAACCACTTCAGATTGTACAATGGCAAGGCAGCAGAGGTAGGCTAAAACCTGGCTTGGCATTCTATAGAGACTGCGGCTTAATTCTACTGAACTAATCTTGGCAATAGTGCCCAATCATAGGGTTTTTCTCTTATGAAAAGAATAGGGCAAGAAGCCAAAGGGCAGTGGTCATTTGCATGTGTTAGATATTCTAGATTTTATATAATTATCAATTAAGCCTTACCCTCCATTGCAATTTTCTTGCAACAGCACTCGTGTGGGATAGACATATCCACCCCCCCCCCCTCCTTTGAGCATCAACCAACACATGACACCATATTCAGGCTTGATATTTAACAAAGACAACGGAGGCAATTGTCTCTGTTGCCCCTGGTCATTGCCTTGGTACCCCTTGAAATGTTCCAATAGAAATTAAAATTTCATCATAGAGGTGCCCTTTACCGAGGAGAAAATGCCTCGGTGTCCTTGCCCTTTCAAAGACAAAGCATCGGGCCTGCATATTACCTTCATTCAAAACCACAGTGGATGATGATGAATGGTCCAACAGTAGGAGGGTTGACTGTGTACTTTGTAGTTGCATTCACCACATGACGTATTGCAGGCTGTTATAGCTTATCAGCTATCATTCAAAACCACAGTGGATGATATTGAATGGTCAGACCGTATTAGGGTTTTAAATCAGACTTTGATTTTCTTACCATTCAGGCCGAATTGAAGAATCTTCAAGACCTTGCGTCACCGTCCTTCACATTTGCCCAGGATCTGATTAAACATAACCTGGTAAGAAATCAAGAATATCTTTCTGTCAAACTACAGTTGAAATCGTCTTGAATCACTGAACATGAAACATATCTGCAGTTGGATAGGGTTTCTAATCAACTTTGTAAGTGTGATGCAATTCCGTCATAAGACACATGTCCATGTCATCCGGACTTGCTGAACTTTCTAAAATCCAACGAGTTCAAAACATCGCTGCTCGCCTCGTCTCACGCACACCTCGTTCCCAACATATTACTCCCATCTTACAAAAACTCCACTGGCTTCCAATCAAACTGCGTATCGTATATAAGTTAAATCTTCACACTTTCAAAGCTCTTCATGGCCTATCTCCTGACTATATATATTTGATCTTCTCCGTAAATACATCCCTGTTCGTCCCCTTCGTTCTGCTGGCCAATCCCTACTGACGCAAACTACTTTTCCACTAAATTTTATGGTCAAAGAGCCTTCAACTTCATTGCACCTTCGTTATGGAATGACTTGCCACTTCATATTCGCCAAGCTGACTCTCTTCCGATTTTCAAGGGACTTTTAAAAACTCATTTGTTTGAATCTTTAGTTGTGTAACTTACATTTTATATTTATGTCATTGTTTTTTATGTTTTGTGTTGCGCATAGAGGCTTCTGCATTATGCGCTATATAAATATCTCGTATTATTATTATTATTATTAACTGATTATCAGAACTCCATAGAAATTAGGGCTAGAGTTTTTCATTACTTTTAGGGTTAATGCAAGAGAGCTGTGGACTTCATTGACAATTATGGTTGATTGACCCCTAGCATAACATGGAATGCACCTTAGGAGAATGGGCGTCTACCATTTCCGCCATTTGGGGAGTCAATTTCTTTGTGTCCATTTTGACTCTCAAAATGGCAGAAAAGGATAGGCGGAGGTGTAAATTTGCTGCGCCTTGTGCAAGGAGTCAATATGGTAAAGGATCCATTGAAAATCAACTGCTATTATAGAATTGTCATTGAAAGAAGAAACAGGGACTTAAAGATGTTTCACACTACAAGCTAACCAATAATTAGCAAAAAGCCTGTCTATGCAACCATATTGCAATTTGTATATATGACAGATCACCGTACCATCAGGATGGCAAATAATTCTTTACATTGTTAGTATTTCTGCTTTGTGTGCATAACTACAATACCTCAGCCAATGATTTCTTCACAAACAAATCATTTTGGAAGTTGATGATAACCGTTTTGATTTCTTGTTTGATAATAAAAGGTTGTCTTCAGAGGAGGTGAGGGCGCCCTTCAGGTGTTAAACCCATTAATTGATGTCATCCCTGAGGCAAGGCTCAATCTGGTCATCTACTACCTCAAACAAGGTGAAATATTTCCTCAGTTTGTTTTACTTACTCTAAAATTCATAGTCTCTGGACCGTTAGATTTCAGATTTAATGCTATTATAAATTCCCTTGAATATTTGGATGCACTTGGATGCAAATATTTCATCAGTTAATGTTTGACAACTGTATTTCTTTCAGACATGTCAATGAGGCATACAATTTGATCAAGGACCTTGAACCAACACACCTCGGAGTACATACTGAAGGTGTGTCAAATTCGCGCTTGGCAAGAGCAGGCTCGTCAGTATAGTAAAATACAGTTAAGTAAGGGTCCCATTACCCTCAGCCTTCGCCTCGGAAGTAGACCTCTCAGTCACTCACAGCAGGGTAAGGAGATATTGGGATAGAAGTGCACTAGTGATCAAATTGTCAGTCCAATGTATTTTATACACATTCATCAAATTGAACAGTCATGAGTAATTAACATAGCAATTTACAATTAAAGGAATGCTTTTTGAATTCCCTAAGATGAATTTTTTACTTGTTTTTCACATCATGTGAGGGTGCAGTACCAGTAAAAAAATGTTGAGTTTATTGCCCGGTTCAGGAAATATTTCCGCAAGTTGCACACGTGCGATGTCTTGTTGCATGTCTAGTCATGGTGGCGCAAATTCACGCACTAGCCTAAATTATTATTGATTCCCACGTGTTTCAGCCAACCAGAATACAGAACCAGTAAGAGGTGTTAGTATTGTTTGAAGCTTTGCATGGTGTGGACAAATAGGAAGAACTATATCTAAATAAATAATTAATAAGTAAGAGGTGTGTTATAAAAAGGAATAGTTTCAACAACCATGGAGCATAGTCCTTGCTCGGTACTGCAACGCAAAAGATTGGGAAATATTCCAATTATCAAATGTTCAAATCACTGAAGGCGGCAGTATGAAATCAAAGTAAAGGTTGTTTGTTTATTTGTTTGTCTTTTCTTTAAAATGCAGAGAGAGCATCTGAAAATAGCTCAACAATATTTCCAGTTGGTTGGGGGCTCAGCAAGCGAATGTGGTAAGGATTTTGTTCTGGAAAAAACAGTGATTTTGTTTAATCAAGTCTTATAGGCGCAAAGGGACTTGGCAGTGATATGTGCTATAGATAGTTCCCAGTAGACGCCATCTTTACGGGCAAATTGCATTTTGGCTTGCAGATGCGTCAAACGCTCAACTTATTAACGCAGCCGCGTTGTTCACTGACCAATCCTGCAATGAGTTTCGTGAAATGTGCGAGTGTTGCACGCCGTTCTCACACGAAACGCACGACTGTTTGTTCTAAACTGCCCGTAAAAATGGCCGATTTACGTCATACTGCAACCTATCTATAGAAATACGGTTTAATATTATTTATTATTATTATACAAGAGTGAGATTGAAGGGGTGAATGGGATGTCAAAGTTTGAAGTATTTCTTTCCTTGAAAGACAAATTGAAATGAACCGAATCCTTCTTGTAATTGAGCTTTACTGCTTCCACTGAAAATTGTGTTTCACTCTAATGGCGATTTGCATAAAAAACAAATTAAATACCAAAATATCTAACTTTGTGTTTTCTTGCAAGTTAGCTGCTTTTCATGAATGTGCTCTTCCCCAAATGATTAATGTACTCGCATTAATTGTTTTCCTTTACTTTACTGGGGGGGGGGTGTTAAAAAATTCACTCTTCCCAAAACGATCAATACTAAATCCAATATTTATTCTGTTAGTTTTAAGCAGGGGAGTTCATATACAAAAGTAATTTAGAGACAACCTGAAAATGACTCATTGTCTTGTTTTCCTTTGTATTAGATACAATACCTGGTAGACAGTGCATGGCAGCTTGCTTCTTTCTACTCAAGCAGTTTGAAGATGTGTTGATTTATCTTAACTCAGTGAAGGTAAGTACTGCTGTTTGGCTTCATTGGAAGGCTGAATTTTATGACATTGCTAACATACTTCTCCTTTGAGTATGTCCAGATTGACTCCCTTTGGCCCTGTGAAAAGAGAATCATCGGATCTTTTGAAATCATGCATTAATTTGGAATCAGATCAAGCAGCAGGGTCCAATTTCATAGAGCTGCTAAGCACGAAAATATGCTTAGCATGAAATTTCTTCCTTGATAAAAACAGGATTACCAACCAAATTTCCATTTGTTGCCTATTGCTTGTTAATGGTATTCAGCTGTTGTTTGCTTATCCTGAAAATCACGGGGAAATTTGGCTGGTAATCCTGTTTTTATCGAGGCAAAAATTTCATGCTAAGCAAATTTTTGTGCTAAGCAGCTCTATGAAATTGGGCCCAGGTTTGATGGTCAAGTAGTTAAGGTTAAATGCTTTAAATAGAATGCTGTATAGAATGGGTATGACTCTCACTCAAGTTTACTGGAATTCTTTATGCATATCTTTTCCGAAAAGGGGCAAGAACCAATCAAGACCTAAATGTTAAATGCCTCCAGTGCAATATAGTCCTAAAATCGCCCTGCCTGTTACTCTTGGCAGGTTGTATCTTGAGTTTTACACATGCTATTGAAACATACCAAATAGGCGAAGGAAAGAGCGCGATCTCAAGATTACCATGGTTTAAATATATCAGAGGGTCCTTATGAGAAAAAATGACATTCTCTACATCCAAATGTTCAAAAGTCAAAAGTCCTATCACCAACACATGCACCCATGTGTGTGACACAACGCTTTGCTCTGTGTGTGTGCAGAGCGTATTTTATGTACAATTTATGTAACACTGTTTGAAACCTTTTATTTGACAGAGTTATTTCTACAATGATGATAGATTCAACTATAACTACGCTCAGGCCAAAGCAACTGCAGGAAACTTCAAAGAAGCTGAGGAGGTAGGGCTTTTCAGAAAAATATTCTTTAAAAATATGTGTGTCCAAAAGTTATTTGTATGCAGATTGCCATTTGCTGTGATTTAGATACATAGGTCAATGTTAGTGATTACCATTCATTCTGTTAGTTGTGACTTCCCTGTTTACAATACATGGACACAATACATTAGTTTGACCTTTGTACCTGTTTGGAGTACTCTTCCTTTGGGTCACAAATTTGAAATTGCAAAAAAATTCAGTTCTTTTCAATTTTAGAACATGGTGCTGGAACTCTCAAACAAGTAGGACACACTTCTTGTCAGTTCACTCAATATTTTCATGGAGAAACTAACAATATTAGAGCCTTCAAATACATGAGTCTTTCTGTTTGGACAAAAATTCATCGCTGCAACTCAACATCCCAGCCATTGGACCTTTATTGGTAAAGCTTAGTACAATTATGTTTGATAGCTGACACAATGATCATGATGGGCCAAGCAGTATTGAATTAATCAAAATGAAGCATACTAAAGGAATACAAATTGAAGAATTCAAGTTTAGTTAGAGTCCATTTTTTCTCAGTGCTTTATTTTATTTTTATCTCCTCGATCTGAAGTACATTGTTATTGATTTCATTTATTTATTTATTCTTCTTTGGAAATGCAACTTACAAATTATAAAAGTGTGATTGCTTTCTTGTTTTGTTACAGATTTTCATGTTAATCCAGAGTGAGAAAATTAAGAATGACTATACGTACCTCAGCTGGCTGGCAAGATGCTGTAAGTATTGAACCTGTTTGTCTTCAACCCTTGGGGTTCAAATGTAAATCCCACTCAGATTACTTCAGTGATAGTGGCAGCTTTTATTCTATATAATGACAAATCAGAAAGGATTTGGAAGGTTATATGCATGAAAACTTGATGAATCATCGACAAACTATGATGAATCAGAAATTGTTACCAGGAATTTCTCATACCATTGAAACCTTCTCTTCTGATAATGTCAATATATGTACACAAATTTGATGTCTTACACGTTAATAGTTTGAAATGTTGGTTTTATTATAAGTTGTTTTTCAACTTTGATTAAAGTCGTCATTGATGTACATTTGAAAACTATGTTGGGTTTGTTGAAATGTAAAAAAAAATTAAATACAGTTTTTGTCAGAGCCACAAGATCGCACTCAATAATAAAGAATTTGAGGTTGAACAAAGAGAAATTGACCAGAGCGGAATGACCTGATTAGCGTGCCGGTGCTCTACAAACTGAGCTACTTAGCCGGATGTTCGTGGTCTCCCTATTTTGTCAATATCTTTATTTGGGGGTGTCGGTCAGAAGCCATAGCCAGGGATCACACCCAAGCTTACGATACAACCTTGGAAGCGGCAGCAGAGGGATCACCTTGAGGGGATGCAACTTTTTTTGTATTTTTTGTTTTTTCAGTAATAGTTCTTTTAGTAATAAAAGTATCTTACAGAGTGCACATGAATAACCAATGAAAACATTAATGTACTGTATCGAACTTGAAAGTGAAAACTAACCAAACAACTGACAGATTAGTGCAGGGGGAAAATCTAAGAAAAACATGATCAGCCACAGACCAAAGTGGAGTTTATCATAAGGCCAATCGGCAAGTGCTAAAGCTTGTTCATATCTCATGTGAAATTTAGTGGAAAGCAAATTTCTGTTTCATTTTATCCAGTGTTGATGCAATTAATTTCACACACACTTTATGTATCAACTTGGCTTAACATACTGTAATGGTGTATCCGCTGACAACAGACTGATGTTACACTGTCCACCCTCTATCATACAAAAACTTCTGACCTCTGATATTAGTTGTTGATTTTGTTTTGGTTGTGATGTGTTTATTTAGATATCATGAATCGTAAGGCAAGACTTGCATGGGAGCTGTACTTGAAGATGGAAACATCCGGTGAATCGTTCAGTTTACTACAGCTCATTGCTAACGACTGCTACAAGGTAAAATGCATCATTAAAATGTGTTCGGTGACACTTTTCTTACTCTCAAATCCTCCAGAATGTTTTGGAATGAGGCTATGCTAATGGAGTCCTAAGTTGACGCATGGCTTTGAATGTATTTTTTTGTGGATCATAGGACACTTTTTAGCCAAAGTTCCTCGATTGTTAAAAGTTCAGCAGTGAAGGGTCAAGGGGTGGGTGAATACAGCACAACTAATAATAATAATAATAATAATAACTGTATTTATATAGCGCCTTTTGCCAAAGGATACAAAGCGCTCAGTATTTTTACCGGCCATGTATGTGGAGCTACGTTTTGAAGTATGAGACCTATGCATTTATAGCACAATGTAATGGTTTACAAGGTGCGGTGGCGCAATATGCTGCCAATCAAACCAGGAATACCGGGGCGAACCCCTTCTCTTTTCGATAAGTGCACTGGGTTCTTTTACGTGCATTACACAACACACGGGACCAACGGCTTTACGTCCCATCCGAAGGACGAAGCAATAATGGTTAAGTGTCTTGCTTAAGGACACAAGTGTCACGACTGGGACTCGAACCCACACTCTGCTGAACAGAAACACCAGAGCTTGAGTCCAGTGCTCTTATCCGCTCGGCCACGACACGCCACTAGTCAGAGTTTACTCTGGTTACAGTTCGCTAATTGTTTAATAATACAAACATAATGCAGGCATTTGTAGGTATTGTTTACTCCACAAACCAATACAGCCAGCTCTTTAGCTCACCCTCCTGCTGTCAGATCTTGATTATTTTGATTATCAGTTAACTACTAACAAACAAAACATTTGTTGACCACCCTTTGCTAAAGTATGCAAACATTCCTGTTACAGATCTTAGGATTGTTGACTCTTGGTCATCCCATTCATTTTATTGATGCTTTCAGATGGGTCAATTCTACTACGCTGCCAAGGCGTTTGATGTCTTAGAGAGGTTGGACCCAAACCCCGAGTACTGGGAGGGCAAGAGAGGAGGGTGTGTCGGAGTCTTTCAACAGATCATTGCCGGACATGAACCAAGGTACATAGACCAGATAAATCCATAAAGATCATCAACCCTAATCACCCAAGTATTCCATGACCTCTCACATGGTTTGGCTTGACCAGGATGGGTTTTGTGACCTCAGGGCCAAACCACCCATTCATTGCATGAGGTCATTGCACAGAGATAATAAAGTATCTGACATTCCACCACTGGCCTGTATGGATATATTTCTGAATGACAAGGAAACATCTAAGCATAGGGCCTATAGCAACATTTGTAAACGGTAAACTTAACGTTTATATTCTCCTGACATATGAATTGCATCATCAAATGACTGACCATATACTGAAGTGGACGACCATGGTTATTGTGACTGGAGCAGTAAAGAATTTCTAATTTTAAATAAGTCAGATTGTTCATAATTGTCATAAAACTTTAACTAAATTAAAGTCTTGTAACATGTACCCGTGGATCATGTTTTTGTGCCTGCAATAAAAGACGATTTTGTTTTTTTCTTTTTCTTGTACTACAGGGAAACATTGAGAGACATTCTCCAAATCCTTCGTAACACTGGTAACCCACAGGTGGAGTACATTATTCGCATCATGAAGAAATGGGCCAAGGACAACAGGGTACCAGTCTCATGAGGTCATCACGACTGATCCAAAACACAATTCTGTCGTCACATTTAATTTTGCACATTCCACACATCAATGGTGTGGAGGGAGTCAGGGAGGGTCAAGTACAAGTGAATGACATTTTGTCAAAGGGGTGGATAGCCTGGGCCCAATTTCATAGAGCTGCTTAAGCACAAAAAGTAACTAAACATAACCAAATTATGCTTACCAGAATAAGGTTACCAACCAAACTGCCATGCCACATGTACAATTTGTGACTGGTACCCTGCTCATCTCTGCTTAGCAGAAAATTGTTAAGCAATTTTTCTGCTTTAAGCAGCTCTATGAAATTGGACCCTGCTTGAAAAAACCAACATTTTTTTGGCCCCTATTTTAGTTCTGCAACCACTTTTTGTATATTGAGCATTAAACTGACATGCGATTGACTTACATCAACAAAAAAAGGTTACATCTCATGCCAATGGTTTTGTTTGTACATCTGATTAGACCTTGTAACTCTCCAAAAAGGGAAATGTTTTACAAGAAAGTTGGATCCAGTTGGACAAATTTATCACTCTGACAACCTCCCTGATGTATTTACCTTTATGGTGCAAGGTAAATAAGACCCATTCTACAAACATAAACAAATCTGCCCAGGGGGAGCATCCATCAGTGTTTTCCGAAAGAATGATTTGTCAAAAGTCAAATAGAAACAAAACAGCTGTTGTTTTTCATAAAAACCTAAATTGAACATGTATTGTTAAAAATTTGAAATATCTCTGACTACAAGAAGGATTGTCAATATAAACTTGTATATTTGGTAAGGTGTACATGTACCTAAATTCGTTTTATTCTGGAAAGGTTTTGAAAACTCTTGAGTCGTTCTCTCTACACAAAATTATAAGATTTTAAATATTTTCAAAAGTTAAAGACAAAATTGAACAAGAATATTTGTTCATAATTTAATGTATATTTTTGAAAACTTGTTTTTTTAAGGAACTGATGACAGGGCAACTTTCTTTGAAGTTCCTTATTTCAGAAGTTTTGTACTTATAAAAAGTGAAGCTTCATAACTCAAAATTTAGCACGTGAAGCTTCATAACTCAAAATTTAGCACATCACAAAATTTGCAATTTAGTGCAGATTATTGCAATGTATCTTATTTAGCAAATGCAGGATTAAAGCCCCAAATTACCTGTATGATACTATTTAGGATTTAAAACGTTCTATGGTGGGAGTAGTAATCTAGTGAGGTTTGCAGTAACACCAAAATGGAAATAATCTCTCTATGAGTTGTGTTGGGGCTGTTAAAGAGTTGTTTTAACCCTCCTACTGTCAGTGACTCTTGGCAACATTTTTCAGTGAGTTGACCAACCATTTGAAACCATTCGACTGCCAAGGTTGTGTACGGTGGCACAACTGTGCACAGAACTAACTGTGTACTGTGTACATGCATTCCCTCATGGTATCATATTGCAGGCTGGCATAGGTTATCTATCATTCAAAACCACAGTGAATGGTATTGAATGGTCGGACAGCAAGAGGGTTGAGAACCACCATAATCTCAAACAGAGATTGTTTTATAAACATTGTGACAGAAACCCTATAGATAGATATCTAACACTCATTTATGTTTTTACTTTTAATAATATACAAGTGACTTTCAGCAACATTTCGGTAACCTGTCAAATTTTATAAAGTTGTTTAACACAAAGGTTATTTAGCTAACCACGTTTAAAACTCTTGCTTAACAAACAAGGGTTGTCAGTCCACATGCCATGTTTCTTTTTGGGGCAATTTTATTTATGCTTCAACTGCTTTGCTGATAAATTGTACATTATGTGAATTTGTTATTATTAAAGTGTACTTAAAATAATGTTTTCATGTAAAAAGGAAATGCTGTGTATACAAAGTTCTTGAAATAAAAGTACTTAGTTGATATAAAAAATATGTGCTATTTGACTACTATTAAATTTTGTTTTGGTTAATCTTTGTGGTGAAATTTTGCACCTAGACTTTTAATAATATTTCCTAATTTAAATAGAAAAACCAACAGAAAATAGTAGTGGTTTTTAAGAGCCCCAAAGCTCAGTGTCCTACTCGACCAACATTCAAATATTTTCTTGATGTTGTAAAATTTAAGTCAGTTCTTTATTAATGAACGAAACTTTTTAAGAAAAATAGATTGAGGGTAGACTGGTCCCCCGTTTTTATCCATCAGACTGAAGATGGGCACCCGTCTTACAAACCCAATGGTTTCATTGGATGGGCATGCATGACGTAAGCTTTCATATCTGTGTTATGATTGGTCCATAGTAAAATGCCAATGGCGAGCATTTAATTTTATGGACCCACTGCCACTGCACTGGTCGCCGAACGAAATAATGAATTAATAATTACCCTTGTGCGTAAACTAACATTGTATTATTGAGGTAATCTTATGCAATGTATTTTAGGCTAACGTATCCCAATGCCACTTTTAGGTACAGTTATTTAATTAGACTTTGGTTAATCTACCAATCATAACTAATGCATTGTGAGTTGTACTTACTCCAGCTCGACCGTCAGTTGTCCGTCCTGTTTTCTTGCCGATTAATTCCAGTCGCAACAAATTGACGCGCCTATTTAGGCAAAGAAAAAAACACGAAAACTATCACCGACATTAATACACACAGCATACACTAAAACAAAGCTGTGCTGTGCTGTGCCTGCAAAAAGTGGGTGAGCACTTATCTTTTGACACGTCCGACGAGTGGTAAACTAAACTTGTTTTGCTTGAGAAATTAAAAAAGGGAAACGCAAGATGAGGGCGCTGTTTCAATTACACAAAATAATGTTTGACAACCTCGTCTTCATTTTATCACCTCGTTCGCTGATTAGCACATGGATAAAATTCGGGATGTCTGATACAACATCCCGGGGACGAGTGAGCGTGGGGAAAGTAAACAACAATCAGACGAACCAGCGTGTTGTTAGAAAATAATCTCACCTCTTTTGTGATTATGTGTGAACATGGAGAGCAGGTTCTATCAGATGTTCATTTAGATGTACCAGTCTCGTCTAAGCTCTCAGATGAGGGGAGAGGTAAGGAATCCTTTGTGTTTTGAAGGTTTCTAAGTGATTCTAGGCTTGATCTAGCACTTTAGTTTTAGCAGACGACGTCGTATTGGCACTCCACCTCCATTTAGTGGGGTAGGGGCTATATATAGCGTGAAAGATCGGCAAAAGCTGACTTTATGAATATTTAAATCATGCTTTCTTTTTCTTTTCACAGCCACTACACGATTTTACTTCAGAATCCCTTTAAAGTCATCCGATAGAGTATGCATGGTAGGGCAGTCTTCTCTTTCTGCTGCAAACACAAAAGATGCAGCAAATGCCGCTTCCACAGCCGAAGATCACAGACCGAAGTTTGAACAACCGTCATCAGTTCAAGATGATACATCGGTTACCAACGCAACTTTAGACGAAGATGGGGATCTTGTGGTTGTGAGGAAGGATAGAAGACAGGATGTAGTCGTTATTGGTAAAACTTGTTAACTTGTTTAATCAAAGACTGTTAGTGTTAGTGTTCACTGTTACTAGTGTTACTTAAAGTTAAGGGATGGTCAGGTAACCACTCAAGAGTGCGCTGCAGAGTACCAGGCATACAGATTCAAATATCTGCAAGCTGTGTGGATCAGCTGATTCCATCTTTTTTTTAAAAGAATTTTGTGTCGTTAAAATACTAAAATATACTGTACAAATGTTTAAAAACATCTTTTGATATTTGAAAACTTGTTTTCAAGTAATGAAGATATGGTCTTCATATATATTGTAAGTAATTTTCAATTAAATTGTTTGTTTACAGAACACGCCATGGCAACCACACTAAATGATGTTGGATTACAGGTAATAGAGCAGAACTTTGATTGGTGTAATGTTTGTAAGGCCGTTCATACAAGTGACCTCTCACTGCCCATTGGCTGTGTGTGCGACTTTACTTCAACATTAATATTATTGTTTTAATGAAGAGCCAAATCCATGGCACATAGCCTAAGCTAAAACAACAGATCAGTGGATGTCATAGCTTTGTGGTTTAGTTTAGCACTCAGAGTGGAGTAATCTGCAGGCAGAATTATAAGAATGTGGGTTCAACCTCTGTCCAGCCGGTCTCGGTGATTCTATCCATAAGCAAGACACTTAGCCATAAATTCCACTGACTCCTTATAGAACCTTCACCATACAAAAACAATTAGTCTCATGTTCTTGATGTACTCTTCAACCATAATTTGCTTCTCCTCACCTAGGTTTATGATTTCATTCTTAGAACTATTCACACATTTTGCCCAAGAAATTTTGACGGGACTCTTTTGTTGAAATGTGGCATCATGTGCAGGCCTGGAATTACACGGAGGCCATGGCCTCTGATGTTGCCGCTGGTCTTGGCCTTGGTGCTCCTTCAAAAGTTTCCCAAAGACTTGAAGATTTTCCAATGGAAGTGCCCTTTTCAAAAATCAAAATGGCCTGTGAGAGATGAAATTCCAGGCCTGATGTGTCACTTCCACCCAAAGCTATTGTTCCATCCAGACATTTTTTTAAATTTCAAAGGTTGTTTGGTGTTTATGTTTAAAGTATTGAAGTCAATGTTCCTTTCTGAAAAAACTAACATGGTGTTTGACCCCTTCGTTACAGGTGTGGCAGGGGTGCTTACTTCTCTGTGATTTCATTTTGAATAATCCAGAGATATTCCGAGGTCAGGTTGCCCTGGAGCTTGGTGCGGGGGTTGGTCTAGGAAGCATCGTCATGGCAACAATAGCATCCACTGTTTTCTGTACAGGTATACTGAAAAGGATTTTCTAGAAATCCGTGGATTTTAAAAGATATTCTTGAAAAAGACCTGAAAATGTTTAGGTCAAAAAATATTGTCAGGGGTAGCACGAGCATCTCTGCCAAGGGAAAGAACAATTGTTTGCCTTTAATTTCTAGCCAAAGAACAATGCCAATTTGGACAATGTTCATTCAGGACACTCCGACAATACTGATAGGTGGAGACCTATGCTCTTGTGAACAACTGGCTTTTAAGAAATGAGCAGGAGATAGAAATTAAATTTACTGAGAAAAAAAAACTATCTGGTAGAATCAGTGGCTCATACAGAACTGGGAGTTGAACAAAAAACAACAACCATTATACATAATAAAAGGAGACTTACTCTGTATGTATAGAGCATGCTGCGGGCGCCAAACCATTCAACCCACAGAGTCTTCAGTCCTCTACATATGATCTTGTGTTCCCCCTTGATGCATAGTTCACAAAAAAATCCATCAAGTAACATGGTTAATGTAGATAAAGTTAAATCTAGTTGGAAATAAATTAAGCGTAAATGTTAACACAACCACTGACTCGGGCCAGTTCATATCAACCAGGCTTCAGGCCCTAAATATTGTTTAATTTTTGTTTCATTTCAGATATTGGTCTTGATGTCTTGAAGTTATGCCAGAGGAATGTAACAAACAATTGTAAATTTTTCATGAACAAGGATGACCCACGAGAGGATGATGTTAAAGTGAGAGAGTTAGACTGGTTTCAGTCCACCAACACCACCATGACAAGTAAGGCACACAAGTTAGACTGGTTTCAGTCCACCAACACCACTATGACACTAAGTTCATCTGGGTAGGCAACAAAAGATGGCATCAAAATGCTCCATTTGAGCACACGCACCCTGACATATGACAGTTATGAGGTCCTACCATTGTTCTATTATTCCCTTTTCTGAAGAAATCCTCTGTGGAGTAGCACTAGAACAAAGCAAACCTTGCGGGGTAGCATTGTTCCATTGTGTAAAGTACCCCCATCAGTTGGCGTTGGTAAGCCCATGATAGTGTGTTGTGGATGACCAAAACTGAAACTAAACCTCACCCTTAAAGTTGAACTTGGTATTTTGTTTTTCTTGTGTTTATCAGCACAAATATTATTCAGCAACATTAGCCGATTTTTTTTAAAATTCTCAATTAAAATACAGAAGTACCAAGTCAATGGTACTCCCTGTACATGGTGTAGGAAAAGAGTTAGTCAGTAAATTTCACTCTCGTTTTTACTGTTTTAATTTGACAGATTGTTCTAGTGCATTTCAGTGGAGAAAGGAAGACCTTCTCCATGAAGTTACGATCATAATCGCTGCTGATGGTAGGTTCATTACCCCACAAGTCCCAGTATCACTTTTAGTATGGGATTCATTTTTCTTTCGCAACGAAGTTGCATTCCATTATTAAAAAGGGTTACTTTCTCTTTGGTTTGTGGGGCCTTATTTAATAGTCTTCAAGGCCAAGCCAATGTTGGCTGAAAATTCCACACCTACCCGATTGTCATGAAAAGCGAAATGTTGATTCAACTAACAGAAATGTATTTTCTTGCGTTACAGGGTATAGCAGGAAAATATTGTCTGTTGGGCACTAGCAAGCGGGTACGCTTGTAAAGGATTTGGTATGCATAGCCCAAGTTGGGCTAGGAATGTAGCACAAGGTGTGGCGCATTCCTGAAGGCGCCACAACCCAGTAACAGAATGGATTTGGGATCATTCTAGCCCGCGAACACCGTTCTGCTGGGACGGTTTAGTTCACATTCCTTTCCGCAATGGCGACATCGGACACATCAGTTTTGATCAGAAATATAGTCCAGGAGCAAGTCAAGGAATCACAGGCAATGTTGGTTAACAAATTAGATGAGCTAATGACCGCCAAACTCAATTGCTTCAACCAACAAATTAATGAAAATCAACGAATGCTGAGCGAGGTTCAAGTCGCAAAAATTGAGCAAATCAACAACGACAAATATGAGTTCAAAAAGAAGAGCAATTCAAACCCTAACAGAACAACATTTTACCTGTTTGATGATCTCAGCGGATGGATGCTCATTCAGCTTCTTCAGCAACTGTTGCTGTAGTGCTGTTGTGTCAACGGTCACTGCTCACATACTGCTCAAGTCCTGGGCAATGACGAGACATGCAAAGTTGTGAGACCTCAACAGACCCATTGCACAACGCGCAGCGCACTTGCACGCGCGTCTCCTGTCCGCCAGTTTGGGTGTCAAAACTTGCACAAAAGGACGGTACGCGTGTTTACACGCGCATTGGTGTTTAAACACGTGTGCCATCCTTTTGTGAGACGCACGTGTATGCGCGCTGCCGGTTGTGCAATGGGTCTTCAGTCTAACAAATTGAACAGGGTGTCCAGACCAGTCTAAGACCATCAGAGCATACATAGGCCCTTTTCAAATTCACGGCTTTGGTTCCAAAATTGGCTCAGGCTAGCTAGGCTCCCTCAATTATTTTAACTTACGCATGCTTTGCGGTCAGGGCTTCAGACAAGAAAACTGGGCCTGAAGCCCAATCCGGAGCCGAAGCCGTGGATTCGAAAAGGGCCTAAGAACCAATTTGTTGTGCATTATTGTTTCAGAACTGCCAGGCAATCCTTGATAAGAAACTGATATTTCTATTAAAACCAATTTGTGCCATTTTCAATGTCACAGTTATATATGATGAAGAACTGACCGATGCATTCTTCAGTACGCTACGTCACCTCATGACTAATGGAAAGGAGAAGATAGCATTTATTGCATTAGAGAAAAGGTAATGGTGTGATCAATCCCTGTTATTCCAGGGAAGCGCCCTTGTTTGGTGACTATTTCATAAAGAGGAGGGGGGATAAGTAGGCCACCAGAAGTGTTGAAATTAATGTAAAATTATGTTTGGTTGGCTGCCCATATTTAAATTAGGGTCATTGGTTATACACAAAAAAAAGTATGGGGTTGAACAAATAAAAATTGACTAGAGCGGGATTTGAACCAACGACCTCCGGAAACGTACCGGCGCTCTACCAACTGAGCTGTCTAGCCCTATATTGGCGGTCTCCCTATTTTGTCAATATCTTTGTTCGGGGGTGCCAGTCAGAAGCCATACAACCGTTAACTGCCGTGTAGCCAGGGATCACACCCAAGTTTACGATACAACCTGGGAAGCAGCAGCCACGGGATCACCTTGAGGGGATGCGACTTTTTAAATTTAAATGTCAAGTAATAAACCACAAGGGAAACTGACTGGGTAAATTTTAAATAGTATGGGGTTGAATAAAGAAAAATTGACTAGAGCGGGATTTGAACCAACGACCTCCGGAAACGTACCGGCGCTCTACCAACTGAGCTATCTAGCCCTATACTGGCAGTCTCCTATAAAAAAAAAAGTTAAGATCTGTCAAATTGTCATCAACATTGAACTTTGACGCTTTTTATAGGTTGAACTTCACTGTGGATGACCTGAAGGTGACCTGTAAAGCCTACGACCACTTCCTCAAACACATAACCAGTCTAGTCTCCTCTCCAGCAGTCAAAGTGAAATACATTGCTGAGCAGCTGCCTGTAGACTTCGTGGAATGTTCTCAATATACAAGGACTGAACAGATGGTGAGCGGATAGCATACCCTCGACAAACAATTCCATAGCAACATTCACAACAAATGCATCTGATTGTAAAATATGTCAGGTTTAAAATGTTGTGTACGAATTTAACTGATTTAATACACTCTTGATAGATAGGTTCAAAAGCAGGCTTGGAAATTCACCTTTGAAAGGGCGGGGCAATTTTCATTTTGCAAAGGGCACTTCCATTGGAAACTTTTGAAGGGGCACTAAGGCCAAGACCAGGGCAACCGAGGCCATGGCCTCCATTGCCGCTGTGTATTTCCAGGCCTGCAAGAGTTCACCCGATCCACTGCTACTTAATTATACAAGTATAAAACTACATTGTCAGTTTGAATAAACCATAGAGAGGCTGGTCAATAGGGTCAAAATCTGCTTATCGACCCCCTTTCACCAACGTCACTTGTGGCTACTGTCTGCCTCACTCACTATTGCATGCATTGTGGGAGTCGACTCATAAAAGCGTGTAATTGCTGTGTCGCCTAAAATGCACACTACACTGTATAACGAGGGCCCAATTTCATAGAGCTGCTTAAAGGCCCTGTACACTATTGGTAAGATCGGAAAACACAATGTTCACAGACTCACACATAACTTACATGATTTAAAGTAAGTAATGGTAGAAAGGGTTCCTTAAAATATTTCTGCCTAAAATGCTATCGTTTCTGAGAAACGAGTAAAACAATAGTAATTATCGCGCGCGATAATTTGAAAAAACAGAAAACACATAAGATCTCTTTTCACTATTTTCTCGTGACCTCGATGACCATTTGAGCTCAAACTTTCACAGGTTTGTTTGTTCATGCATATGTTTAATCACACAAAATGTGGACACTGATTTTGAGCTGTTACCAAAAGTGTACAATACCTTTAAGCAGAAAATGTTGCTTAACAATTGTCTGCTTAGCAGAAATGAGCAGGATACCAGTCACAAATTGTACAAGTGACATGGTAGTTTGGCTGGTAACCTTATTCTGTTAAGCATCATTTTGTTGTGCGTAGCTAATTTTTGTGCTTAAGCAGCTCTATGAAATTGGGCCCAGGCATGGAATTTCATCTTTAAAAGGGCAAGGCCATTTTCATATTGCAAAGGGTACTTCCTTGGAAAATCTCAAGGTCTAAAGGAAACGTTTGAAGGGGCATCAAGGCTAAGACCAGGGCAACAGAGGCCATGGCCTCTGTGTAATTCCAGGCCTGTGTAACACTCGGGGACATCGACTCCCAACATGACGCAACCAAGACTAGTGTGATGATGATTTCTGGAGAATTGGGCCATTACCCTGAATTCCAGCTCAGAATAAGTACACAATTATTTGCTACTAGTATTTACCATTCCTTCGAGAATTGCCAACAACTTTGGGTGCTGTTTTGCAATACACTTATATGTGTCATACAAAAATGCTTAAACGATCTCAATGCCAAAGAAACAAACTTGGTAAGCAGCTTTTTGAAATTGCCTCCATGAGATTGTAAAAAGGTGACATGCACACCTAGTTTTTAACAACTATAAATGATACAAACTTCTCTCCTCTATTAGGAACTTTGGCAGATTAGAGCACTGAGGAGTGGACTGGACCCAGACTGAACTTATGTGAGGGCGACGGCGACTGCCTACTTCACATCAAGCTCAGGGTATGGAATGGATCCAGGCTGACATCAAGAGAATGGACATGTCATTTACCATGAATATCTGATGTCACACTTGGCTCACCAAAAAACAAAATTGATACAAGCCTCTGAAGTTTCCAATATGATTTTTACACCGATGTATTTTAAGCACTAGATACTTCCCTCCGAGTCCTGTGAGAAAAACAAATCCACAGACATATTACTCGGCTGGGATTCGAACCCACAACCTTTGCCATTATAGAGCAGTCGTCTTACCACTAGACCACCAAGCTTGGCCTAGAGGAAGTTTTTGGCTTCTCAATTTCAACTTGATAGCTTACTTGGTTATGCAATGCAAGGAGTGTGCTTGCTACAGCTCTCTTGAAAGCTTTGAACTTGAGTCAACTGCAGAAATGTGTGCATTTGAAAGTTTGAAATCTATTGATACAGGGAACCAGTCCAAAAGCTGACCAGTCTTACTTAGGCGAAGTCCAAATTGACGGCTACAGCTACGGCTAGATTTCCACGGCATCATGTGTTGAAGTATAGTATGTCCTTAGCAACAGTTGTAGCCATAGCTGTAGCCAAAGTACCAAAGTATGACCGTACCTTTACGTGCATTGTGGCAAACCAGTTTTTTTTTTTAAATAGTCAGCCTTGATCTACTTCTCTCGTTCAAAGGATACTGTTCCTAGAAGCTTCTTGAATTCTATAACTCCAGGGGTTACCAAAAGGTAGAAATGCCTTCATAGTTTCAGACCTGTATAGATTTTGTGAGACTCAAGGCTGCAAATTGGTGGTCAATATTTTGAAAATTAAAATAAATAGATCTATAGATAGGTTGCAGTATGACGTAAATCGGCCATCTTTACGGGCAGTTTAGAACAAACAGTCGTGCGTTTCGTGTGAGAACGGCGTGCAACACGCGCGCATTTCACGAAACTCATTGCAGGATTGGTCAGTGAACAACGCGGCTGCGTTAATAAGTTAAGCGTTTGACGCACCTGCAAGCCAAAATGCAATTTGCCCGTAAAGATGGCGTCTACTGGGAACTATCTATACTTTACTCCCAATGTCTGAGGTTACATATACACACCAAAGACTTTACTCTGTGGCATGGAAGGTATGTGATTCAAGTCTTATAACAAAGTTGCAATTATATTAAAACAAAATATATAAAAATTCAAAGTTAAAAAGCATCAAGTATTTAAACATACATGTACTTTGAACCCTTTACAATGATGGATTGCAAAGTTACATTAGTTGACTACCACATGTACTTGATTGTTTATGATTGTAACATAAGACACAAAATAAATTCATTTTTTATTGCAAACATGGTATTTATTATTGTTCATCAATTGTCTCTACCTAGATACAAGAAAATACAAATTTTCAGTCCTGTTTAACAACATGGTTCACAAAAAACAGAGAGGAAAACAATAATTGTTTGACATTAATTCATACAAGCCATGCTAGTCCAAGATAAAGAAGTACAAAATATTACAAGTAGAAGTACAGTAATGATATAAATATACAAATAATATTGGCATTGCATCAGACTGTGTGGACCGGGCCCAATGCCATGGCTCTGCTTCATACCATCAGCGAAAAAATCAGCACTTACAATAGACCCCTTGTATTGGCCGCCATCGTTGATGAAACGTGCACGCGTGAAAGGCCATCATTGGCCGAGAGTTGTGCGCGTTTCCATTATTTTTTGTCAAAGATGGTGGTCACTGACGTCATGTACAATCCATCTATACAAGGGTCCAATTTCATAAACCCTGTAAAGCACAAAAACATGCTAAGCAAAGAAAAACCTTGCTCAGCTGAAACAGGTTACCAGCCAAACTTCTATGAAATTGAAATTGTTACAACTGGTGCCCCACTCAATTTTTGCTTAGCAAGATTATTTGCCAAGCGGTATTTTCTGCTAAACAGAAAAAAAACACACGCTTAACATAAGCACATTGTACAGGTTAGTTTTTTCTTGTGCCCATGCGTACTTCAAGCTGCTAAACCATTCTTCAACTTACACAGCAGCCAGTGCAGAAATTCAGTGCTAACCCTGTAAGCCAGAATGGTTACCGTAAGTGCAGAACTTCGCAGTAAGCAGAGCCATGAAGTGGGGCCCAAAAGGAGTGCCTTCCCACTTGAGGGAAGGAAAGGGTTGCAATCTCTCCATGAGGGTTTCGACTTTGAGAGAAAACACAGTTCTTTGAGAACAACACTAACTTATGTGCATTTACATCCTTCGTAAAAACAGTTTGGATTTTTAAATGGTTTACTTTGAGAGCGTTAAATTCCTGAATGATAAATTGTGAGCTACTAAAAATGGTAAACATATTTACAACTTCTTGTGGTTTTTCAAAAGAGGGCAGCGTTCTATCTCATTGAACAATAAGGGAATAGTTTTAAACATTTTACTGTGCGCGTCATTGCCTAAATAGTTTCTTTTAATCAAGACCTCCAAGGTTTTACAGAAAGTTTCAGGGTTAATTTGGTGGTTATTACTAATGACGTCATGCTCCTTTCAATGGCACCAACTCCCTTGGCGCTCTGGCCAGGAGCTACATCCAATTGTTTAACACCACAATGTTTGGACTCTCGGACTGGTTGTTTGGGGGGCTACAGTACTAAATCCACCCGCTTCAAGTAAATCCAAGCTATGGATTGTTGAGGATTTGGAAGTAATCGGGGTTACTGGAAATACTAGTATTGCCAAAGCTACTGTTGATACAATGCCTTTTATTACTTCTCCCTGTTGTCTTATTCCCTGTACACAAATAACGTATAAACAATAATTCACAATATTTAAAAAGAGGGACCAGACTATAGTTTCCTTTCCAGCCTCGTTTTTTGTTTTTCTTTTCACAATGACTCGAGAAAATGATGGCAGCATAATGAGGAAGAGGTAACACTACAGAAGACAGGCGCAACATGGTGCAATGAATTAACACACCAAAATGTGACGCATCATTAACGCAACAATGTAACAATGTCATCACAATTCACTTCAACAAAGTGAAGAAAACTTTAAGGCACTTGAGTTTTTTTTTCTTTCTGTTGATGTATGCCGACTGGTCAAGTCAGCTTTAAGCAGCTAGAACATTTTTTATTTCTTCCAACATCTACTTGTCAGCCCCCCACCTCGGAAATAATAATAACACAAATTCCGCCCACCCCTAACTAAACAGGTTTTCAAATCCTTGCGTGCGTACAAAAGCAAACTACATTACATAAGCAGACTCCAAACATCTTTTAAGCAAATTGCTGCAATATCCCAAGCTCAATGTCATTTTGCGGTTTTCCTGCCAACCAGCATTTATTTTCTTATTTCAGACGGCAGGCAGTACGCACGGCACAAAATAATGCTGTAAACCCTACTGCTAAAGCATGTATGAAACTGACATGCCCATCCCAACAGTTAAAAGTCATGCTATAAACTATACCAAGGCTAGCACACATTTTAAAGACGATGCTTCTTAGCACAGACAATAGACCCTTCCGATGAAATATGCAAATTGCACATCGCGAGGGCACACCAACACTACTAGCTGGAAAAATCAGGGAACATTGCGACTTTTTGTACGGGGCTGATGGTGGCGTGACGCCCAACTCTAGTGCACAACTCTATGGCATTTGCAAAAACCAATAGTGGGCTTACCCAAGGGCTCTCGTGGGGTCTTCTCCCCCCGCAGAGGAATTCTTCAGAAAAGGGAATAATAGAACAACAATAGCAGGACCCCCACAAACCCAATCCATAAGGTTGTGCGTCTGTTCGTACGCGCGAATGTAATGATGCGCGAATGTAATGAGCACGTTTCATGGAAAAGGCCAATTGGATTAGCCGTACGCAGCTAGGGACTGTTGTCATGATCATAGCAGCCCTGTGGCTGCACATGGAATGATGAACTCTCATCAAGTTTCTGCATGTGCTGGCCATAGATCTGATACAGCCTGTGTGCACGCGTGCAGTAACTGCTTGAGAATACACAACTTCATGTACAGCTACAGGCTTGCTATAACCATGACAGTCCAAGTACTATTGGTCGCCATCTTTTTATTGGACTAACAAGTATCAAATAGTCACATTTCTCGAATCCACTGCTGGATAGTCTGGTACTGCACTGAGTAAACTGAAGGCAACAGGAAATGACATGTGGATACTGGATACTGGCCTTCATTAGATGCCATGCACTGTAATTGGCAACCTCCACCCAGTAGCCATCAAATTCCAACAACAAAAAGCAACCTGTCTGCTTAGAAGTACATGTAGTATTGTTCTCAAGTTGACTTTACTCTAGCAATGGCTGCAAGATGTCTCTTAGTCTTGTCCTCAAGTCACGTTATTGTATACCGAATGTCTGCTTTAATAGCCTAGTCTCCTATAGTCGCTGGACTAGTCTTTCCTCCAGTCTTAAAGTTCACATTGCATGGTTTCAACTGATAACCAACCACTGCAAGAACAACATTTGCCATGTATGGCGAGTGACTGTTTTACGGCATGTTTGATTTGCCATGCCAGTAGCATTCCAGTAGTGTTTACATTACAAATAAAAAGCAGTCGGGCATCAGTCAAATTCAGATTTACAAATATAAACACAAATCTTGCATCAATGATGCAATTGAATTCAAATATTAAAGGCATGTCTGTCTAAATGGCAGATGTAGGCCTCCACATGACCTGAAATCTGTCTGAATCGAATCTCTGAAACAAAATGTTGCCATCTGACATGGACGGTGCTAAAATTACTCTTCTGATTGGTCAAAATTTGTTACTACCAGCTACTGGTTATTCAACTAACCAATCAGCACTTGTGTCTGTGAGTGATGCCCAATCACAGTGTTGACAACACATCACATGTCTGCCTGATAGCGGAAGGCTTATGAACTCTTGGTTGAGTAAGTTGATATATTAACACAGACATTGCGTTTGTAACAATTTTTAACCAAAATGACAAGTAACTTCAGATGTTTATTCCCGTAGCTGATGACAACTGGTACGAAAAACATAAAGCAAGTTCAGGAGCATTGTTCAGCGTTGTTCTGAAATTTTGTATTAAACATGCTTCATGTGTGTCCTGTTGATAGTGTTTAAGTAAAACATATACTCTGTATGCTGTGTTCACATTGTCCTCAAGAGCATGCAAGTAGCTAAAGTCCTAAGTAGGGATGGCGTAGCTAAAGTCCTAAGTAGGGATGGCTCATTTGGTTCCTAAGCTTACAACATAAAAAAAAGTTGCTGTCTCTAAAATTATAGGGTCTACCATCTCAAGAAGAGCTTCAGCTTCCTCCAACATCATAGAACATCGCCAAAGTCCTAAGTAGGGATGGCTCATTTGGTACCTAAAACTTACAACAGAAAGCAAGTTGCTGTCTCTTGAATCATAGGATCTACCATCTCAAGATGAGCTTCAGCTTCCTCCAACATCATAGAACATCTCAAAAGGCCTAAGTAGGGATGGCTCAATTGGTACCTAATCTTACAAACAGAAAGCAAATATCGGTCTCTAGACCATAGGATCCACCGTCAGCTTCAGCTCTCTCCTACCACCTCCTCCATGGTGTCTTGAAACGATCCGGCAACCTCTGCATCCTCCTCCGATGGTCCTCCTCCTCCTCCAACCACATCTCTTTTCTCCTCCCTCGTCTCCTCCTTGGCTCCTTCCCGGGCCAGGGACTCCTTGAGGCGGTCCAGCTGCAGCATCGTTCGAACGATGACGGACGGGGAGATGAGACTGAAGTCGTACATGTTGATCACGTGCAGCATGAAGTTGCGGTAGAGGTTGAGCTCGAGCAGCTGTCGGCCGCGTTCCTCGATGAACAGTTGGCAGGCAAGTGGGATGTGACTGTCTGCTATAAAGCTACAAGAAGAGGAGATATCAAACCTTTTATTATTGTTAAAGATTCTTTTGTTCAAAGAGCTGATCACCCAAAATTAAGAGCAATTACTTTTGTGAAAGTTAGTGTTGAAGTATTCCAGAAAACAGTCACATGCATTTCTCCGCTTGTTGTTGCAGCAATTGTGGAAGGCAAGTTCAATAAGGGTTTAAACAGTTTCCTATCAGACATGTGAAAACATATTCTTTAAGAGATAGTTAGAGAGAAAATATAGCAATGGCCATTGAAAAAGGGAACAACCCCAGTCTCTAATACAATGAACAAACCATACAACTAACCCATGAAAATATTCATGTTTTAACAAAATTAAAGAAAAAACGATTCATGTTTTGTCAGACGTTTTGGTCATGTTAACCCTTACAGTGCCAGCCTTGTTTTAGTAATTCTTTATCCACAGGCCGGCCATTTAAAAAAAAAATATTATTATTTTTTTTTTATGTCGAGTAGTAGAACGTAATGGAACGTTGGCGGCCTGTGGATGGAGATTCAGTATGACGTTTGAGAACGTTGGCGGCGCTCGAAGGGTTCCTTGCCGGTCGTGTTTTGGCATTTCTTTATCCAGAGGGCAATTATGGGTTTTTTTTTGGTCGAGTAGAAGAACGTATGGGAACGTTGGCGGCCTGTGGATGGATACTTAGTTTGACGTTTCAGAACGTTGGCGGCACTGGATGGGTTAATACTTGGCTAATTTTGGTTGCCTCGGCAGTCAAAATAAGCAACCGTTATTTTGGGGGTTCAATTGTTGACCTAGGCAGTATTCAGAATGGAGATATCGTCAAGTAAGTGCAAAAACATTGTAGCTCCTAAACTAAGCACTTACGTACGCATGAGTTTGAAATTGTCAAAACTATCAGTTTTCCTCCCTGATAATTTCCAACCCTTTACTTTGTCTTTAAAGGAACATTACAGAATTTGTAAGAAAAAAACTTGTAAAATATACTTTTTAATCACAGATTTACATAAAACTTACACGGTCTAATGATGATGATTTCCTGTCTGAAATGCCATATTTGATAAGAAATGAATAAACTAATTTTCCGATTGGAGTTTATCGCTCAGTGAGCGTTTTATTCATTTGTTGAATCTATATGATTTCATGCAAGTGTGTAATCGGGTTTCCACTATTTTCTCGTGACCCAGATGGCCGATCGATTTTAAACTTCTACAGGTTTGTCAGTTTATGTATATGGTGGATTACATAAAGTGCTTACACTGCAAGCAACTTATTTGTTAGCAAAAACCAATTCTGTAATGTTCCTTTAAGAGAGACTCAAGGTAATACATTGCATTTTGCCCGGTGGCCCATTTCGGAAAACTTTGTTGACTCAGTAGAACGTGTGTAATGCATTCGCTCGGCCCCAGCGGCCTATCCAGGACTGCTGGGATGGGCTAATCAGCTTGCAGATTGATTCTTGTTCAGGAAGTACGTCATGCGTGCAGTGCTTGCAATGTGAGTGTGATGCATGATGGGACTGAATATTAACCAATGAGCGTGCTTGATACTTTTGCCCATCCCAGCGCCTTTGGTTTTAAGGCAAGGCGCTGGGGACGAGCGAATGTAATGCACAGCACCCTTGATACTGACTCCTGTTTATGGACCTATTTCGTATAGCTGCTAAACAGCTTACCGGCTAAGCGGTATTTTCTTCCCCCAAAGGTCGACGGCCGAAGGGTCAGGGTCTAGGTCATAACTTACTCATGATGGATACAATGCAAGGCCGTACCCGAATTGGTGGCTACAGCTGCGGCTACGACTGCTGCTAAGGATGTACAATACTTCAGCGCATGACGACGTGGAAATCTAGCCGTAGCCATAGCCACCGATTCGGACACGGCCTCCCGTCCTAAATTGACAAAAGGTGGTAACTTACTTATGTTGCATACAATGCAAATTCCAAAGTTTCATGAGGTCTTTCTCCCCTTCATTTACATCAGTAAACTCGTCAATCATCTGCAACCAAAAGACACAGGGAAACGGAATAAATTTCACTTGTATAACCAGTCAACGCCAAGACAATTTTGCTTGAAGTATGAGACCAGCCCATGAGCAACCACAGCCAGTGGGTTATTTTTGGAGTAAAATATGGAGACTTTTCTCAGTCCTTGGATAACCTTTACTTAAAGGTACACGTTGCCTTGGATCGGTCGAGTTGGACCATAAAAAAGCGTTTGTTACCGTTTGTCATAAAATGCATATGGTTAGAAAGATGTTCTAAAAGTAGAATACAATGATCCACACATATATTCCTCGAAATTGCGTGGTTTTCCTTTAACTTTGCGAACTAACATGGTCGGCCATTTTGTGGAGTCAAACATTTGACTCATAAAATGGCCGACTGTGTTAATTCACGATGTAAAAGAAAAACTACGCAATTTCGAGGCATATTTGTGTGGATCATTGTATTCTACTTTTAGAACGTCTTTCTAACCATATGCATTTTGTGACAAACGGTTTACAAACGCTTTTTATAGACCAACTCGGCTGATTCAAGGCAAGGTGTACCTTTAAGTTGACCACTGTAGCCATATTGGGACATTGTGGACACCTGGGTTGTACTTTGGCTACCCTGACTAGAAAAACAAATTCAAGCAAAAACAGTTCAGTAATCAAAAGTAGTTTGTGCTGTAGGTATATTCTTTAAAAATTATACTCTCAAAAAATGCAGCCTTATTTAGTTTTCATGTAATGGAACTATGCTATATAAGTTTTATCAATTGTATTGGCAAATGGTTAAAGGTTTTTTATTTGTTTAAAGAACTCCTCAATATTTTGCGTTAAGTTTGTAAAATCTGCTATCTTGAAATCCAAGCATAACAGAACCAACAACCAGGTTACGGTTTGGGCAGAACAGCTACGACACAGCGGCTGAACCGAACACGCAAAAACGCTTAACAAATGACCGAGGCTCAAACATGTTCTGGTCGGGGGCGCCAAAATACGCCCCAAGTATTAGCTTCTTGTAGCCAGCCTATAGGCAGATCATTTTTGGCTGCTACAAAGATGAGATTTTTGACCACTTGCATGCAGCCAACGTTAGTGTATAAAACTGTGACACTATAAGCAATAGAGTATCCGAAGACTTGCGCTATTAACATGTATGCTGAGGTCGAAATTAAACTACATAGCTTACTAGCCGGCAGAGACAGTAAAAAGTTACTGGCCCGCCTGAAAATTTGGCGGCCCAATAACCATTTTGTAATTTAAAACTTTCCAGCAATGAACATTTCACACGCGGTCAGTGCACATATACATAACCTCGAACACTACTGACAAAAAGACTATTATTTTAACAACCAACATTATATTTTCCAAAATAGGTTGGAGTGTCTCCGCACACATTTTTTGTTGGGAAGGCGGTATGACGTCATCAGACGACGAACTCCGTCCGTCTAAACGCCGTCTGTCACGATTCGGTACGTTGCTTTGGTACGGCAATGAGCTGAGAAGTCCATTTTTGAAAAATCATTTAAAGTATCAAGTTGATTTGCTAAAAATGTACACTCAAATAAAAACAGAGATGAACAGTTATATTGAAATTATTTTTTACTTGGAATGATTCACAAAATTTTCGAGCAAAAACAAAGACGTTAATGTGACAAAACTTCAAAAGAAATGGTCACTGAAAAATGTGTTACTTAACTTTCAGAAATTCCCGGTAGAAACTACTTACACATAATTACATAGCTTAAATGTTCATATTGTTCTTGAAAAGTGGCGACATTCTTGACACTTACGTCGGAGCACCTTACAAAAATCGGACGCATGCAGTTCTGTCAGACAGGCAGGCCGTAAGTATCATGAATAATACATAATCTTCTGTGGAAGTGGACCAATCAGGTGCTTTGATTTAGGCCCCATTGATGCATGCAACACACTGTTAAGCAATACCGACCGATACCTATACTGAGGCGGTCTCAGCTGTGTTTCAGCGTCTGTCCAGGTGATCGCATGCGCAGTTGCGTCGGACTCAGCAAAGGACTATTGAGTGAGCACCTGGCGGAAAATAATCTGTGTTGAAGGGAGCGTATAACCAGTGTTCCGCGCTGGGATCGAAATGCGTTCGTCCATGAATTGTCAATTTTTTGCAGGGCGGCCAATTTTTTTGCATCTTAAATCTTAGGAGGGCAGCCCACCCTCCTAAACCCTACATGTGGTTCATTTATTGTTACATTATTTTACTTTCTAAAGAATTAATATTTTAATAATAACATTTGAATAAGAACAGTGAGTTATAGTTGTTTGATTACCAGCGGCTAGTGCCCCATTTTCATGCATATCAGAACTTCAGGCCAACTCGGTCAAAAGTGCTCAACTTTTGTGTAGTGGACCAGCACACGAACGAGCGTATGCGTGTACGAGTTGTGACGGCTTACGACCATTTTGACAGGGCCAAGCAAAAGCGAGTTTGTGTTGTGGGAAACCGGTTTCCACACAATGAAACGTTTAATATTCTGTGCATGCCGGGTACCAGCAGTATTTTCATGCGCAACAGATACACGCGTGTATTATGTACACACTAACGTAACGAATGTCCTAGGGCTTTTATCACAGTATAGGACATGTCGATGATCATGTATGTATGTATTTTTGGTGAATGTTAATAGCAAAATGACGGCGTATAATAGTTTTTCTTTTGTCTGATTATAGTACGACAGCCGGCCCAGATCCGGCCTTTCCCAATGGAAGGTTTGGTAATATTTTGAGGAAGATATTTTTCACTGTCCCAATGGGCTATCGTTTTTTGTGTAATCGGTGGCCCGAAGATATTTTCACTGGTCACGGGCCAGCGGGCCATCGTTAATTTAGACTCCTGGTATGTGACCGATTTAGAGACTCCAGTTTCCTGCCACTTGTGGTCATTGCACGTGTACAAGTCCTGACTACTATTGAGCCGGAGAGTTCCTGCCACTTGCAGCTGCCTGCCATTGCACTGCCTGTACTTGCAGCTGCTGCCACTTGCAGGCTCACTTGCAGCTGCCTGCCACTAGCACACTGATTCTGACCGACTTCCCGACACTGTGGTCACTCAAGAATTCCGATTAAAACTGACCATTCTCGTTCTCTGTTGAAGCCACAAGGGGTCGATCTCATCTTCGCTGTCCACTTCCATTTCTTGAGGTCTGATTGGTTGCAGCGAATGGGTGTGGTAGTACATTCTGTAAGGGATACTCTTGTTAAACATCGTCATCAAGCTAAACGGTGAACACATTTCAGCCCTCATGTATCGACATTGTTTAATTTCTGTGGGAATACTGTGATTCATGTACGTATCTGCTAGTAATTGATAACAGATCTTGATAATATTGGTTGATTGATTACTTTACCCATCAGTTGTTTCTTTGATTGATTAATATTTTGAACGATTGATCTGATATTTTGAATGACCGACTGATCAATTAATGGCATTGGTTAATGATTGATTAATCTATCAATCAAACAGCTGAATTTAATAACTTAACCCGATTTCAGCTTCGGGCAAATTCTGTCAAGTAATATGTTGATGTAAATATTGAAGTTATTCACAGTAAACTTGACTATAAATACTCTGTAGTCCCAGCTAATGGGCTTTCCTGGAGTGTTTTGAACCAACTAATACCAAGTATTGCTGGCCCTCATACCTGTTATGTCCTGAGATTTGAGGTCTGACACTGAGGTAGTCTTTATTCTCCCCCTCCTGGAATTCTGTCAAGGTGCCAAGAGGTCGTTTGGTATGTCTGCAATAAAAACGCATCATGGACATGGTTACACTCACTGATGATGCAAAATAGACCCTTCCCAGCAACTATGTAAATTGCAAGTCGCCCGTGCGCACTAACGCTTATGATGGGCAGAATGAGGTAACATTGCGCATTTTTTGTATGGGGCTGATGGTGTTGTGACGCTTATGTGTTTGTTTGTCTTCCTATTGCATAATTCTATGGCGTTTGCCAACCAATAAAGTCTGCATGAGTGAATGTATTTAGCAATTTTTATGGGAAGGGCTAATTCCATAAGGCATCACAATCACACCATCTATCATTACATCATATACAAAATCTAAATTTTAGCTCTATCAAGTGCATTTGGCCCATGACAACCAGTGCTACTGAGAGTTTGAACACCATCTGCAGTTCTTTTTAGAACCAACACTAGTTATACTACTTTAACCCCCACTGTTTCACCATTCAATACCCTCCTAATGGTTTTGAAAGATAGATGTACAATGCAGTCTGCAAATTTAATATCAAGCAGTGAATGCATCTAAACAATACATAGATATTCTTTGCACAAAACAGTTGCTCCACAACCCGTGCAGTTCAGGTGGTTTTGAATGGCTGGGTCAACTCAACGTACTAGAAAACCTTACAAGTCGAATGACTAGCCATCATTATATAACAATATTAAACTTTTTTATTTATTCAAGGGTGTGCACAACAATTGTATGATTGAAAATACAAATGTTCAGATATTTGCACAAAACTTACATGGTATAAAGATGGCCATTGTGGAAAAATGCCCTTAAAGTATTTTTGCCAGAATTCAAACGTTTTTGTTGAGAAATGAGTAAAACAATCTCCTGACTCCAAAACTTTTTTTTTTTAAACAGTGAAACCTTAAAAGACATCTATCACTCTTTTCTTGTGACCAATTGAGATTAAATTTTCACAGTTTTGTTATTACATGTACATGTTGGATCACACAGTGCGGACTAAGCTTGGGCGATACCACGATATTATCGAATATCGCGATACTAGTTCTGAAACGATTACGATATCGGGTCACATTTTTTTTAATCGTGATATCGGTAAATCGCGATATCGTTAAGTATCGCGACGTATTTCCTAGCCGAGACGATCTTGCAACAATAAATCTCCTAGTCGAGACGATTTGCTGCAACAAAGAGTTGCAAGTCACAGACCGCGACCGCAAGAGTCCCAAACAGATCTGATCCGACGGGGTTTAGTCTTTGAAAAAACCAACATCAAAGCCTTAGCGATCAGGTGGTCTCACGCAGACGGGTGTTATCACGTGTGCTATCACGTGCGTGTTGCATACGTGCGAGTAGCGTGATAAAGAACAGTCTGTCATGCGCAGTTAACACATTAAATGTGTGTAAGTGATAGGCCCACATTTTCATACCATAGGTTTAGAGTAAAACCCGAAGAATAGGTGATTGGAACAACAGTTTCAATGATAAGTCATTCATAGCCACAACTCACACAGTGAGATTTGTGGAAGAATGACTTCATCAAAAATTAATCGCGATAATATCGAATATCGCGATATATTCTCAACGATATATCGTGGCTGAAAAAAAGGGATATCGCCCAAGCTTAGTGCGGACACCGGCTACCATTGCTGTGCACACGCTTTGAAACAGTGCTTTGATTGATTGGGAAAGCAGACTCACTTGATGACCAGGATCTGGGTGACAGGGCTTCGTCTGCACGGCCCGTTCCTGTGGAATGCATAGCCAGTGTGTGATGTAAGGTTCTGAGGATTACCAGCGTAGGAGCCATCGTAGTGTTCGTTTATTGTCACATCTATTCTGGCTCCATTTGGACAAGGCTGGATTAGAAAACAAAATCATAAAAACTGTAATAATAATAGTAATTTCTAGTCAATTTTTCTTTGTTCAACCCCATACTATTTGAATCTAGTCAATTTTTCTTTGTACAACCCCATACTATTTGAAATTTACCCAGTCAGTTTCCCTTGTGGTTTATTACTTGACAATAATAGTAATAATACGCAGTTCTAATATAGCGCTTTTTCACGTCCGATGGGCATCTCAAAGCGCTCAGTATTTTCCTGCAAGGTATAATGTAGAGCTACGTTTTGAAGTATGATACCATTTTTTTCTTTACATAGCACCATGTAACGGTTTACAAGGTGCTGTGGTGCAATATGCAGCCAATCAAACCAGGAACACCGGGGCGAACCCCTTCTCCTAGCGATAAGTGTAAGGAATGAGTATGACACAAATCTTCGTCACAGGGTACACAACTGCATTTTTGGAAGGGCACAGTCACGGCGGATCTCAGGCCAAATTTTATGGAGCTGCTTAAAAAGAAATTCTGCTTAGCAGAACTGAGCAGGGTACCAGTCACAGATGGTACATGGTGACATGGTATTTTTGGCTGGTAAACTTTTTCTGGTGAGCGTAATTTTGTTGTATATAAAGGAGTTACTAAATTTGTTTGCAAGTCTGACACTGCTTTGTAAAAATGGAGTCATCTGAACAGACACATCAAACTCTCTGATCATCGTATTACACCACTTCTCTGAAATTGAAATTAAAACTGAAATTTGTACTCAATTAAAGGCCCTGTACACTATTGGTAAGATCGAAAATCACAATGTTCACAGATTCACACATAACTTACATGATTTAAAGTAAGTAATGGTAGAAAGGGTTCCTTAAAATATTTCTGCCTAAAATGCTATCGTTTCTGAGAAACGAGTAAAACAATAGTAATTATCGCGCGCGATAATTTGAAAAAACAGAAAACATGTGGACACAAAATATGGACACTGATTTTGAGCTGTTACCAAAAGTGTACAATACCTTTAAATGCATCAGCGCTATCTCCATTAAAGCATGACACTACCTTACTGGGAGCAAATTTTGCTAACTGCGACAGCGGAGCATCTTCATTTGTTTCAGTATACACCGTTGGTTTTTTTTGAGGTTTATAGTCATACAAACTGCTCAGTTTTTTAGAAAACTAAACAAATTAATAACCAACAAAAAATTGTTTGAAAAAGGTGCAGACACTCCTGAGGACAGATACAGTTGCTGTATCAGTAAAACATACTTTTTGAAAGTTAACAATGACAAGTTAGAGCACAAGAATTAGGTCTCCAACCTCAAGATATTGGAAGAGTGTATGAAAATTGTTTTGAAAAAGGTGCAGACACTTCTGAGGACAGATACAGTTTTTAAATTGCTGTATCAGTAAAACATACTTTTTGAAAGTTAACAATGACAAGTTAGAGCACAAGAATTAGGTCTCCAACCTCAAGGTTCTACAGATATTGGAAGAGTGTACGAAACGTCTCAGCTTACCACATAGGTGAAGTTAAATCTACTGTGGCACGTGGTGAGATGCTTGAGAAGGCTGTACAACTCCAGGCAGTTGACGGAGCACCACGGGCAGAGCATGTTGTCCCTGGCCTCCGTCTGCTGCCTGGTGTTGTTGTTGTACAGGAACTGGTAGAAGACGTGCTGCGGGGTGCTGGCGGTGGCAGGAGTGGGATCCCTCTTGGAGGCGTTGATACGAACGGACGAATTGTGTGGAATGTTTTCTTCGGAGCTTGGATCGCTGTTGGCGTCTGAAGAGAGTGAAAAACAACAACCTTTGAAGTAGTAAATAATATGTGGAGTTGAAGAGAGTGAAAGATGTGCGATTTTTTTTTGGGAAGAGGGTTGGAGAAAAGTGACTTTGACAAATTGTCGCGTCAGTGCACAGTTACAACTCATCTGTGCAGGAGGGACATATCTTCAAAGAAATATTCACACATAACACCAATCCTTCAATCCCTCCATTGGCTTCCTGTTGAGAAACGCATTACCTTTAAAATTTTATTACTTGTATATCATTCACTTCATTCATCTGCCCCTGCCTACTTACAGAATAGCCTCACAATGTACACTCCTTCACGTAGTCTTCGCTCATCAAACACACTATCCCTTCAAGTACCCAGAATAAAACGCTCATGGGGAAATCGTTCCTTCTCATACCTCGGCCCAAAACATTGGAATGATCTCCCCATTGAAATTCGCCAATCACCTTCCTTGGATAGTTTTAAAACTCGGTTGAAAACCTATTTATTTGAACAATAGGTGTACTCTAATTTGGTTTTGTATGTTTGTCTGGTTATTTGTTTATTCATTTCCCTTTTCCCAAAGCGCCGCGAGCGTCGAAAGACGGAACGTGCGCTATATAAGTATCCACTATTATTATTATTATTATTATTACTTCAATACATATGATGAAATGAAGCTGCAGGTCGTTCATGTACCTCAGCCCATTTCTCATTGGCAAAGATTTAGGATATTGAATCAGGATAAATTCTTGCTGCAGTCCTGAAAATGTCAAGTCTGTAAGGGTGTTTTACCTCTGATAGAGCAACACAGAATCCAAAAGCCTGTCCTTTTTTATACAAGACCAATCACAGCGACTAGACACCAAAAAGAAAGGCACATCAATATCCCACAGAAAAAAATGTAAACAAGCTGCCAACATCATAGATATAGCTGCATTGAGCAGTTTGTGTTTTGCGCAGTGTGCTGGATTGATTAGTGCGGGGTAGAGATGCACAAGTCTATCTAATGTGAGCGCCTTGCAGGGCTTAAAAGATCGGTCTATTTGCATCGACGGGACAATCATCTTATGGAGTGCATTCTTAACATTTAATCCCAAATAGTGATATCTCTATTAATAGAGATATCTCTATTAATATAGATATCTCTATTAACAATAGAGATATCTCTATTAAATGAATAAACATAGATATCTCTATTAACAATAGAGATATCTCTATTAAATGAATAAGTAGAGATATCTCTATTAATAATAGAGATATCTCTATTAAATGAATAAACATAGATATCTCTATTAATAATAGAGATATCTCTATTAAATGAATAAACATAGATATCTCTATTAATAATAGAGATATCTCTATTAAATGAATAAATAGAGATATCTCTATTTGGGATTAAATGTTAAGAATGCACTCCATATTATCTTATAAAGTCTTTTCTCACCTTCTAATTTGATAGATATGCCGTTACTGCTCTCGCTCGGCTCCGGGGGCTGGCCGTTGGAATTATTGAGGGTCCCTGAGCTTGTGAACAACGTCCTGTGATTGCTACTCACTGACGTCGGCTGGAGATTATTGGAAGACCGTAGAGCTGTCTCGCTCCACTTGAGATGGAACTTTAAGGTTGGTTGGTCTTTGAAGGACTCGAACGGTGCCACAGGCTGAAGACAGCAAAGTTTTTAAAAAAAAATCTCTGACATGGGGACATTTTAAGTGAAAACAAATCCAGATCTCATATATTTGTGGGTACTGGATTTGGGTTTCTAGGAAATCTTGTTTGCTCCAAAATGAGACCGATTCTACGGAAAACATCAGAGGGTAATTGTCACGTATACCGTGTTTAAAGGAACATTACAGAATTGGTTTTTGCTAACAAAACAGTTGCTGGCAGTGTAAGCACTTTATGTAATCCACCATGTACATAAACTAACAAACCTGTAGAAGTTTGAGATCGATCGGCCATCTGGGTCACGAGAAAATAGTGAAAAACCGATTACACATTTGCATGAAATCATATAGCTTCAACAAATGAATAAAACGCTCACTGAGCGATAAACTCCAATCGGAAAATTAGTTTATTCATTTCTCGTCAAATATGGCATTTCAGACAGAAATATTTCAAGGGATGTTTTCTACTATCATCATCATTGGACCGTGTAAGTTTTATGTAAATCTGTGATCAAAAGTATATTACCAATTCTGTAATGTTCCTTTAAGCACACAAACTACCTAAGCACAACCAAATTATGCTTAGCAGAATATGGTTACCAGCCAAACCACCATGTCATATGTAAAATTTCTGACTGGTATCCTGCTCATTTCTGCTAAGCAATACATTGTTAAGCAATATTTTAACTTTGAGGTTAGTAACCGTCCCCTTTAGAATAAACAACCTAGGCTCAACAGCAGCACCCAGGACAGTTCATGCGTACCTTCCCATCCATCAGCATTTCCCACGACGCATGCTTGCCGTTCATGACCTTCGGCCTGACCTCTTGTAAAGCGACCTCGTAATCGCCGTTGGTGAGTTGACAATTGTCCTTGTCCAGTACCACGAGTTCCGATGAGTAGGCGAAGGTGTCGTTTTGACCCGGTGAGGAGTTCCTGACGAGTCTGCGACGCTTGGATGGCTGCTCCTCTGTATCAATTACAGTGAGAAAACTTTTGAAAATGAGTATAATTATTCCAAAAGCTACCTTCTTTGAACGTAGCAGGGGTATGTTAATCTAAAAGTGAAAAAATCTTGATTTGCAGTCTCCTAAACGGTCAAGAGATGCAGTCTCTAAAACTATCTAGAGATGCAGCCTCCTAAATAATCAATCTGCAGCCAATCATGCCAGAAACACCATGGCAAACCATGGCTGCTCCTCTGTATCAATTACAGTGAGAAAACTTTTGAAAATTAGTATAATTACTCCAAAAGCTACCTTCTTTGAACGTAGCAGGGTGGGTATGTTAATCCAAAAGTGGAAAAATCTTAAATATGATTTGCAGTCTCCTAAGCGGTCAAGAGATGCAGTCTCTAAAACTATCTAGAGATGCAGCCTCCTAAATAATCAATCTGCAGCCAATCATGCCAGAAACACCATGGCAAACCATGGCTGCTCCTCTGTATCAATTACAGTGAGAAAACTTTTGAAAATTAGTATAATTACTCCAAAAGCTACCTTCTTTGAACGTAGCAGGGTGGGTATGTTAATCCAAAAGTGGAAAAATCTTAAATATGATTTGCAGTCTCCTAAACGGTCAAGAGATGCAGTCTCTAAAACTATCTAGAGATGCAGCCTCCTAAATAATCAATCTGCAGCCAATCATGCCAGAAACACCATGGCAAACCATGGCTGCTCCTCTGTATCAATTACAGTGAGAAAACTTCTGAAAATTAGTATAATTACTCCAAAAGCTACCTTCTTTGAAAGTAGCAGGGGTATGTTAATCCAAAAGTGAAGAAATCTTAAATATGATTTGCAGTCTCCTAAGCGGTCAAGAGATGCAGTCTCTAAAACTATCTAGAGATGCAGCCTCCTAAATAATCAATCTGCAGCCAATCATGCCAGAAACACCATGGCAAACCCCTTCCCTGAACAATAAGTATACTGAGTTTTTTGTGTGCATTAACACAACATGCAGGACCCACATCTTTACATCTCATCCAAATGATGAAACAATATTGGTTAAAGGAACATTACAGAATTGGTTTTTGCTAACAAAACAGTTGCTGGCAGTGTAAGCACTTTATGAAATCCACCATGTACATAAACTGACAAACCTGTAGAAGTTTGAGATCGATCGGCCATCTGGGTCACGAGAAAATAGTGAAAAACCGATTACACATTTGCATGAAATCATATAGATTCAACAAATGAATGAAACGCTCACTGAGCGATAAACTCCAATCGGAAAGTTAGTTTATTCATCAAATATGGCATTTCAGACAGAAATATTTCAAGGGATGTTTTCTACTATCATCATCATTAGACCGTGTAAGTTTTATGTAAATCTGTGATCAAAAAGTATATTTTACAAGTTTTTTTCTTACCAATTCTGTAATGTTCCTTTAAGTGTCTCGATCAAGGAAACATCTGTCACGACAGGGGACTCGAACACACCCCGGAACTTGAGTCTGGTGCACTAGACCATTCAGCCACTCCAGATTTACCATTTTAATAATAACATCTAAGAAAGAGTCTGATGTATCAGCTTTACGATTACCACAGGTTTAAAGGCAAAGTATACCTTTGGCTTTTGGGACCGTACACAATCTGAGAAACGCTTCGACAGAAACTCTTCTCAGATTCAATTTTTTTCTGATAAAAACTGATATATTTTTCCATAACCACATTACTCCATAGTAAAATGATTCTCAAAATGCTTTAAACTATCGAAAGCTGCTGTAAGTTTTTATTGCCATTAATGTTAAGAGTGATTACCAAACGTATACCTTCCCTTTAAAGGCATTGGTTTAGAAAATTTTTGTTTAAAAAAATTCCACGAGAATCATGGATAAAGACACTTACCCTGATCTTCACTAACATCACCGTTGCATAGAATATCACTTCCAGACGACCAGTCTTTGGACTGCGACCTTTCACCCTGGACCTTAAGTAGCAAAATGAAGGATTTGGCCGTCTGGCCGTTGGATTGGCTGAAAGTACTGCTGGGTACTGAGAGGTGACGTAGTTGATCGTCGCTGGTTGCCATGGAGACACTGTTCACTGGCACTTTTTGTTTTCCGAGAAAAATTTGTTTAATTGGCGATGATATATCCTAAGGAAAAGAAATAATAAGTATTATTTTTTTTAAACGATATTAAAATTAATAAGCTGTCAACAAGCATTTCAAACACCTCTAGTCAAGCTACCAGGCCTAAAACTACAATTTGGAATTCCAGTATCCTAACGCGGTAATTTGCTTTGATATTAAACACCACTCATTAACTAAAAAAAACAATTAACAAAGACATTTACTTAAAGTGTATTATAATAGGTTGTTCCAATTCCAGGGGTGTGATTGTAGAAAAAAAGAAGAGAAAAATCCTGAAAAATTAGTAGCAGTGTCGTGTTGGTCAAGACATAAAGCATCAAAACTATGACGGTGTAACAATCACGGATTTACAGACTCCTTACATCACTCTCTACATTATTATGAATGGAAGTCTAGAGCATAGTGTTAGCCAGAGGGGTGTCTGGGTGTCTTTTGGACACCCCGTTGTAAATTTGGACACCCTGTTTTATCTGTCATTCACATGATGTATTGTAAGTGAACAATTTGGACACCCAGCACCCAGCACGAAAAATCCTAACAAATCACAGGCCTGCCTGCCTGCCTGCCTGCCTGCCTGCTATACACCAATATTTATCTTTTTACGCATTAACCCTCTTGCTGTCTGACCATTCAATACCATTCACTGTGGTTTTGAATGATAGATAAACTATGCCAGCCTGCAATATGATACCATGAGGGAATGCATGTACACAGTACACAGTTAGTTCTGTGCACAGTTGTGCCACCGTACACGACCTTGGCAGTCGAATGGTTTCAAATGGTTGGTCAACTCACTGGAAAATGTTGCCAAGAGTCACTATCAGTAGGAGGGTTAAGCAATTAAAGGCAAAGTATACCTTTGGTACTTGGAACCGTTCAAATGTTTTAATCCTATATGAATGTAGATATATACAATAAAACTAACCTGTGAAAATTTCATTTTAAAAGGTGATTGCGTTTTTAAAATATCGCCAAAATCTGCAGCGAATATGTCCACGCATAAAGAATAATCCCTATTAGGAATACACAATTTGAGAAACGTTCCTGACAGAAAGGTTTCACAGATTCAAATTTGGGGGGATAAAAACTGACATATTTCTCCATATCCACATTACTTTGAATTGAATAATTTCTCAAAATGCTTCATACTATCGAAAGCTGCTGTACTTCTAACCAAGAAGTTTTTATTGCCATTAATTTTTAGAGTGATTACCAAACGTATACCTTCCCTTTAAAATTAAGTATTAAACAAATAAAATTAATCGACAAAGAGAGGATATTTCAAACAATATCTCGGTCTACAAAATTGTGTTTTTCTTCCATTTATTAACAGACAAAGAAATCTATAAGAACCTTTCTCCTCTTGTGACAAACTTTTAAAAGGACAGCATCGACTGTAACAGTGCTCTCACTGGTCAATTCTGGAGTAGAAAAAAAGAGAGATTAATGAACCACAGAGAAACAGAAACCTTCTCATCTCATTTTGTGCCGTTTTATGGGCAAAATAAAAAAAATCAAAATGGTTTGTTGAAAAAGCCTGTTCAATGGCGACGGTACTTTTCAATGTTGACCATCTTTTCCGATAAGGCAACTTTTCAGGTGCCACATCTCAATGTGTTTGGTTCTTCAGTTTAAGTAATTAATCACAACTGATCTTCAGTTAAAGGAACATTACAGAATTGGTTTTTGCTAACAAAACAGTTGCTGGCAGTGTAAGCACTTTATGTAATCCACCATATACATAAACTGACCAACCTGTAGAAGTTTGAGATCGATCGGCCATCTGGGTCACGAGAAAATAGTGAAAAACCGATGACACATTTGCATGAAATCATATAGATTCAACACATGAATAAAACGCTCACTGAGCGATAAACTCCAATCGGATAATTAGTTTATTCATTTCTCATCAAATATGGCATTTCAGACAGAAATGTTTCAAGGGATGTTTTCTACTATCATCATTATTAGACCGTGTAAGTTTTATGTAAATCTGTGATCAAAAAGTTTTTTCTTCTTACCAATTCTGTAATGTTCCTTTAAATGCAATTTTGCAAATCCATCTTGGTTCATTCACAGCAAGCTCTGTTTTTAGATGCACTCATGAAAATGTTTTTTTTCAGTTGCTAATAAGGTTATCACAAAATGGTGTAAAATTTGCACTCACCTCTGGTTTGATGAAATTCCTTGAAAAAAAAATTCATATACTCTCCTTGCGTCCTGAGAAAATAAGAAATAGATTTTCAAGATTTCAGAATGACACGAAAAAGTTAAAGGTATTGTACACTTTTGGTAACAGCTCAAAATCAGTGTCCACATTTTGTGTGATTAAACATATGCAAGAACAAACAAACCTGTGAAAGCTTGAGCTCAATTGGTCATCGAGGTCACAAGAAAATAGTGAAAAGAGATCTTATGTGTTTTCTGTTTTTTCAAATTACTATTGTTTTACTCGATTCTCAGAAACAATAGCATTTTAGGCAGAAATATTTTAAGGAACCCTTTCTACCATTACTCACTTTAAATCATGTAAGTTATGTGTGAATCTGTGAACATTGTGTTTTTCGATCTTACCAATAGTGTACAGGGCCTTTAACTTAAAACTTAGAACTAATACATTTCTTTGTTACTGAACTTTAAGTTATTTTGGGGTTGACTAGAGCGTGACTTGAACCTGCGACCTGCGGCGCTCTACCAACTGAGCTATCTAGCCGTAATGTTGGTGCGCCCTATTTTATCAATATAGGGCAAGTTCGGGTGGGCAACTAGAGAGACTAGAGTAACCAGAAACAGTGTGACAGTGTGTGACGTAGCTTTCTAATTGACTAGATCGGTCATGCTCCAGTGCATGGTCGAGCTAGTCAATCTCCCTGTGCTCTATGGTTTCTGGTAAGTCTAGTCACTCTAGTCACCCACCCGAACTTGCTCATCTATGTTCGGGGGTGCCAATCAGAAGCCATTCATTATAAGTTGCTACAATTTGGGACCCACTCTTACATGCTATGCATTAGCCTCCCTTTGCTTTCAATCAAATAAATAGAACTTGGAGAACGCTTCACCCAACTACACTCTGCGGCTAGGGCCCAATTCCATAGAGCTGCTTAAGCACAATTATGCTTACCAGAATAAGGTTACCAGCCATAATACCATGTCACATGTACCATCTGTGACTGGTATCCTGCTCATTTTTTGCTTAGCAGAAAATTGTGAACGCAACGTTTTCCGCTGAAGCACCTCTATGACATCGAGCCCTTCTGTGCACAAGGCAGATGGATACCATGTGACACATGCTTATGGTGAAATGTTATCGTATGTACGGATAAATGGTGACGCCCATTGAGCTTTCAACTCGCAACACTGTATACAAACAACAAGATAGCTGCTTACTTTTCTGTCATTGTGTCTCTTTTGAGTTTCATCTCTACTTTCTCCAGCAGGCCATTTGTCTCAAAAAATTTCCTTCAACGAGAGAAAACAAATTTCCGTTATTATCAATTTGATGTAATCTATACAATGGGAAGACTTTAACTTGAGTTACAACTTTGAGGAAGCGATACCCCCTGGAACTTGTTTGGTTGTAATAATAATAATAATAATAATAATAATAGTGGCTTCTTATATAGCGCTCATATCCGTCACTCAGTGACGCTCAAGGCGCTTAAATAGTCAGTATTTTCCTACAAGGTATATATATGTGGAGCTACTTTTTGAAGTTTGAGACCTATTCCTTTACATAGCACAATGTAATGGTTTACAAGGTGCTGTGGCGCAATATGCTGCCAATCAAACCAGGAACACCGGGGCAAACCCCTTCTCTTTTCGATAAGTGCACTGGGTTGTTTTACGTGCGTTACACAACACACCGGACCACCGGCTTTACGTCCCATCCGAAGGATGCAGCAATAATGGTTAAGTGTCTTGCTTAAGCACACGCAAGTGTCACGACCGGGACTCGAACCCACACTCTGCTGATCAGAAACACCAGAGCTTGAGTCCGGTGATCTCATCCGCTCGGCCACGACACGCCACGGTTGTGACTTTACTGGCCAATTATCCCAACATGACTTGACTTGGACCTGCGGTCTACTGGGTATATCAAGCCCTGATACACCAAGGTGGATGATATTGAATGGTCACACAGTAGGAGGGTTGACTTGCGTACTGTGTAGATAGATTCAACACATGATATCATATTGCAGGCTGGCATAGTTTATCTATCATTCTAAACCACAGTGGATGATATTGTATGGTAGGACAGTAGGAGGGTTGACTCTGTACTGTGTAGATGCTTTCCCCACATGACATCATATTGCAGGCTGGCATATTTTATCTATCATTCTAAACCACAGTGGATGATATTGAATGGTAAGACAGTAGGAGGGTTGACTGTGGACTGTGTAACCCACCACATGATATCATATTGCAGGGTAATCTAATGGAATTAACTCAAGCCAGGAATCGCCACTCAATGGAAGAAATTCAATCTAGTTTCTTGGCCTTGAACTACTTTCTTGTTACAATGTGACTTGACCATCAAGCATGAAAACCCTTGATTGTCATACATCATCAGAGTGTTTCCTGTCTGCAGGAAAGGGAAGCCAGAGCAGATACAGTGGGGAGTTCTGCGCTGGGGCATGCCTGCAACTGTGCACAGAACTAACTGTGATATGAGTGTACCTTGTGGATGCGTTCACAACCTGATATCATACTGCAGGCTGTCATAGTCTATCATTTAAAACCACAGTGGATGATATTGAATGGCAAGACAGTAGGAGGGTCAAAACCAGACTAATTTTTTGAAAGGTGACTGACCTGTTGTTATTCGTCCTCTGGCACCGCTGTGGCATATAACTCAATGTTCTGTGTAGGAAAATAGGCTGTAAAACAAAGGAAACAACCTTGAAGTTAATCCGACATGATAAGAACAATCCTAGTTACCACAATGTCACCCGGGACTGTAAATTCACCTTTGAAAGGGCAAGGCCACTTTCATTTTTCAAAGGGGCAATTCCACTGGAAAATTTTAAAGTCTGTGAGAAACTTTTGAAGGGGCACTAAGGCCAAGACCAGGGGCAACAAGGCCAAGGCCTTCATGGCCTCCAGGTAGTTCCAGGCCTTGTCACCAAAACATATATTCACAAGATTGTTATACAAACTTTAAGCATTCATAAGCAAAAAGTTACAGTTCAGCGATTACAAATTATCCCCCCAAATTGTAACAAATATATTTTCTTAAATTATACCGATGCAAGAGTATTGAGCCTACTGTGCATTAAATGTCTTTTTAGGCATATAATAACCCATGCAAACGAAGAAAAACAATTCAACAAGCTCGGACTAATTTGTAGCCATTCGTAATTTTGTAATAAATTATTCACAGCTCCATTGCATATGACGTGACAGGCTGAAACAGTGCACTCACTGAGGTCAAAGGAAGACCTCTCATTGGTTGGTAGTTGTGCGCACCCAGAACACACACATCTGCAACCAATGACCTCCTATTTGTCCCTCTTTTATTTGCACTTAACTTTTTGGCAACAGCTCCCATTGGTTTTGTACACACTTTCCAACAGGGGACCATTACCCAACCGGGAACCCTATCGTCCTTTTTGTTATAGGTCCCCGGTTTGAATGTGTACAGACCTTTCTATTGCAACGTCACAGCCCGAGTTTTTGCCCACCGAGGTCGGAAAACTATGGAAAGCCATAAATGCAAAACAAAAACAGATCGCCACAGTTTTTAACAATGTTACACAGATATTACAAAATAGTGATGAATTTGTTGGAAACAAAGCAGCCAATCATGAGAGGTACTTTACTTAATTGAAAGTTTGCAGAAAACGTAGAATTTTGTTGAAACGTCTGTTAACTAAGTTACTGTAACACGATTGAGTGTTTTGCTAACATTCGGCCTTCCATGCCAACCAGCGCGGTTTGTTTATCAACAATGGAAAGGTCTATACCTACCCAACCGCACATTTCCATTTTTGACCTCAAAGATGGCGGCGCATGCAAGGGGTAATGAGTTTAGCCAATAATAAGCTTCCAAGTTGAAGAGCTAAACAACATTTCAATATTTTTTCTTACTAAAATCTTTTTTATTCATGATTTGATTTAACCATCGAAATAAAGAAAAACAACTTACTGCAATTTGGTTCCTTGTTCGAAGAAATCTGTAAATCTGGGTTGGTTCTGTGAGTAAATAAGAACAAGAATAATGATTGAAACAATGGCTTGTTTACATGGTTTATTTAAATGAGAAAAACAAACGTTTTTCCTAAGTGAGACCATTTTTTTAGGTCTTCCTTCCAGCCTCACTTTCAGTCCTTTTGTCCGACAAAGATGGAGTTACATCTTTTGTACACACCAGGGCCCAATTTCATAGACCTGCTTAACCCTCCTACTGTCAGTGACTCTTGGCAACATTTTCCAGTGTGTTGACCAACCATTTGAAACCATTCGACTGCCAAGGTTGTGTACGGTGGCACAACTGTGCACAGAACTAACTGTGTACTGTGTACATGCATTCCCTCATGGTATCATATTGCAGGCTGGCATAATTTATCTATCATTCAAAACTATAGAGAATGGTATTGAATCGTCAGACAGCAAGAGGTTAATGGCCGATTCTGTGCTTACGTGCGAGTTTCTATTTCATAGCGCTAATAACCGTAGGCACATGAAAAAGGCATGCTAACCTCCCTATGCTTACTGCACGAAAATGAATGAAGTAACAATGCAAATCCATTGTGAAATATGCTAATGCTTAAGCAAATTTTTCTGCTACAGTTAGCACAAAAATTTGCTTACTGAGCAGCTTTATGAAATTGGGCACAGGCCTTAAATGTCATCTTTGAGAGGGCAGTTTAGTTTTCCTTTTGCAAAGGTCACTGCCATTTGAAAAATCTTCAAACTTTTGAAGGGGCACCAAGACCAAGACCAAGACCAGAGCAATGGAGGTCATGACCTCCTTGGCCTCTGTTTAATTCCAGGCCTGACATACATGTATTCGGACCTCTGTCTGCCTGTATACTGTCCCATACCAAAACCACATGTTTTAAATGAAGCCTAAGCCTGAGACCAAGCAGAAGCTGTGGTTCCGAAAAGGGCTTTAGTCTGGCTCTCTCCTATTGTTCTATACAATAATTCTAAGTGGACGTCCAAAGTTTAACATTTTTTTCACTGTAGTACAAAGCGTACAAAGGGGTGCGGGGGGGGGGGGGGGTTGAGGGGAGTGGGGTCTGATCTGTGGACATCAGTTTTTAATAACAAAAAAGAATAAACAAACAAACAAACCACAGAGTATTTAGGCCAATTGAAAATGTTGTGAGTCCAGGACCAAATGAAGGGCTTTGGCAGTGGCTATGGCCGGGACGCCTAAAAGTCCCATTCTCCAATGTTGTTATTGATACGAACAGCCACAGCACAGCCCAAGTCGCTTGGTAGGGATACGGCTTAAGAGTGTTATAACAAATATTTCAAACAGTGCTGGGCCTAAATCTTAAAAAAAACAAAAAAAAAAACAACAGGATACATATTTGTCAAATTTGTTTTTTATTTTTAACACAAGTTTATCAACAAATTGAATGTTTTTGTTGGTCCATGCCAATCAGCGTGGTTTATTTATCAACACAGGAACCTACATTACAAGCGCCATCTTGAAATTTAAAGCTTGCAGTTTCCTGTGTTGATACATCCCAGCATCCTTTGACCCCTGCACTTTGTCACAAGAAATTCTGAGCTCACAGTTCCTGAGCAACCCTGTTTTTACAACATTCTTTCCAAGTTTTGGATAAAAAGGTATCTCATCAGACAGAGTTAAGATCCGGCAGAATGCTATTTCAAACTTACCCTTTTAACCTCTGGTGGTAAATTCTATTTATACAGCATATGTTCACGATAAGTAGTGGTTGAACGACAAAGATTGTGCGGTGCTCAAAGTTTGCGCCCAACAACCAAGCTATCTTGCGACAGTTTTGAAATCATGCGAGGAAACGTAGTTTGCGCTGTCAAAAATGGCACACCACACAAATTTCAAAAATTTATACTTTCAAAGATTGCGCCCAGTATCCCTTAAGCAAGTAGTAGTAATCCTATAAAAAATCAATCAATCAATCTGTCGTCAGGTGTCTGGGGACTCTGTCTGTGCAAACTTCAACGACAACGGCATCAAAACAAAAATTTATTTGTTAAAATGCTAGTATTCACAACCAGGGTCGTCCGATCCCGAGTAACAATAGAATACAGGAACATTTTTGCAAGCACCTTTTTTAACAGGGTGGAGGTGCGGTGTTGTGGTTGGTTATGTTGTTGTGATACATGGAAATTTCGAATAACAGAATTATGATAATGCCAATCCCAATGGTATGGAATTCGGACCATCTAATTGAATTTCATCTAATTTATCTTTCCCCTTTCTAAAAATATCCTTCAATAAAGGAGTGTTGTAGAAAGGCAATGAAGTGAACCTGTATTCTATTTCTATAGTTGTACCAAGTCGTCTGCACACACAAAGAAGAAACGAACTAAGCCTTGCGCCTAGGTTTGTCACTGAAAATGTCAGAAGGTCACAATGTACGTAAAACTCTACTCTCTATCCCAATGACCATGTGTCTCAGGTAATAATACTCACTCTCAAAAGCTTGAAGAAAAAGCTCGTGGTCGGCCTGCAATTGCTCAAACTTGGGGTTCCGTTGAACGGACCTGCTGTTTGGGTGCCTGTGTGGTGCCATCTTTGTTCATCCACCTCGCCTTATTGATTTGAAATTCAAAGAATTTGAAAATGAAATCATTAGCTCTTCCATTCACACTCTCTCATGACTTTACCGCGGGAACACACAAAAGGCATTGTGGGTATCGAGCCCAGTATCGACTACTTGTAACCGGAAAAGAGTAGTCGCAGGTCTACATTTCTATCGATTTTAGAACGGAATAAAGCAGTCACGAATTAAATATTCATACATCATCCCCAAACTTGGTGGTGTTTTGATGTACAAGATATAGTTATCGGGAAAAATATCTGATAAGTTTCATGCTGAAGGCTTACGCCACGGTTAATACATGTGTACCAAGCATAAACCGTCGAGTAAGGGGCAACTGACACAAGAGAAGTTTGAAAGTGTTAAATCACCCCGATTCTTATTTCGATTGTCTCAACCACAGGGAGCCACACTCACAATCTCCGATAAAAAACAGCCCCTCCCCATCCCAACAACAACAATAATAAACAACAACAACAACAACAACAACAACAACAACAACAACAACAACAACAACAACAACGACGACGACGACGACGACAACGACAACAATAACAACAACAACAACAACAACGACAACAACAACAACAACGACAACAACAACAACAACAACAACAACAACAACAACAACAACAATAACGACAACGTAACTGGACTGTGTGTAAAGCTTAGGATGAGTTCATGAATCGTCCCTCTATGATGCTACAACTTTGTATCTGAAAACTTTTCCTGGAGTGGTCGAAAACTGCAAAGTCACCTCAAACGGCCGTATTAAATTTGGTGTGAATTTTCGTTTGCCACTTACTAGCACTCTCGTTTAGGTCGTGCCTGAATGTGTGGCTACGGCTACGGCTATGGCAGTATTGCTGCGTGATCTTGCGTTGAAGAAGTGTCGGACGTACTTAGCAATACCCTTAGCAACAGTCGTAGCCGTAGCCGCCTCCAAACGTTGACCACCACTTTTCGTATGGCCGGCCTCGAGCATCACAAAATGTACAACTGGTTTTGACAAAACTTTGCAACTGGAAAGGGGAAAAACATGGGTAGCGCAGTGATGATAAGGATAATTCGATAGCATTTATTTTAAAACTAATTTAACAATTGGTGTTTGTTTGTGTGGGTTTTTTAAATGTGTTTTTTCTAATTTTTCTTTTTCTTATTTTCAACAAAGGCCGCCCATACTACTAAATTACCTTTGCCGATCAAGGTTGAAAACTCGCAGCTGACCCATTCAGTGCAAAGGATATACATGTAGATCTATACCATGATAGAATAGATTCACGGTTGTGTTTGTTGAAGGATGGTGGGTTTATGTGCTGTTACATAATAGGATGGGTATACATGTAGGAATATCCACCCACAGCCTACACGCACACACTGATATTAGCGTAGAGGTACGAGGAATTAGGGGCCTGCATTGCGGTATGACAACGTAATATTCTCCATGTTAGAACGATCCAGTTGTCTGTTGAAGAAGGAAACTTTCCAAATTATGAATGTGGACTTTTAGTTTATACAGAAATGTCAATTTCACGTCACTATTTGCGATTCGTTCCGGCACTTTCTTGCGTTTCGTAGTGATGTAAATTGAATAAAGTCTACCACTTTACTGCATGCAATTCTGATGATGAACTATAGTGTCACAATAAGGTGAGTTTTTGATATCGGCTTTCCATGGAGAACTAGGCATGGTTTGTTCATGGAGGTAGCTCCATGGTTTGTTGTATTAAATGTTCTACCTCTACGAGTATAATTTTAAAATGGTGGTCAGAGCAAACTGCTGACTTTGACCATAATAATCTGACCCAATATTGTACCCAACACAAGTAGGCCAATGGTGTTATATTGATAGGCTATATTTTGTCTGCGTAACGATTGTATAGCAGGCAACCAAACCGGGTATTTTTTATAATTATTGAAAAAAACTCAAAACTGAAGTTTAGTGTAATCATGGGTGAATGTGTAATTATGTCAGCAGTAGGCTCTTCTCGTTGATTGATGTGCAAGAATGTAATGATTGGATTTGCAATGTCCATGATAACTTGATCCAAATGACAACAATTCGATCATAAATAAACAAAGATTATAACAAAAATGTGAGTGTAATAATGCAATAAGAATAGAGACGCTCCGAGTTCATTGCTGACAAGAGCAATTAGCACCTCCTGACACTAGACAGTACAATCTTATGGTTAAACCTACAAACCTGTGCCCAATTTCATAGAGCTGCTATTAAAGCACTAGTCTTGATTGGCGACGCTGTTTTTGTACTAGCCACCGGTGAGAGCGCTACATTAACTGTTTGGGAGCCTGACTCAGAAGGACGGGGCAAGTCTATAAATCGTTTTGATCCAGATGTTGGTGTGATACAGATATCTATTTTCCAGTGTTGCGGACAGTAATTCGTGTTTGTTGCGATATCGCACTACGTTAAACAAAATGAACGTCGCCAAATCAAGACTACTAAAGCACAAAAAAGTAGCTCTTCACAACAAAATTATGCTTACCAGAATTAACTAACCAGAATAAGGTTACCAGAATGAAGTAAACCATGTTATGTGTACGCCCTTGACTGGTTCCCACAAATACTTGCTCAGCACAAAGTTATTTGGCAGAAATGTATAATTTAAGTTAAAGCAGCTGTGTGAAATTGGGCCCTGGCTTATTTTTGATGATGATGTACAATGGGAGACTTTTCAACGCTAGATGGCAGCAGACATACCAGGTAACTCCATTTTTTGTTTACGTAGCTCTTAGCATGCGCACATTGTCGATTACAATGGAATACCCGGTATGTCTGCGGCCACCTAGCGTCTCATCAAAAAATCCCCCATGATTTTGAGAAGAATTACACGTTTTCCATCATCTTACGGTATTGCCCCGTGGAGCTTTCAGTACTGCCGTTGGCTATGCAATTATAGTATTTGCCATGTGTTTAGATAGCCACCGTGGGCGTGTCCATGTTTGCTTACAAACCAGAACTATAGATAGATAGATAGATAACACTTTATTATCCTTCACTGGGGAAATTAAAATGGCCTTGACAAAGAACTGTATGCAAATACAATACAAACGATCAGTAACGAAACGATGCAACTTTAAAAATTGCATTAAAATACACACACAAAAGTAAAATCCTTACATAAAACAGCCCGAAGACAATTTGCCAATAGGGATCAGAGCCAGCCACACGACAGCTCCCTGTTACTATACAGTAACAGTTTTGGCACTCTGGTAGTTCAGAACCCATCTAACCATTGCTCTATGATATAACAAACATGTCAACAAGTTTTTAAAAAATACATGTGGGTGGTCCACAGAAGTAGTGGAAACAACTCAGGGAAATGTGTTTTCGGGATATATATTCTGTGCACGTTTTTTTAATTTACACGTGCAGATTTCAATTGCGGCAAACATAACCAATTGGGATTTGGGACGGAGTCCACAATATTTTCTCGACTTCGATCGTTTCAAAAACATTTCTGTGGATGGTTGCTACTGTTCCTGTTTTGAACTTAAAGGCACCTGGCAGTGGTATTTTGAAAGAAAAAAGCTTTTGTCATTAATATATGTATTTTGATGAGTGGAATGTGAATAGACAGTTAACTAAGGTTTTTAAAAATTAGTTTTTATTTTAATTACAAATTTAAGAGTAGGCCCCCCTTTACCTTGACACATGGTGGCGCTGTTCGTGACGTCAATCAAGGCACGATATTTGAAGGAAAAAAATGTTGTGCGTATGCGGACGTCACCCACATCACAGTATACATGTACTAGCTAGCGTATACTAGCTGGCACATCGCGCCGAAAACGACGTCGTTAGTCTGACTTTCGCGGCCCACAACCGCTTATACTTAGGATCTGCAGGAAACAAATGCAGACTGACCCCATCATTAGTTGTTCAGCTGCATACACCTGGTCGGCATGGCCGGAAAATGCAAGAAAAAAAACCTTTTTCGAAACGTACAAGATCACTACTGGGACCTACGTGCACGTGTGTTTACAACGTAAACGCAAGCAAATTCGAGGGGGTCGATGTTCGATCGAGGCGAAGTCTGCCTTCATTGACGTCACAAAAGGGGATGGGCGGAGTAGCCCCCCGAACGACTTTATCTATTTTTTAACCTGGAAATCCTCACAAACAATTACTAAAAAATTGTTTTATTGTTAGTATACATAAACTCTTATGTTTAGAAAAAAAAAATCTATTTCCAGGTGACTTTAAAGGAACATTACAGAATTGGTAAGAACAAATATTCTTTTTGTTCACAGATTTACATAAAACTTACACGGTCTAATGATGATGATAGTAGAAAACATCCCTTGAAATATTTCTGTCTGAAATGCCATATTTGATGAGAAATGAATAAACTAATTTTCCAATTGGAGTTTATCGCTCAGTGAGCGTTTTATTTATTTGTTGAACCTACATTGTATATGATTTCATGCAAATGTGTATTTGGTTTTTCACTATTTTCTCGTGACCCAGATGGCCGATCGATCTCAAACTTCTACAGGTTGGTCAGTTTATGTATATGGTGGATTACATAAGTGCTTACACTGCCAGCAACTGTTTTGTTAGCAAAAACCAATTCTGTAATGTTCCTTTAAATATCAGCGAATTTTAAGATTGACATCTAAGCATTCGTTGTTATGAAGTATAATTAGTTTCGACCATGTGTGCGCGCGTGCAGGGTGTCATGCTCAACAACTTTTGCTGTTTAATGAATTAATTTCTTTTACATTTATTTTCTGCAGGAGCGAAGTGCAACTTCCTAAAGCTAGCTATCTGTATTCTCTTCGTAATAAGTGACGCATTTCCGGTTGTTTTGTCAATAGTATGGTGGGCATCATTGGACTGAACTTTTACTAAGCCGCCGTACTTTTTTGTTTTAAGCGAGTAAAAAATAGGATTAAGCATGGGGACTGGGACGAGACGCCGCGCCGCCGCCCGGAGGCACCGAGTCCACCACCACCGACACCAGCATCGCCGCCGTCGTCGCACTCACCACCACCACCGCACTCACCACAATGTTACCCGTGTAGTGGGGCTTGGGTCGTTGTTCAGTCAGCAGCAGCGTCATCCAACAGGTGCCCCGGGCAATCAAGCCACCGTGGTAACCATCAGCTCAACCACCTCATCGTCATCGACCGGCGGCAACACTTGCCGACTACCACCATGGTTCGGGTGCGCGGTAGTCACTTTGGTCTTACTGTCGTTATCAATCGTAGGGTTTGCAGTTCCGGCCGTCCCTATACCGGTGGCGATAACAAGCACGTTCATGTTTTTAATGATAATTGGGGTGCCTTATGTGACAAACCTTGCACGGACCCGGGCGGCCCGGCGAGAAGGGGCGGTCGACGACCCTGAAGCGCCACCACCAGCTACAGCTACCGGCGGAGTGGTCATAACTGAATTCTCAACAGTTGACGAAGCAAGTTCAGCAAATGGGTAAGTCATTTTAACCATGTTTTAGTGTGAGAAGAGAGACTCGACAGAATTGTTTTTCATTGTGGATTCCATCCATTGAAAAACCCAATTATACATCAAAATATCAGAGCGCCTTAAAGGCCCTGTACACTATTGGTAAGATCGAAACTAACACAAATGTTCACAGATTCACACATAACTTACATGATTTAAAGTAAGTAATGGTAGAAAGGGTTCCTAAAAATATTTCTGCCTAAAATGCTATCGTTTCTGAGAAATGAAAAAAACATTAGCTTTTATCGCGCGCGACAATAAACTCGATGTTTGAAAAACAGAAAACACATAAGGTCTCTTTTCACTATTTTCTCGTGACCTCGATGACCAATTGAGCTCAAATTTTCACAGGTTTGGTATTTTATGTATATGGTTAATCACACAAAATATGAACTTTGTTTGCGACTGTTTGGTCAGCTCTACCAATCCTGTATAATACCTTTAAAGCCACTAATGGTACTACGATCGCAGAGGCTCATCAATCTGCAGTTTTGAAACTTGTTAGTATTTTACTTACACAACTTAAAGCGATTGAAGATGTAAAGACAAAGCATAAGAAGCATTCTTCAAGTTTGTCTTCTTTCAAATGATTTGAATGAGAATCATTTAATCGTCATTTTTGTTTCCCGCATTTTTCGTTTTTATACTGATGAACATTAGGCAAAATAAAAGAAAAAACATGATTGGCGTCCTGCCTTTTTGAAAAAAAGAGGGAGGCGTTTTTTTTTTAAATGGCCGCCCGACACATTTTCAAGACAACCGGCCGGGCTATTTTTCAAGATGGATGCCAGCTTTTTCGGTGGTTTTTTCGGTGTGCTATAGTAAAGAAAATACGTTGTTATGTATTTTATTTATTGATTTTTTTTTCGTAAGACATGGTAATAATTGATCCTTAAAAAAAAGAAAAAAAAGGAGGCGGCCTCTTAAAAGAAAGCAGGCGGGGACGCTAACCATGTTTTTAATTATCATTTGGCCTTATATTGTATTTTGATCTCCTTATTCTGCTGCAGTCCCCTGGGAGGTATATTTAACTACGACCCACCTCCATCATTTAATGACGCTATGGAAGACACTGCATCTTCAGCTTCACCTTGGCTGGCAGGGGCTCCAGCACAGACACCTCCTGGGTATCATTCTACCATTGGAGGAACATTACAAGATCCTGCATATCCGCCGATGGGGGCGCCCCTCACAGAAGAGGAACTACCCCCACCGCCATCTTACGAGGACGCCATAAGCGCAGGGAATACCTACACACCACAATAAAGCCATGCTACTTCCTTAAAGTGAGGAATAGCCCCATGGAATTACACACTTAAAGGAAGGTTCCACTAGGTACTGGCTCCCCAGTAAGCCAACAAGTGTGAATGGCAGAGGGGAGGGGTGTTGGAAACCTTAGAACCTAGCATAGGCTGTCAGAAAGACATCTGGAAGCCTGCCACAAAGAACAGATGGCTCCACTTTATTAGAGGGAGATCTGGTTAGGTCCGATCATGGTCCGGTGTCTGTACCATAATAATTGTGCACGAAGTATGTGTGTAACAATATTTTCCCCTCAAAAACACCCTTAGGACTTGAACCCCTTCTCAGACATAATTATGGTCCAGTCTAGGATATCACGGACTTTGACTCCCCCAGGGCATTGCACTTTGGAGAAAACAGTGAAAAGGTAAAATCTGCTTTGATTTAGTGTTACCAGCGCTCACTGAAGGGTTTGTGTATGTTCTTGCTTCAAGAGCGGCTGTGTTAACATCAAGAAAACATTAATGGCCTCAATTTTATTGTACTATACCACATTTTTCTGTCTGTTAGGCATAAATTGATTTGTTGTCTACCTCTAAATGATATAATGTACATTTGTTATCATGTGACCTGTGTACTTGACACCGTTTGACAGTAAGTGCTAATTATGCAAAGTGTTTAAAATTTTAAGATAAAATTGCAGATTTTATTGTTAAATATTATAAAGAAATTACAAACAGCATATAGATTTTTTTTTGCAATTTGATTTGCATATTATGTTAACACACAACGTATTATGTGTAAAGTAGATACTATTATACTCACAAATTTCTTAAGGTTTATCTTGGTTTTGAAGTGAAAAGATAATAGTTAGTTAAGCCCAACCCACCACAGCAACTATCGTAGCAACAGCACCACGTGCTAACAACACGTGCGTCACCGCCCCTCGACCATCCAGTCACAGAGCTGATAAAGGGCAAACATTTTGGACGCGCAGTTGCGGCTGTGATTGGTCAGGCTCATTTAGAGGCGGTAGGATCGGTCCGTAAACCAATCGCTGGGTGTCGGATTCGCTCGTTCCCAGCGCCTTGCCTTAAAACCAAAGGCGCTGGGATGGGCAAACGTATCGTTAACGTTAATGCTCAGTCCCATGCTCAGTCTCATCATGCATCACACTCACACTGCAAGCACTGCACGCATGACGTACTTCCTGAACAAGAATCTGTGCAAGCTGATTAGTCTTATTTACAATACATTCAACCCGTGATAATTTACTCTTCCACAACAAAGTATCAACTCGGAGTCGACTATACTACCACCAAGTATGACTATTGGTTTAAAACTGTTTAGGATTGTAAGGTTACTGGTAAATAGATAGATCAATCCATTAAACCACACCCCTTGATCGGTCAACACGTACGGGGGCAGAGCTTAATGGATTGGTGTTTTGAACCAGTTTTTAAATATTTTTTAATGGGTTTTCTAAAAGATAACTTTTATATTTTATTTTGCAAGTTCATTAACATAAGTTAACTCGATTGTCCAGTGATTAAAACAAGGTTGATACACAATTAATAAAATTAACAGATAAATTACAGACGTTATTTTTCTATATTCCACGATACTGGTAACTACTTTCATTATTATAAATAATTTGTTTCACAGAAAATGTACAGCGACACGAAATAGACGAAATCAACGAGGTGTTGCGTCTTATTGGTGCGGGGGGGGGGCAAACGCCCCTCAATTACTTTCTTTGCCCTACTCCATTTGCCTCCTCGCCCAAATGCCCACTTCAATTTTTCCCAACGGCCGGAATTGAATTTAACTGCAAACCATTGCACCCACATTAATGCAATTATGTTCGCGTTACACCAGCTCAAGAATAACACCGTAAGGTTATAAGTCTGTCACTGTGGTAGTTAATGCATTTTCAGCAGTACAACATTACATGAAAGATCAATGTTTGGCCCGTTAAATTGCCCCTTTAATTTAAAGGCAGTTATGGACACTATTGGTAATTACTCAAAATAATTATTAGCATAAAATCTTACTTGGTAACGAGTAATGGGGAGAGGTTGACAGTATAAAACATTGTGAGAAACGGCTCCCTCTGAAGTGACAAAGTTTTCGAGAAAGAAGTAATTTTCCACGAATTTGATTTCGAGACCTCAGAATTAGATTTTGAGGTCTCGAAATCAACCACCTGAAAGCACACAACTTCGTGTGACAAGGGTGTTTTTTCTTTCATAGTTATCTCGCAACTTTGACGACCAATTGAGCTCAAGTTTTTACAGGTTTGTTATTTTATCCATATGTTGAGATACACCAAGTGAGAAGACTGGTCTTTGACAATTACCAAAGGTGTCCAGTGTCTTTAAGCTTTCCCCCTATCTCCCCGACCCCCAGACTAACAGGTCTGATACCGTACATATGGCATCTCCGCTGATACCTATTAATTGTTATCTTGTCGATCCAGATGCAATCTTTAATCGACTGTGATGGTGTCTTACGCCCTCTGTGGATTGGAAATACCCGAACTAAACAGCTTCACGTGGCCCCGATTTCTAGGGTCGCCTATACGCAGAAAAAGCACATGACAATGGTTGCTTTTTACATCAATCGATGTTAAATCGTTACCGTACGAAAAAGTGATTTAATGAACGTGCTGGGTTCTGACTTTTGACCCACTTGACCTATTAAATCCAATTCTGAACCCAATAATTATTTCATAAAGCTGCTATATGCATTACATCTTGCTTGATAAATTTGCTAACCAAAGACTAGAGGGGAACCAGTGGCAACAGACGCACGTAATAAGTGGCAGTTTGGCTGGGCATCTGCTACAGCTAAGCAAGATTTTTGTGGATTTAACCAATTTCTGTGCTGTACATCTTGATGATGATTGGTACTTGGCATGTTCCTGATCCTTAGACGTGTGTGAGTGAACGCAGCGTTCACAGTAAATGTTTGAGGTGGGTTTTAATTGGAAAGTGCAACGAGAGACCACCCTCCAGTACGCACTCGTAATAAAGTCTTTGCAACAAGTGTTCACTTCCTACATTACTGTATTCCAGATTCAGCTTCCCTGCCTCATTACTGTATCCAGTGCACGTATACATCACGCATCCCGTCGATCTCACTCACCCACCCTGCGGGGAAATCGAAATAAGGCGACGGTATGGATTGCCGCCCCTGGACGTTGCCAGACGTTACCGTCACCGTCAGTGAAATCCAGTCCTGTGAAAATAATACGGGTCGATTATCAGCTCGTCATTGCCGGCTGCGCACATCAATTGGTGTACTCATCGGAGGTGCGTGGAGGGGGGGGGGGTGAGGGTGGTGGAAAGGGGGAGGGGGGGTAAGTTATCTTCACTCACTCAGATGAGGTATATTATAATTATTCATTTGGGGCAGTTTTATTTACTCGGGACAACAACTTCGTGCAGTGGAGCAAGAAGCATTTTATTTATTTGTTTTTCGGGGCTTTTTTGTTTTTTGTTGCTGGGGTGTTTGTTTGTTTTTGTTTTGTTTTTTGTTTTTGTTTTTTTTGTTGTTGTGTTTTTATTTTAGTGAGTTGGCTTTTCACTTTACCAAGAGAAACCATAAATTTTGCAAGAAGTGCAAGAAGTAGACCTGTATTAGTTTGTTATTTTCTTAGATTATGCACTGAACCATGCACATTATGAATTTTTCCAAACAGTCTTCTATGGGTTATACAGAATAAGCACAACAGATGTTTTAATTATGAAAACAAACCCATATAGTTTTATTTTGTCTTCGATCTCACCACCCTCCTCTGTCTCTGGTCATGAGCATAATGTTTATGCAGGACGCATGCCGTTTTATGCAATCGGACTCAAAACAAATAATATGAGATTTTGACAACACCGAGGCAACGTGGATCTTCATAATAAAAACATATGCATTGTATACAAGCCTTGTATTGCTCTTTGTCACTTTGTCAAAAATTGTAGTTATTCTTAAAGTAACAAAAGCTTTTTATTATTATTTTTAATAATGTATTTTTAAAATAGTTTACGAGCGCAGTGGTATAACATGATCGGCGAAAGTAAAGCAGACGAACCAGAAATAATGTGTTACAGTACTTTCAACCATCCTCTATACGTCAGTAGAAAAATACATATTCATAGGTAGACTTAAGACATTCATATTCATACCTCGCATCGAAGCGGGTGAGGAACAGCACGTCTATACTACAGTCAATGTACACAGTCGCAGCTCACTTGCACAGCAAAGCCTTTGTACGACGAGGCTGGACGTGTAAGATGATACATGAAAAGTGACCGAAAAACAGCACACCGATAGGAAGTGTTGAATTGTGTCGCTTCGCTATTCTTTGGTGAACTCATTTTCAGGAGGTGATATTTTGATCGTTTTTTTTTTTTTTGATCGTGTTTTCTGGCAAGGGAAAGTATGGACCGCAGGTTGATGAGTGTTTATGCGATTGGAACCCTCAGCTGACAGATTGCGTTTTCTTTGACTGATTGGCGCGGTCATGCTCTTGTTTACCGTGAGATGTTATCAGTGTGCTCTGCCTTGACGCGCTCATGTGATAAGAACAGGTAGGTTGTACCGTTTCACTCGCCTTTTGGAAGGTGTGTTTCAATGACAACGCGACTAATAAATGACAAAATAAATAGACAAGAACGAAACAGAAAACAGTTTGTATTGTTATGTTCGTTCACACAGAAATATGTTAACAATTTCAAACTTGTCCTTTGTTTGCTATTCGTGTAGTGCACTAAAAACCTAAACAATGGAGGACTGAGTTTAAAACAATGACACAGATTCCTCTGCTCATTGTTTTTGTCCGTAAAAACTCGAATCCTGCATAAGCTGAATTTAATAGAGCAGCTGATAGGCACACTGCAGGGATTCATGAAGTCGCTATGACACTAACACAACGATGAACAACTTTGTTTTGTGCTTAAGACAATTTTCTTTTCTTAAGCAAGCTTGTGTGCCCTGGGCTGAGCGAATTAAGCTGATGTAAAATTATTTTAACTTTATTCAGTGCTAAGCAATATTATATTATAAATTTAAGCTCCTTGGAGATTGGCCGTGCTCATGATTGGAGACACTGTTCGCACAAAGGAAGGGCCAACGTTATAGTAGCTTACGGTTATAATAAGTTTCAGCCTAAGTTTGAGAGCAGGTCAGAGAGAAAGCAAGTCAAGTAAGGGTTGCTTGACCGATTTGAGTCAGCCCGATACAGAACCAAATTTGGTTTTAGCGCGGTACAGGAGAAGGCGGGTATAAAGAAGAGTTGCTTGACTCGATCTGAGTCAACTGAGTGGATCCAAATTTGGTTTGAGGGTGCAGGTCATAGAGAAGACTGGTTTAAAGAAGAATTGCTTGACCCGATTTGAGTCGACCGAGACAGCAGATCCAACTTGGGTTTGAGGGTGCAGGTGAGAGAAAGGGCGGGTAAAGAAGAGTTGCTTGACTCGATCTGAGTCAACTGAGTGGATCCAAATTTGGTTTGAGGGTGCAGGTCATAGAGAAGACTGGTTTAAAGAAGAATTGCTTGACCCGATTTGAGTCGACCGAGACAGCAGAACCAAATTGGGTTTGATGGTGCAGGTGAGAGAAAGGGCGGGTAAAGAAGAGTTGCTTGCACTCAATCTGAGTCAACCAAGACAGTAAAACCAAGTTTGATATGAGGGTGCAGGTCACAGAAAAGGCTGGTAAAGAAGAGTTGCCTGGCGTGATTTGAGACTACCAAGACAGCAGAACCAAATTAGGTTTGAGAGTGTACGTCATGGAGGAGGCTGGTAAAGAAGAGTTGCTCGGCCTTTTTGAATTATTAAGTCTAACCAAGGACAGCAGACAACCAAATCAAGTTTGAGAGTGCATGCAGGTGTCAGAGAGAAGGCAGGTAAAGAGGTGCTTGACACGACTTGAGACAATCGGGACGTTGCATGGACCCCAGTTGGGTTTGAGAGTGCATGACAGAGAGACATCTTGGGAAGAGTACTTGACCCAATTGGAATCAACCAAGACGGGACCAAACTGGGTTTAGAGAGTTCATATCAGAGAGAAGGTGAATCAGGAAGAGCTGCTTGATCCAATTTGAGGAAGTCAGGACGTCGGAACCAAATTTGGTCGAGTTACCTTTGAGGATAATAGTACATGTTTGGACAGTCTCTTATTCTTTTGTCACGACGTTGTCTTAAAATACACAGATTTGGTGGGTTAATTTGCAGTTAATTGTACTCAAAATTAACGTGCATCTCCAAAAAAGTCAAGTACATGGCGCATGCAAGTTTTGCTTAAATTTCCGTTCCTGCGCTGAAGTATTCTACATTGAGCGGTCTTACTTCCCATTCGATTTATGGCAGGCATGGAATTATACATTTGAAAGGGCAAGGCCTTTTTTCTTTTTCAAAGGGCACTGCATATGAAAGTCTACTCGTCTGGAACTTTTAAAGGGGCCCCGAGGCCAAGAGCAGGGCAACAGCCGGTATGGCGTGGGCCTCCGTATATAATTTTAAACCTGTATATGAGATTCAATTTTGCCCATTAAACAATTGCTTTACGCCTACCGGAGCATGCGGCGACAAGCTTTGGACCAAGTAATCTCGTAGATTATGAATCGACCATAAATTGTTTTTCTGTTCACGGGCCTCCTCGTTTAAAAGGCCTATTAAAGTGGGATAAACTTAATAGAAACTCAAAACAAAATAAGAATATAAAGATCAGTTTTTCGAATCCTTTCAAAGCAGATCATACCTTTAACAATCTTCTTCCTTGCCGTGCTTCCCGAGTTAGCGAGGACCGGAGATTTATTTGATTAGTCTACCGTGAGCTACTTCTTCAAGGCCCTTGAGAGATGGCAAGCAGCCACAGTCTTCTTCCTTTTCCCAATATATTTTTCAAGCCATGCCGAAAAGTGAGTTTTCTTCATTAAAATGAATCAAATTGTCGTACGGAGAATTATGTTTTGATATCTGATGTATTATAAAACACACGTGACAACACTTGACATGAAACAAGGGACGATCGACCGATTGGCAGCACCGTCATCACGTCTTGTTAATACTGCAGCGATCGTTGTCCCCCCAATGGGGTTTTCATGCTTGTGTTAAACTTCTTATTACGTGTGTGCCAAACGGCAGCAGTGCGCCCCTGTGCGGGTTGGGCGGACGCACCCATCTGACGCGCTCCTCAATATCAAGTTGTTGTTGTGAAATGATTTTGCCACCGTGCTAAGTAAACGATAAGTTATGCATGTGGTAAACACGAAATTATTATGAAGAAATGTTATGCAAAACGGTCATAACTGTTTGGGCATCGGTAGAGACATGTAATATTGAATAAATGAAATTATGGTATTACTGCAAACCTCTTTACATCATTATGTATCTCTATCGAATCAAACCGTTTTCGATTTCCAAGATTGATAACAAGTTAATATTATTTCGATACACTTGATAACAAGTACTGTGGCAAAGAATTTCAATCCAGAGGATGAGAATAATGCTGCATTTAATGTGTGAATCTATTTGGTCAGTTGTTGTGATACGTGGCAGTTGGACATGATTATTAAAGGGACATTACAGAATTGGTTTTTACTAACAAAACAGTTGCTGACAGTGTAAGTACTTTTTGTAATCCACCATATACACAAACTGACAAACCTGTAGAAGTTTGAGAACGATCGGCCATCTGGGTCACGAGAAAATAGTGAAAAACCGATTACACATTTGCATGAAATCATATAGATTCAACAAATTAATAAAACGCTCACTGAGCGATAAACTCCAATCGGAAAATTAGTTTGTTCATTTCTCATCAAATATGGCATTTCAGACAGAAATATTTTAAGGGATGTTTTGTACTATCATCATCATTAGACCGTGTAAGTTTTATGTAAATCTGTGATCAAAAAGTATATTTTACAAGTTTTTTTCTTACCAATTCTGTAATGTTCCTTTAAATAGGAATAAGAGTTCTTATCACCAATACTAACAATAGTAAAAGCAAGTTCACATTGCTCTCAAAATGCTCTGTATAAGTTTATAATTTTCAAATAATATAATATAAACTAAGAGTAAGATTATGTTATAGCTTATTTCTGCCTGACATTGGCCCGGACCCAGCACTAGATCACTTACGACCAGGAATTTTTAAAGTTTTAAACGCACAAGGATCCACTTTTTTTGCTCATTGACGTAAAGTCGTGTTATATCTGATATTGTTTTGGTTTTCCCTCCATGAGTTCTTTCTTGTAGTCATGGACATATCGCTATCAATGGGTACATTTATATGGCTTTGTTTGTTATGACCTTGCATTTTATAATGACGTTCTAACAGAAACTGTCTTGTCAAGACTTCCTGGAATATTCAATATAATTTTTGGGTCACAAAAAAGGCTCCGTTTCTGACGTCGGAAACCTATCTCAAGGCGATTGGTAAACAATAGTATAAATTTACACCAAGTTCATTTGTCCGATTGTAAATATAGGAGTTATTTCGTTGGCGTGTGATACTGTTTTTTAAAAATCTGCGTGCAATGTTTGTGGATGATTCTTGTCTAATAGTGGTAAAGTCCAATCAAGTATTATGAATCTGACCAATGCAAACCAAATTAAATCTGAACGTAATCCCCATCCAAAGAATGTTGAAAGTGTCCTTCAATATTCAATACATGAAATTACTATCTTACACGGCTATAAGAACGCGCTGTTGGCAGGTGCAGGTATATAAGTGCCTTCCGGCAAACAGTCCGTTTTTACGGCGCGTAAGCGATTTTGTTTGCACCGTAATGCCAAGATTGGAGTTAGAACTAATCCGCATGATGGAGTGCCGTTCAGATACGGATTTTAAGCTCACCACAGTGTTTTGACGACAACACGGGGGAAAACATTGCTGTGTCTTACTGGCCGTGAACACATCACTCGTCGATGCGGCAAAAACATCACCTTCGGGCCAGAGCACATCCCTTGAAATCAAAATTCAACCTCAATTTGTACGGACACAAGTTTTTTCATGAGCTAACATAATAAATTTGAAGGCCTTTTGAATTATACAATTTAATTATATTTCCATGGCTGTTTGATTATCCATTGAGAGTACCCTTTCGTGACCTCGGATTTCTTTCGTCCTCTCCTCATTTCTGCTACGACATGTTGATAGTTTTGAGGACACCTTTTTCCCCCGGATACTTGAGATTGTCCGCGATCTTTAAAAAACAATCCAATTACAGTACCCGATATGTTATCACGCTGTGTAGCGCTTAGGGAATTCGCGGCAGCCCCCAAATAAACATTATATCATACATCTTACATGAGGAAAAGTGATTGCCATTTTTTTTGTGTGCAAAGAGCAAGGGTTCGTGGGACGAGGCCACTATTTCTCCAAGTGGTCACAAAACAGTAGTTTGTTAATTTTTAATGACACATTCATGAAAATATTAATATAATTACAAAGCTTCCAACAATTAAAGTGCCAAAGGTTGGCTAATGTTCAAGTTTTAAATATGATTTCCATTTCATTTATCAGGTGCGATTTTCAATGATAAAGTCAAATAAAAAGACCACCAAGCATTTTGCTTTGGATGTCCAATGTCTGCTCATATATCCATGTCTCCACGGAGCTTTACAGTACGATTATATCTTATTTTTCGCGACTCTTTCCGAAGTAAAACACGCCAGGGCCCAATTTCATGGCTCTGTTCCCGCGGAATTTTACACTTTACGGTGACTGAATGATTCCACGGGCCGTATTGCAGAATTCCGCGGTAAGCAGAGCCATGAAATTGGGCCCTGGCGTGTTTTTCTTTATGATCACATGACACTCATTTAAATTCATGAAAACAATTAGTATGAGTCTTTCCCAGAACTGCACATCTGATTTGTCCTTTTTATGAATATTATTCATGCACTTGTTCTTAATTCGTCTATATTCACATCATCTTGAGACCGGTCATGTTTTCACAAGACGAAAGCTACACAAAAAGTTGACAAGGAAGCAATAACAAGAGGAAATTAGTGTGAAATTGCTAGTGCTCGTGAATAGGGTTGCCCGATTGGATTGCCTGCACAATATTGACATAATAGCCACAATAGAAAATAAATTGCAGGAGGATAGGCCTACCTGTATAGAAAATGAACGTAAAACTTGCTCATATAGAAAACTCAACCTTACATTATTTTGTTATGCATGTGCTCTAGCAAAAAAGAAAAGAAAGAGACAAAAAAAGCCTTTTAAAAGCAGTGAATACTTTTGGTAATTACTCAAGAAATACATTACCATAAAAACTTGGTAAGGAGCACCTGAGAGCTGCTGATAGTATAAAACATTGTGAGAAACGACTCCCTCTGAACTGAAGTAATGTAGTTTTGGGGAAAGAAATAATTCCTCACTAAAATATTTGACTCTGAGAAAGGCTTCTCTCAGGCATTTGAAAGCACAGCTCTATATTAATGCAACAAGGGTGTTTTTTCTTTCATTATTTTCTTGCAACTTCGATGACCAATCGAGCCCAAATTTGCACAGGTTTGTTACGTTATTTTATGTATATGTTGGGATACACCAAGTGAGGATACTAGTCGTTGACAATTACCAATCCTGCCTTTAAAGGCCCTGTACACTATTGGTAAGATCGAAAAACACAATGTTCACAGATTCACACATAACTTACATGATTTAAAGTAAGTAATGGTAGAAAGGGTTCCTTACAATAGTTCTGCCTAAAATGCTATCGTTTCTGAGAAACGAGTAAAAACAGTAGTAATTATCGCGCGCGATAATTAATTTGAAAAAAACAGAAAACACATAAGATCTCTTTTCACTATTTTCTCGTGACCTCGATTACCAATTTAGCTCAAACTTTCACAGGTTTGTTTGTTCATGCATATGTTTAATCACACAAAATGTAGACACTGATGTTGAGGTGTTACCAAAAGTGTACAATACCTTTAAATGAAAAAAATCAATTATACTTTCATTGCTGTTTGACAATTACAACTATGTGTACACTTTCCGGCCTCGTTCTTCTCATTTCTACTGCGACATGTTGACATAATATTGAGGATGCTTTTTCCTGTTATCTTGTTTGAGCGAAGCAATCAAATAAAAATCTCGCTTTCTCAATCTTATCAGTGGTATAGGCTAAGCCTTATAAGATTTTAATGTTACACTCGTTCGTGTGGTATATAGGCTGTGGAGAGTATGCGTTCTACTCACAGCTTTTAACTTTTGTTCCTTTTAAAGTACTGGATATAATAGACAAGCTTTTTATAAAGGTCTATACTCAGAATGTAAATTCAGTATTGTTCTTTGAAAAAAATAGTTTTTCAAACGTCCATTAGGGGAATTCCACTGTGGCTATTTGTCGTCTAATTCTTATTCAGGTAGATTCAGTTATAGAATATTCCCCTTTGAAGTTTACCGGTATCTGATGAGATGACATCTCCCTCACCGATATAGAGTCACGTCTCTGCAGTATACTAAATAGACCAAACAATTTATTGATACAGGAGACTGATGTTATACATGCAGCCGCCCAACCTTCTGAAACATGTTTTATACAACAAATTAAGTTTTTAGGTCATTGCGTCGTCACGATCAAGGGGGCTCCTATTATAGACCGTTCCATTGTTGATAAACAAACCGCGCTGGTTGGCATGGAAGGCCGAATGTTAGCAAAACACTCAATCGTGTTAATAGATGTTTCAACAAAATGTTAACATTTTCTGCAAACTTTCAACGAAGTAAAGTACCTCTCATGATTGGTTGCTTTGTTTCCAACAAATGCAACACTATTTTTGAATATTTGTGTAACATTGTTAAAAACTGTGGCGATCTGTTTTTGTTTTGCATTTATGGCTTTCCATAGTTTTCCGACCTCGGTTGGCAAAAACTCGGGATGTGACATTGCAATAGAAAGGTCTATTTGATGGATGGTATACATCTACGGGGTTGATCATTATGATTTAAAGCTGAATACTCCATTCACGGGCCATGGGAGAGGTCTTGGTTTGTTGAACGGACCTTCCCAGGTCACCTTTCAAACAAAAAAACCATACCCTGGCATAATATTTGTATAGCCAACTGTGCTATCAGTTTTCATGTTCTTCATCACGTACACCCAGGTTTAATGTTGACATTGACAGAAAACATCATGTAACGACTGTTTTATGTATTATTTCCATTCCACAAGAGAATTACTAATAAGTAAGAATTACTTTCCAATTATTATATTGTTATAGGTCACGACATCTCACTACAAAAAAATCTGAGCCTGTGTCGCAACGTTTCTTTATTTTTCTGGCCAGGTGTCATGAATCAAGTGTTACGTATCACCGTGTTATGAAAAACAAATACATTTAATCCAGTGACCGCGTATACATTCATTGTACCATTTCACCGACAGTTACTTGTACAAAAAAAAGGCAAAGCGTGCGAATCAACATGAAACAGCAAAATGCATTTTGAGTAAGATTATACTAGTGTGGCTACCAATAAGATCTACCTAAGATTGGGGGATATTAGAGACATGTGCGTGATGGGGTTAGCACGTCGACATGAGTTTATATGCCTTGGTGGTTTTGTTTCAAAACATGTCTCTCGCAATCCGCTACATGCTGATCAGCTGCAGTGTTTAGATATTACACTCGAGACGTGTGTTTTCGACAACTTGTATATGATTCAAGATGACAGACTTATATTGCTTGTTTTTTCACCAAACTTAAAGGAACATTACAGAATTGGGTTTTTGCTAACAAAACAGTTGCTGGCAGTGTAAGCACTTTATGTAATCCACCATATACATCAACTGACAAACCTGTAGAAGTTTGAGATCGATCGGCCATGTGGGTCACGAGAAAATAGTGAAAAACCGATTACACATTTGCATGAAGTCATAACAAATGTAAAAAACGCCCACTGACCGATAAACTCCAATCGGAAAATCAAAAAATTATAATTTATTAGTTTCTCATCAAATATGGCATTTCAGACAGAAATATTTCAAGGGATGTTTTGTACTATCATCATCATTAGACCGTGTAAGTTTTTATGTAAATCTGTGATCAAAAAGTATATTTTACAAGTTTTGTTCTTACCAATTCTGTAATGTTCCTTCAAATTTAGTCTCTCCATACGTGATTAAATCACGATAAACTGGTTATATTATACCTATTTAATTTGTTTTAAATATAGATTTATATAGTTGTTTTCCCGGTAATTCATTGTAACTGCCATGTAAAAATTGTAATTTTCTTGACTTCTTTCAATGTGGATTATTGATGTACATTGTTTCACTGTCTTGTTATTGTTTGTGAATAAATGAAGCTGTATAGCGTCAAAGGAAGTTTAAAAAAATGCTGATCAAAACAATGTTTTTTACCCATAAAAACTCCAATTGTACACAATACACGGAAACAAATACCGCGCGCGTCGTCATGACGCAATCTGTTGCGTAATTTTTAGCATAAAACTATAGCGGTCATTGTCGTTTATGCTTTATTATACAATAGACAGTATATTACATCATGTTTACTTATTTGTTTGTTTGTTGTTTGTTTGTTTGTTGTTGTTGCTGTGTTTGTCGGTTTTGCGTGTTTTGCTGTCGTTGCGGTCTTTGCTGTCTTTTGTTTTGTGTTGCTGTTGTTTGTTGGTTGTTGTTGTTGTTGTTATTGTTGTTATTTTTGGGTGGGGAGAGAGGGAAATATAGCCTTATCATTCCACTAGTTAATAAATAACAAACAACAAAAACACCATCAAAAGCAACCATGCGATAGTGATTGGTACCGGTACTTGAAAAAAGTCGTGGTGTGGAAAAAGTTAATCAAACTTATAGGAATGGCCGACATCGGTGGTTTGTTGCACTTCGCGCATGTTATAGGTCATCAGAGCCGGAAACTGCCGGGAAATGTCTGAAGCCGCATAAAAAATAACGAACTTCTCAGGTCCAGATGCCCCATCACGAATATTCTGAAATCGCTGATTATGCAGCGCTCTCAAAACCATCATCGCAAAAGTAATTTTGTTTTCCCCCGATGCAGATTATGTCAAGAATTCCAATATACTTTTTCAATGCTACACAATTTGAAGCTTTGCGATCCTAATCCGCCTATAGTCAGTTCCCGTGTGCCGGAGCATTACCCATAAGCCTTGTAGAAAAAACTACTTCGCAGGATTTAAGAGTTAATAGAAAAATTGTCAAGAGACGAGGCTAATCTGATCGGGATCGACTGACTTGAATCTGTCGGCACCTGGGGATGTCAAATTGACATATTATTTTATCGTCTGCTTTACAAGGGCGAAAACCTCGTCCCCCATGATTGTCTATCCGTCCCATCTGGACTCTGGTAACGCGATTTAGTTATTGTTGAGTGTCGATATCAATTGAATTGATTTCTGGGCAGCTGTCACGTTTCATCCAATCACACTCTTCATAAGAATGGTAACCTTCGAGCAAATTGAATATTCCGAAGACGATTGTAATCGCAATGCAAAGCTGCCCGTAAAGATCATCCTGATGTAAAACAACACTGGGTAATTTAATGTAAATGCCGAGTTACATTAATGTTACAGAGAGCATAATCATTACCTTTACATTTATTGACAATGATTATAATGTAGTCCGATCTGGCTCTTTACGGAGGAGAAAAACATTATCAGTTTGTTCTGCGAAATTAGGAGTGGCAAAGTGGGTGAATGCAGTGACGTGGGTGTTTGCATGCAAAAGCACAAAGCATCGAAATCACCAATTAATGATATCTCAGTCCACGCTCAGACTAAAGAGCTCTGTAAGCCAATACCACATTATGGAGAGTGTTTGGATTTGATGATAACATCACAATACATGATCAGCATCACTCACTAATAATATTTCGGCCAACCCGATATTCATTGTTGGACTCATTAGGCCTACCGGTAACGGGACTATGTCAGATTCATTCACTATGTCATGACAATCGATATTAAAAGAAAAATGAGTGAGTATAGTAGGCGCAGTATGGCTTTTCACCCACTTCCGCGGTACTTTTAAAATTTAAGCGGTGAACACTTTACACACAATCCAAATTGTTGCATTTATGTTTACATCAATGCGTCTTGATCTCTCTTGTAACAGCTCCTTGATCTCTCGCCAAGGATTATGTGTTAAGTGCCTTGAGAACGAGTTTTCTGTATCATCCTCTCTCTCGTTTTCACTGTGGATGTTAACGTGGGTGTCAAAATGAACGGACGACTCTTTCACGTCTACATTTTGCATTCGACGTGACGCACGAGTGCGTCAACACGTTGCGTCGGGACGACCCCAACACTCAATGGGCCGGTGGCCGGGGGACGAGAAGGGAAAACACGGTGCCACTCGATGAGTGATACCTCAAAAAGGAGGGAGGGAGGGGCGATTGTACACACTCCATCACTTCGCAGTCAATGCACAAAAGCAGCGATCACTTCTGTTTGACAAGTTTTTAATTTTTTTATGGGTTGGTTTTTATTAATAAAGACTGGCGTCTCTCTCGGCTTCTTCCCCCCTCGGGCGACGGTTGATAGAAGGTCTTGGGCGCCGGGGAATTCTCTAAACGTACTACGTGAGCGTTGTCCAAACAACAGGTCGTACCATCCTTTCTCTACACTGTTAAAACGTTGGGCAAAAAAATGTTGGGCAAAATAATTTCTCCAATAATTGGTCTGTTTTTAGTAGAAATGTTGGTCTTTTTCCGAAAATTTTAACCAACACCAATGAACCAAAATTGGGCATTAAGAACTACCAACAAATGGTTGATTTTTATCTTTTTATTGGTTATAATCGTTTGACCAAGATTGTTGGTCAATGTTTTATACTCAAACTGGGCAATATAAAACGCAGACAACTAATTTATTTAGTAATTCTGAAATATACACCCAACGTTGGATAAAACAACCATTAATATTGAGCAATATAAAATACCTCATGTTGTTGGTTAAATTTTACTTCTTACGTGGGCCAAAAAACAAACTTACGGCGTCAAGAAAACCCAACGTTTAGCTGTGAATTAATCTAAGTATTGGGTAATTGTTGATTAACCAACAGAGGTAGTAGAAACTATAAAAACGTTGGGCAAAATAATTTGTCCAATATTTAGTCTGTTTTTAAAAAGAAATGTATATATGTTTTCACTGTAATTTTGACCAACACCAATGAACCAAAATTGGGCATTGGGAACTATGTACCAACAAATGGTTGATTTTTATCTTTTTAATGGGTAAATCGTTTGACCAAGATTGTTGGTCAATGTTTTATACTCAAACTGGGCAATATAAAACGTAGACAACTGATTTATTTAGTAATCCTGAAATATACACCCAACGTTGGATAAAACAACCATTAATATTGAGCAATATAAAATACCTCATGTTGTTGGGTAAATTTTACTTCTTACGTGGGCCAAAAAAACAAACTTACGGCGTCAAGAAAACCCAACGTTTAGCTGTGAATTAATCTAAGTATTGGGTAATTGTTGATTAACCAACAGTAAACGTTGGGCAAAATCTTTTGTCCAGTAATTAGTCTGTTTTTTAAAGAAATTTATTTTGTTTTATTGATCAATTATATTTCCCGTTTATTTAATAAATTGGTTCTTAACGTTCTACAAGTCTACTTTGAGCAAAAAACATAACCAACACTCTTGGTCAAACAATGTTAACAAGTATAACAATACAAATCAACCGTTTATACTGATGAATGCTTCATTTTTATCTGTTTACAAATTTCACTTCAAACTTGCCACACACAAGACTTTCGGTACATATTTTAATACTCAAAATGGATATTCTAAAACATATCACCTAATTTATTGAGCAAACCAAAAATAATAGACGTACACCTCAAATTGGAAAAAAGAGAAATCAAGGCTAGGTTATGACTGTTGCTAATTAATATTTTAACTAACTATCCAGAATTATGTTATTGCAGTAGTCGTGCATGCGACCAAAATTGTGGGCCCAACACTGTAACATGTCTTTACATGCCCGTTTCGTGCTACAGTATTCGTCATTTGAACTTGGAAAGTAGCCAATAATTTATTGTGTTTACCAAACTACTGGTTAACAAAATGCTGTATTACCCTGCAAAGTGTTATTTTTAAACACTTAAGTTAGCGTAACTTTGACGGCGTTCGCGCCATTTTCGCACATGGGAATTGGTACACGAATCGCTATATGATCCTTGCTGTGTGGCTGTTTCGGTTGCGAGTGCGTGCAGCTCAGTCGTCTACAACCCACACGTAAGACACACGCACGCCACCCGGCCGAGACATCAAGAATGGAAGAAGAAACACTCACTGGCTGACATTCTGGAGGAGTATCCACGTTTACTGGACAAAGACATGGTAATAAGTCACAGTTATTATTGCTTTTATTCAATTTCAAATCGTTGTTGGTGTGTACATATAATATGACCATATCACTGTAGGCCTACTACAACGGTGCGATTTGAAGGAAAAGAAATTTTGGTCAAATGGAACATTGCTTTCTTTGTTTTGCCATTGTTGTATTTAACAAGGTACATTTAAAACTTCCCAACTTCAGCCTGTGTCTTGTTTTCCTTCGACCAGGTGTGCACAATGGTCAAAGAGGCCTTGCCTAAAGAATAAAGCAAATTCCAGGCCTGAAACTCTTGTTTGTCGTGCCCTCAACCTATGGCTACACTTGATCCTTCCACATTGTACAATGTACATTGCATGATTCCACAAAGATTTCTTTGAATATTATACATATCCCACATCATAACAGCTGTAATTCGTATTGTTGTTTGTTTTGTTATCTTATTAAAGATTACACAGGACTTCAACGTAAGTCATCCCATAATTGCAGATAAACTGTCCTACAAGTGGGAGTTAGTTTGTGAGCCAGTTATAACATATGCCAATGTCATGGCTCCCACATGGAAGCAGATCCTTCGCCTACAGGATATTAACGAGGACACCCTCTCTACAGGTAAACTGTTGTCATAAATGCTAACTGGTTGTTTAAGTGGGAAGTTTTCACTGCTTACTGGCAAAATTAGGTGGCTGTCAACTCAGTAGGCTCCGTGATGGCAAAGTTGCTCAGCAGATACAGTGGTTTGTTTCTCCATTATATCAGGATGGTAAATTCTGCTCAGTTATGTCATAGTTGATGTTGTTTTTCAGTTCAAGATGAACTTTCCCTGTAAGTCTTATCACACCTCTAGAGTGTAAAATTGTATGCATGTACACTTGTGACGTCACCTGATCTATTTTCCCAAAATGAAGTTGGGGAGATGCGTGCTGAATTAGTCAATATACAACACTGACCATTTAACCAATCCCAAATGGTATTTGCTTACGAGTATGTAATAATATGCCCAAAAAGTGAATGCACCCATAAGCTGGACCAGGACATGTAATTTGCAAGGTAAATGAGACTTTTCATAGAACTGTCATAGTTTTTGTATTTACATTGCAGAAGAAAAGAACAACCTGGCATTCATGCTGCTACCAGTGATCCTGGGAGGGCGAAGTAAGGGGAAGGGTGGAGGCCGATGCACAGTCAAGGACAGTGTTGATGCATTCATTGATTTAAAACCAGTAAGTTGTGTTCCCAAGACCCAAATCAATTACAGGCTAGTTTTAATTGTCATGGTCAAATGTCAAATTTACATTTAGTATTTGTAATGCAGGAAACAAGCCATCATCATGCCCTTGTCAACCACAGTTTACCTCAACTTTTTATGAGTTTAACTGAATTTGAATCCTACTCATTTGTAAGCTTGATTTGTTCTCGTTTGCTTGTATGAATATTCTGTTGTAATGGAGTAGTGTTGATGAGGATGAACATGCAATGAAACTACAATTACAAATGCAAAATTGCAACAAAAAATATTCATGCTTCCCTTTTTACTTTGACAAATAGTAACTATATTTTAAAATGCAAATAAGACTTATTATTAATAGGCTTATGATTGATAGAGTTAGCTGATTTTTTTAGTTTTGCAAAAGTGTCTTAAAATTCCCCCAGTTGTCACTATGACTTTTTGCAAACTAAACATTTTCAGTTCAATTTAATTACAATGGCAAACCACGTCTCTCCCAAAATGATGCCTTTAACCTTTGTTCTCCATTTTTTCCTTCCCCTTTTAAAGCCATTAGCAACTTGGAAGACTACCTGCAGAGTATTGACAGTTCAGAAAGGCCACAACCATACGTACTGGCACTGTACACTGCTGATCGTCTTAAGCCAACTCAGTACTTCCTAGTTGCAGAGAGACGAGCTGTGGTCTACCCAAGTCTGCTTAACACCATTGATGTCGCCTTTAAGGCACACTATGTACTCGACATAAAGTACCAGCCACAAGCAAAAACGGTGTGGGAATTTTTACAGGCATTCATCTATGAGCTGCCTGGTGTCATGTCTCCCACAGTGAGGACTTCAGGGCATATTTGACCAAACGTCTCAAGTATTAAAGTCGGTATTTAGTTCTTGATCCACAGCACAGACCTTGCAAGAAATGTTTATTTTTGTGGTTGTTTTACTGCACAAAACTAAGTTGCAGTATGAAGAGACATGTTTCTTAAAAAAGGTATAACTACCACTCAAAGGAGTACTTAAATACAGTAAAGACCTTTTTCATTATCTGTCTGTTAAAAAACATCAGTGCTCACTGCTTTGAGGATTTGGTTTGATTTGTTTATGTTTGTATTCCCATATTTTAAAACACAGATTCTTTTTGATAAAAAAAGGTAAATAGATAAATTACTATAAGCAACAAGATCCAACTGCAGTGGCGTAATATTTAGTACCTTTTTTAAAATTATTATTAAACAAAAAATTATGTAGTATTTTGGGCTAAATTCCAAAGAGCTCCTGAACATGGTTTACAGTCTAAATATCATGTGGTGTACATTGCTTGTGGCTGCTTCTCTCCCAATTTCACAGAGCCACTAAGGACAACATTTTTGCTTAGCACAAACAAGTTTTCTTTAGCAAAATGGTCTGCATTCTAAATATCATGGTTCTTCTCTGCCTATTCACGTCACGCATACAATTTTGTCAAGCTATAATATTGTCAGCTTTCAGATACATGAAACTGGACCAGTATGATAGTAAGGTTTTCCCCTTACATTGCACAAATAAATAAAACTTCAAAGCAATGAACAGTTACAATAAGTGACCTAATTTTTTAACTACCTCAGTTTAATTGTAGCAACTTGCCCACCAGAAGCAGTACTGAAATATACAGTAGAATTTTACCTTTTTTATTTATCAGTTTTTAAAGACTTTGCAAGGCCGGATGCTTTGAAGATTTGATTTGACTGATTTTTTTATTTGTACCTACTTAAGAGAAAAAAAACCTTTCTCGGTATTTATTTGTTGCACAGAAGTATAAGTTGCAACTGCAAGTGACCCATGCCGTCAGAATAACTTAAAACGTCCAGAAAGAGTTCTGAAACAGTCGCTGAGGGAACTGTTGTTTATTTGTGTTGAAATAAATGTTGTGTTAAACTCTGATGTACAGTTTTAGTGAATTCAGTTTTATTTGTGTTAGATTATTTATGATCCTTACAGGTAGTGTGTTCATAGATTTGACAAGTTAATGTGTGGTTAAGATTAACCAAAAATGGAGAAAACAAATTAACCAACTATTCGGGAAAATGATAAATTATTGTGCAAATGAATTTGACCAACTGGGAAGTTCAGATTGGCCAACAAAATGTGACAAAGTTAACCAACTGTTGGGAAAGTTGAAAAGGAATTTGACCAACTAAGAAGTTCAGTTTAACCAACAAAATTTGACAAAGTTGACCAACTATTGGGGGAAAGTTAAAAGTTACCAATTATTGTGCAAATGGATTTGACCAACTGGGAAAATCAAATTATCAAAAAACCCAACTATTGGGGAAAGTTGAAAAAGTATTTGACCAACTAGGAAGTTCAGTTTAACCAACAAAATGAGACAAAGTTGACCAACTATTGGGGAAAGTTGAAAATAACCAATTATTGTGCAAATGATTTTGACCAACTGGGAAGTTCAGATTAACCAACAAAATGTGACAAAGTTAACCAACTATTGGGAAAGTTGAAAATAACCAATTATTGTGCAAATGGATTTGACCAATTAATGGGAAGTTCAGATTAACCAACAAATGTGTCAATCTTATTTAACCAACTACTGGGAGTTATCATTTCAACCAACATTGAGGTAAATGAGTATAACCAGTTTATGGGTAAAAGCAAAAACCCAACTTGTTAGCAAAGAGGATTAACCAATTAATAGGGAAAGTAACTGCCCAACACCAGTTGGGCTATTATTGACCAATTATGTTACCAGTTGATATGTAGACCAACATTGGTCAAAATATTGGTCAAAAATTGCCCAATATTTTTTACAGTGTATGGTTGTACAAACACTGATCTGCTGTTATCCGCGTTCAAACTACTATAGGTTATACAGTTTGCATCTTAATATTCGTTTCAACGAGTTTAGCTCACACCAGGCTTAGGGTTAAAAACGCTTTGGATGTGGAGACAAAATACAGGCTTATAGTATGCATTTTAAATGACTAGTTGCAACCTGAAAGCTCAATGATTATAAAGTTCATATCAGTACCAATCCTCCAGAGAAATATTTCCCTCTAAAAGCCCACTGATCATAAAGTTCATACCAGTACCAATCCTCCAGAGAAATATTTCCCTTTTGAAAGCTCACTGATCATAAAGTTTGAACCAGTACCAATCCTCCAGAGAAATGGTACCATCTGAAAGCTCACAAAGGTATGAAGCTCATACATGTACAGTACTCCAAAGAAAGCATTTGAAACCCGCAAATCAACGTTGCTTATTCGACCGTTGACGCAATCAAAACTACACATGGATTGTAAGCCCGATATAGCGTGCACAAAAGTGACAAAGCATAAACTGGGCCATCTCGACATCGTGCCACCGACTTATTATGAAATGTAGTGCATGTTTGTTGGATGATGAGGTTTTTGAAAATTAAAGGATTTTGAAATGATGTGCCCTTTAAAAAAAAGAAGCCAAAAACCACTGCTTCGTACCTTTAAGAAGTGAAATCTGACTAAATGGTTGAAACAAAACAAGCATTAACTGCCTCACTTTTTCGCATCTATTTCACATCCACCAAAAAAAACCACCAGTAACACACAGTATACCACCCAACATGCAATCCTATATCGAATTGATCGGGGACAAACATCAATTCGCAGACTGAGTATTAGAATCAGCAGCCCTAGGCCCCCTTTTAAAGGCGCGGAGAACATTGCCCCATGCCAACACGATGCATCAAATTTAACCAAATTGGCGCCACGGTCCAAACAGTTGGGTTGGATATAGTGCTGCGTCCTCCCAGGCCCCCCGATGCACACACGGACTGCTAAAATTACACCGTGAAATTGAATTTTTTTCCCCTCTCTCTCTCTCTCTCTCTCTCTCTCTCCTTCTCCTTCTTCATCTTCCTCGTCAGAATTTCATCCCACAAAGTTCAACTCTCTGAAGAGGATTTCCTCAGCGATGTGCGCCCGTAAGCAGTACTTTATTTGTCTAGATAATCTCCGTTGACATTGGATATTGATTTCGGATGGGAGGTGTAAGCTTCGATAAATCAAACGACAGGCCCTGCTAGCACGGGGACCAGGAGAATGGTAAAACAAAATTTCCTGGAGGGGATAAAAAGGCAGGTATAGACGGGAGAATTGGTGTCACGTGCAAGATGATGGGATGGGAAAAATGAAAGCCTGCATGTGAAATTAATACATGGCTTAACATCCCGGGCCTTTACATATCTGATATCGTACGACAGATAGGTTGAACACAAAGGGGTTAAACATGCAACAGTGGCCGATGGCTTGTATATAAATATGTCCACTTTGAATTGAGGGATTGACGCCGTCAGATATAATATTTAATTTGTAAATGTACGATTTACTGTGTACCATGCCGACAAAGCGAGCGTGCCTGGCAAAAGGTCATAAGCATTTCGCATGCAAAATCATTTTGTTTCGAAGTTTGACCTTTTCTCAGATATTGGTCTTTTAGTCAAGATGCAAAATTGACATCCATTATGGACAATCGTACATTGAGACATGGAGGAAGGGTAGTTTCCTTCCTCCATGATTAAGAGTACAATCCTAACAACATGTTTTTTTTTGGCACTGCTTGCAAATGCTCTGTACTTATAGCCAGCCCCACAGAGGGTCGTATAAGACATTTACATCCCCATGACGGACACCCGACGAAAAGTGGTAAACCACTTAAAATACATCGTTGGTTTTTGCAAGAGTGTAAAGTAATTCTCATCCTCTTGTTAAAGGAACATTACAGAACTGGTTTTTGCTAACACAACAGTTGCTGGCAGTGTAAGCACTTTATGTTATCCACCACATACATAAACTGACAAACCTGTAGAAGTTTGAGATCGATCGGTCATCTGGGTCACGAGAAAATAGTGAAAAACCGATTACACATTTGCATGAAATCATATAGGTTCAACACATGAATAAAACGCTCACTGAGCGATAAACTCCAATCGGAAAATTAGTTTATTCATTTCTCATCAAATATGGCATTTCAGACAGAAATATTTCAAGGGATGTTTTCTACTATCATCATCATTAGACCGTGTAAGTTTTATGTAAATCTGTGATCAAAAGTATATTTTACAATTACCAATTCTGTAATGTTCCTTTAAACAAAGACAAAAAACTCACACCATACGACAAGCTGCAGGCGCGGATTTAGGGGGGTGGGCGCAGCGGGTGCCCCCTTATTTTCACCGATTACGAAATTAAATTGAAAAGCAAGTAAAGCAAATTCCTAATTTCAAAATGGGTAAAAATAATATGTATAACGCTTCTAAAATGCCTCAGATTGCCCCAGACCCAACCCTTTAAGGGTTTCGCATTTTGCATTTAATATGGGAGGAATTTGGTGATCAATCTTGTATCCGCTTCTGAGATTGGACTGACAAATGATTTAGAGCTTCCTTATACGGACTTGATTTTATTGCCTTTCATAACACTTGATCCACATTATTTAGATTACTCTGATTTTGGAAGTTTTCAAAATGTTTTTTCTTCTCGACTTTGACAGTTTGGTATACACTTTATAGTTTGAAGTCAGCTTTTTGGTTGAATTAATACACTTCCCCTGTGGTTCTAATCCTCATGCACGTTGTCTTTAAGAACAAAGTTTACTCGGAATACATCCTAATTGCAGAACTCGTCTCCTGATGATGACTAGAGCAGACAGTCTATAATACGCTGCAACAAACCACCCCCAGCCCAATTTCACGGCTATATCTGCCGCGGAATTCTGCAATTTAACTCACACTCCAAGACAGATTCAAGACAACAACAAAAAAGGAAATTGGAATGCAAATTCAACAGGTAAAACTATACGTCTATCTTGGTCAAGTATTCTATTGGGGGATAAGGGGATCAGAGCTGCTGGCCGACGATACAGCAACATCATGAAAAAGCAACTTGTTCCCAATTGAACAGAAAAGAAGGGGGTGTTCCTGCCATCTCTATGGAGCTGAAACCTGGACACGTAGGGCCTACATCAAACATGGCGAGGACATCAGCTCATCACAGCAGCCAAGCAAAACATGGAACATGACATGCTGGAGATCACATACAACGACAGAAAAAAAGAAACAAGACATCTATAAAGCAACAGTTTCAAGAGTAGAAAAGGGAAATTGACTGGCCCTGTCTGCCGTGCACTATTGATGGAGTACACAAATAACAAACTGGACACCACACGAGGGAAAAGGGAATAAGGATGAAACAGATGATGAGAAATAAGCTGCAACAGTACAAGGGTAATGTTTAATTGGCACCATCTAGCCAGAGGTAGAGACATTTTGGCGACATCCTGCTGAGGCTTTCAACCTGTAACGGATCGATGGCCGTTGAAACTACGCCCAGCATTCTCTGCTTACGTGGCAAGGGCCAACTTTAGGAACGCGTACGTCTAGTACGCATGCGCACAAGCAAAACAGTTTCCCTTTACCTGTGATTATACGCTGAAAGAGACACGTTGCGTTCGGATTGGGCGCTTTGGGCTATAAAAGCGTTTGCTATGAATGAACATGGTTGAAAAGATGTTTTAAAAGTATAATACAATGATCCACACAAATTAATATACAAAGAAATTGTGTGGCTTTCATTTTACCTAGTGAACTAACACGGTCCGCCATTTTGTTAAACCACATTTTTGACTCCACAAAATGGTGGACCGTGTTAGTTCACGAAGTAAAAGGAAAACCACACAGTTTCGAGGGATAATATTGTTTGGATAATTGTATTCTACTTTTAAAACATCTTTCCAACTATATTTACTTCAAAACAAACGCGTTTTATAGCCCAATGCGCCCAATCCGAAGGCAACATGCCCCTTCAATACGTTAACAGCAGATTTGTTTCTGCTACCGTAAGCGCCTTTTATTGTTGTTCGCTTATGGTAAGCAGAGTTATAAAGTTGAAGAGCCTTAAATCCCACATGATCGTTTTGATCAATACTATATACTCCTGAGGCCATCACGGCAGGTGCTATCTTCGACTTCACCTCGATGGTCAAAACACAACCGGTATAGCTTTAAATTACTGAAGAGGCTACACTTTTTTTTTTTATACAAGCCATGTATGTCGAACGTGTCATTTGTTTGTTTGGCTGTTTGCGCTTGTACGCACCCATAATGCGCCCCTCGTCGTGTTTCCAATCGTTCTACCGCAAATATACTTCCAAGTCTTCACATCGGTCCACTTAATACAGTGTTTTTTTTTCTTCTTTCAGACAAAATCTATAGCTGCAGTGAGAAAGAGAGATTCTGTCGTCCATTCTATGACGGGGTTGTCACAAGATGTCACGAGGGTCCAACAGACATGTTCACTACGACGAGGACGTCATTGCCAAGAAGCTCCACCGCAGCAGCAGGCGACAGCGACGACGGCGACGTGTCAGCCGGCGCGCCAAGATCTACGGTGCTGCTTTCCTGCTGGCGCTCACCGGGTTTTTCTGTCTCGTTCCGGGAACGAGCCTGACGGTCGTCGCCTTCACAAACGGGACAAATTCACGGGAAAGTATTTTGAAACTCTTGGGGCCCGTCTTCGGCGGCGTGGGTGTGTGTTTAGTAGGTATAAGCATCGGCTTGGTGTGCTATGCGGTTATCCAAAAACGGAGATCACGCAATAAAAAGGAACTCCGCCATCTTGGTTATCACCAGGACGTTGATGACAACGGGTACCAAGGAAGTTCAACCAAGGAGGTAACTTTGGCTGCCGAGGTCCGCCTCCTCGATGCAGATAAAGAGTCAGGCACGATGAAACTCCAGCACAAGTTGGTCCCGAATCACATCGGGCACGGGAGTCTTCGAAAGGGTGCCCCTCACGGCGGGGATACGGTGTCTCCTTCATCAACGGTTATTGTGGATATCATACAACCCCCGCCTTCAGTGACTGTCAGTATGGTTGGGAAAGGGGAAGCCACATCTGCTGTTGCTTTAGGCTCTCCTGATACCGCAAAAGAAAGGTTTGTACTTTCTTATTAGCACATTTACAGAGAGATACGAAACGTAGCACTTGTACAAAAGGGTGCCAACTTAATTCTACCATGTTGTTTATAATATATCGCAATAGTAGATGTATACAAATTCCTTGCAGTTTTAAAACTTTATGTATGGCCGTAAGGTAAAAATAAGGTAATAAGATGATTTATAATATTTAAGGAAGGATCCACCTCCTTCAGACAAGTTGAAATTTAATAGAACCCCTAGGGACTACGGTTGTTGATCACATCATCTAATAACCTTACCAATGAGTTCCGTCGGTTTTGAAAAGAAACGTTGTGCTCTTTAATGATTACAAATTGTTACCGAAAACCTAGTTGTGCCTCCTTATACAAAGTTTTAAGTGTCGTATTTAAACATGCATATCACCTGAAAACTTTACGATTTTTACAGTCGCAATGAAATCGGTGTCTTATCTCTCCTTTAAACGGGTTACCAGACAATGAAAATCAATACACCACATCACCGACTGTACTTGTAACGGTCTGAACGGCTTGAGAGGCTAGCCTCAAGCGCAGCCTGAAATAAGCTTCTGACATTGAGTACGGTGTCTGTGTGGTGAAGTGTCCACACACACGCAGTATTCCACATTGTGCCATGGGGCGTGGACTCGCGAACGCAGACTGTGAGCGCGCCCCTTAGGCACCAACGGAACGGTTGCCACAGAAACGGCACGGGCATGCGTCTATCGATGTGACTACGGAACAACTGTCATTAACTAGCGAATCGATCTGTGCTAGGGTAACCCGGCGGAGGAGACGATGTACTGTCACCGCATTCATCACAGCTCATGCCATGACAATTCAACCTCTATTAATATCTGCCAACTGTCCAATTTGATACCCATCACTTCTTCACTAGCTGTAACATGAACCTCCTACCTTTATAGCCAGAATGATAAAAGCTCGTTACGATCTTGGTTGCTGATCATAATTGACACCCTGTTGTATGAAACAACGGAGTTGTTTTACACCCTCTAATCAGCAGAGCTGAATCTCGTGTGCACAACGCTCCTTATAATCACGTTTCAGCCATCTTGTATCGATTTAACCCAAATTGAGACTGGACATTGGACAATACCTGACCCATGTTTGTATAACGGAAATAATATCATTCATTCAATGTTGGGCATGAAAGAAAAGGAACAAGGAATTCTGCAGCACGATGATAATTAAGAGGGTGGTTTGATTAGAAATTGACTCGGTGTATGAGACCCAAAGCACACAGGGACATCAAGATGTTGGGGGTGTTGGTTATCACCTCTTCCAACGAGCTCTTTTATTTTGTGTGAAAAAGCTTCATCGATGTTCGTGTCCGTTTACGTTTTGTCGCGTGGTGCAGCAGTGTTGAGGAAACCGCGATATAAACACACCGTGGTATTAAAGGTCCGGAAAGACACCTTCTGAATTGGGGCGTGTGGCAATTAAGTCGCATAGCCGAGCAATCAGGACGTTGGACTCAAGCTCCGATGGCTGAAGCATCGGAGTAATTCGAGTGCCCGGTCATGACACTTGTGTCCTCGAGCAAGACATTTAACCATAGTTGCTTCTCTTAACCCAGATGTATAAAATGGGAACCTGCGAGGGCTTTGATTGATTTGTGTTGTTAACCCCTTCTTGACGCTAAATATAAACAGCTTAAGGTTGTATGCTACCCTGGGAGTTGAGAACAATTCAGGAATGGTCTAAGTATGGCTGATGAACAGGGATAATAATGTCTTAAAGCGCCTTGATCTAGAGGGTGTGTGCGCTAAAATAATAAGAACGCTATCGTATCCACATTACTTTAGTTGAGATTTTGTACTCCCATGAAAACATGGTGTTAAAGTAACATTTGGTTACATTGATTTATACAGAAGGAAAAAATCAAGATGGTCGAACCAGAATGAGTGTCTCATTAAAATGTACAAATGGAAAAAGGCCTAAGCGCTTCACGAACTGTTAGGTGTTGTTGGCTGTAATGGACAAAAACACTGTTCTCCCAAAAGAACGACCGGGTATCCGATCTCCAATTCACTAATTCACTAAACCTAGATCTGCGCCGTAAATGTAGGTTGAATCCACCGCCGCGTATTGATGCCGCATCTCCCCCTAAATGCATGATTAATTGTCTTGAACGGATTCATGTGGGGGTGTCGTTGTATGACAAATAAATCAAACTTATGGGAACCTGTAGGCACTGACAGTGCCCGTGAATATCTTATAAGCAGCAATGCCAATGTATATATATACTAAAAGGAGACCAAGGTTAAATCCCGTCCAAATGCACAAGAAATGTGTGGTTCGTCAGTAAAACGAATGATTCTTAACTATTTTATATAGCAACACATCGGAGACTCACCGTGGAAAAAACAGTTTCCCGCGAACGTCCACGGGAACCCCTTGGGAAAAACCTCTGGGCACTTTTAGTAAAAGGTCAATGAATGTGTTTACTCTTCAAGAGAAAGTTGAGCTCAACCAACCCAGACGAGTCCGTCCGTGTCGACTGTCGACTGTCGACACCCCCCCTCCCGATTTTGGAGTTTAAATTTCTAAAAGCAGATTGTGTGAATGTAAAGATACAGCACGTTTACGCACCATGCATCAATATTATTAAAGGTCACTGTAACCAGAGGACATGTTCCACGTGATTTTCGATATAGCGGCACTCAGTAAAGGGTTGATGTATACTTTACAAACTATAGGAGTATTATTTTGTTGTTCTTCGAGTAGAAGAGGTACATTTTTCTTAGGGCTATGACTCAATACTGTATACACAAACTTCCAAGCCAATTTGAGTATTATCCCTTTGAGAGGTGTAGAGTTACAGGGCTTTACGGACGCCAGTCACATCTCTTCCCTGTACGCTTGACGCATCATTCAAGTGCCGTCATGTTTGTTTGTGTGCTTTCTTTAAAGGAATGACAAACAGTTATGCTAGTCAGCCAGGTCATTATTCTGCTCAAGGAAATAATTGATGGGACAGAGAAGATTGCCCAGTAAAAAGAACGCATGCATGCGTTCCTTGGGGTAAAATGTGGTCATTCTGGAAACCCGAAAGCTTGCAGATTTATGAGGAATAGGCGCCTGAAGCTCGTTTTACGTCAGTCAACTTTTTCCCTGGATACTTTACGCAAATGTTGTTCAACCCATACAAAAATGGTGCCCTACTTTTTGTACTTAGAGAACTTCCATCCACCAATCGATATTGTCTTATAATCCAGTTTTTGTGTGCCACAGAATTTCAATGTATCCTTTGCCCTGTAAAATGTAACCATTATATGCTTTCAGTTTTCAGACTGACTCGAGTTACGAGAAAACACGTACATCCGAAGGTTTCAGCATGCCCAACAGCGTGCATACTGGTGGGGAAAGATACGGTGCAGCAGCTGCACCAGCAATGTGAAGGAAGGACAGGGATCTGCCGAAAAAAGAACAAGAGCTCTGACACATGACTGACTTTGTGCATTGTGACGTCAGTGGGACTGTGGAGATCAAACACGGTTCGCAACCAGTTCTGAACACTGCTTGCTACCATTGTTGGCCAAAAACAAAATGGCGCCCAAAGGGTACCATTAGAAATACAGTAAAACAAAACAGACTGAAATTCAAAACTGCATTTCTTCAGTTTTGAAGGTTATGATCAAAGGAATGAGATTTTATTTTAATCTACAGAAAACACTCAATGTACTTTACTGGTTGAGTGTATGAGTGTGACACATATTACCCGTTTGGAATAAGGTACGATTGTGACTCGTATATTTTCGTAACCCGTAACCTCACGGTTTAGCTGACTGTTTGTTCCTCCTTGCCTCGCTTTGGTTGACCAACCAATCATGTGCTGGCTTACTGTAAGGCAGATCAGTACCTCAAGATGTCGTCCTATAGTGCAGACTTACACTGCCCATTGATCTTCGTCAGGCTACGTGTTGAAAAATTAATAACTCCATAACGACTTTAACGGTGCGTTCGGAGCAATGCAGTGAAGCAACTCATCTTGTTTTGAACGGTAAAGGCCGGCTGCCCAAACACGCGTAATTCAATATGGCGTTACTCAATATATTTTAGTTTAAAAAGGTCAGTTTGGTGGAACCGAACTTAAGCTCTTCTCTTTTTGAACTGTTTTCCATGTTTGCATATGAACCTCTGCACTATTAAACAAGGGTACAGTATGCATGTACACGATGTGGCTTTGAAAGTTGTTCTGCATGCTGTTGCCACGGGTATGTTCCCAATTGGATAAACTGCCTTTTTAATTGATAATTAGGATTATCACATATAGACATGTTTTAAAAGTAATATGTACATCTTTTGTTTACTCTGGGTTCCTGTGCAAGATCAGGGGCCAATTATTGAATGGCGCTGCCTATAACATTCAAAGAAGTTATTAATTATTTCTCATAAGTATGGTGTATGTCAGTTAGGCAATACTGCATTTAGTATTCTCAACTTCACAACATGTGTATACCAGTAGGCCTTCTATCTTAATGTGAAACACTACACCAAATAAATATGTAAGTCAAGCCAACACAAATATGGTTTTAAAAAGGCAAACCATTGATACTGGTACAAAGATCGGTCTGTCTTCTCGAAACACAATTGAAAATGCTTTTCTTTCTTAAGATTGACAAATAAGAATATCAGATTCGAATACGCATAGAAGAAATTGTAACCCATTTTCACACGATAAAAAGCAAGCCTCCCTTGTGAAACGTTCTCACGTCTTAAAAAAACACAACCAAAAGATCTTGTGAAAAGACCTAGATGATAGAGATTGCCCTGCACTTCTCAAGCATTCTGGTCATAACTGTAGAATATTATCTACAGTCAAAGCACAAGTCGAAAAAACAGTGACACTCCCTAGGGGAGGCATTTGCGTAGAAAGGGGCCCCGTGTACCTGCCGTGCACGCGGTGCGGATTGACCTGTAATGTCCAGCCGCTGTGTACGGGCACGTGGAGGGCGCGCAGAGATAAGAGTATTATTTTACCTGAACGATGATAATGGCGCAAATTCAAATGCGTGTGTAAATTTACCCATCTGTGTTCCCGCCTTCGATCACGGGCGAAGCAATAAATGTCACACGCGGGCTACGGTCGTGCTCGGAATTTAAAGGTAGCAAATGATATTGAAGGGGTGGAAAGCCATGAAGATTTCCACAAACTGTGGATTTTTCAACGATAGCCTCTGCAGATGTATGCTAAGGTTCAAATGGACCATGCGTGTAATGTATTTACATTTAATCAAAGAGGAAACCAAGAGAGGCAAAATGCCGCATGCATGCATTGACCGATAAGCCAACTCTCTTTCTCTCCCGAGGAGTATAGGTGTAATGCAAACAGAATAACGAACTGGATGAATCCCATTAATTTCGGATCTCTTTGCATACAACCGATTCATCCAATGGTCCCGCGGGGTGTGGGGGGCAGGGAAACACTTGGTGGGATGGATACCACCTCAAAACTTGGCTCGTGCTTGCTCGGTGACGGGAGGGCCGATTTAGCCCAAGTTTCGAAGTGTTTCCTGTATAAAAGACCTCCCACGTCTCAATTGCCACACATATTTCTTTAAGTTCTTGTCTCGTGAAAGTATAGGTCACTTTCTGCGAGGAACAGTCTGGATACCAGACAACGATGTATATATAGTCGCACCGCGCCAACCTGTTGAAGTGGTGTTCACTCTCACTGCCAAGCACATTTTCTTCACAGAGTACAACCACTTAGTCGGACTCTTTGGTCTGTGATCACAATTCATTAAAGTGTTCGGTCAATTATCAAGATTTTAAAGGGATCATGGTCAACTGACATTGGTTAATAGGAACAGTGAACAAAAGATAAGTGTTTAGAATGTTTATAATAATAATGCATTCGATGCTTTAATATGGAAATTAGATTGTATTCAGAAACACAATCTCAAAGATGTCAGCATCTCTAATGGAAACGAACAACCAGGCCGATTTGCGCAGTACATTTCGTGTTACACATTTATCACTTCATTTCCCCCTCTGAAATCATCTAGGCAATAATTTTTGTGTTACTAAGATTGACTTTCTAACCTTTTCTCTCTCATTAAACTACGGTGTGTGATCAATAATCTCAAACTCTCATAACTGGCTAGACGAGACCTGTTGAGTTAATATTAGCTCGGATTTGAGCCATCACACTGTACACGCGAAGAACTTCATTAGGGAGCGTCTCAAAAGTCGGATCGCTTGGAACGTCCAAATGAGAACACATCACCGTCCCGCTGGGCATACTCCGTGTTCCTGCTGGATCGCGGGCATATCCCCATTTGGACGTTCCACTGCGGGCGCTGTTCCCGCATGTTCCCAAGCAAGAAATCCACGCATTCCCATTGGGACGGTTGCACAGTTTTACCAATTTGGGAACTCGGCCCGTATGCGAACGTGAAATTGCTAACAAAATGGCGTCTCGATCCCCTAGGACGTCGCTGGTGAATCACAGTAAGTGATGTTTTCCCGTTGTTAAAGTTAACACTATGAATTCACAACACTCTTTTTGAAGAGGGATTGGGATTTACGTTTGTTTGTATTTGGATGCAAAACACGAGGTTTATTTCGTCGGTAGGATGGAAGGTTACGATTTGCCGGACCTACTAAAATATATGATTATCCAAACTTATGAACAAATTCAATACAATTTTAGTAATTGGTCACCACTTAACTGCAGTTTAAAATGACACAACATCTAGGCCCTATGAAGTGTGGAAATTATGTAAAATATAATTATTCTTCTATTGTACAAAGAAGGTAGTCTAGATTTGAGGAAATAACGGCGAGCGTGAATCACGTAACAGAACATTATAGACTATATTATTTTAACAAAATTGACAACATATTTAAAAGTAGTCGAATTGTTTCAGACTAGTTAAAAACATTTATTTATGAACCTACCGTGCCGGTTGTTGTTGTTTGTTTACTCTTTGAAGTCAACGAAACTCGGGCAATGGGGCGCAAACACAAACATGCGCGCAATCGGGCACCATGCAAACTATGTGCGAATTTTCCCAATTGGACGTCCACAAGCAGATCGTTCCCATTGGAACGTTCGCATGGGAACGGTCAAAATATCATGCCGCCGTGTCCCAACGGGCATGCGGACGCGGTCCACCGAAAAAGGAACGTTCAAATTGGAACGTTCCGTTTTGACGGGAACGTTCCCGACTTTTGAGACGCTCCCTTAGCAACAAAGGGAATTTCAAGATGATAAATATATTCAAGAGCTCTGATGAGATTTACTTGAAACAAGCACAAAACATCGTTATCTCTGCTTACAATCTTTGAGATAATGTGTTCTCAAGTTAGTTGATTTTTTTCAATAATTTGTATTAGTGTTGAGAAGTTCCAACATTGAAAAATGGCTTTACGTGAGAGTCTCTTTTATGTAAGCATTTAAAGGGAAGGTACACGATTGGTAAAAATTAGTGGCAATAAAAACTGACATGGTTAGAAGTATACAGCAACTTTCGATAGTATTAAGCATTTTGAGAAATATTTCAATTCAAAATAATGTTGATATGGAAAAATGTGTCAGTTTTTATCCCCCAAAATTTGAATCTCAGATCCTGTATTCCTAGTAGGGATTATTCTTTATGCGTGACGGACACATTCGCTGCGGATTTTGGCGATATTTCAGAAACGCGACCACCATTTGAAATGAAATTTTCACAAGTTAGTTTCATTGTAGGATTAAAACAATCAAACGGTCCCCAAAACCAAAGGTATACTTTGCCTTTGAGACTGTGCTGGGGTCGAAGCATGATGCCATGGCCCCCTTTTGCATTTTATGCCACAGGTCTTTTTTGTTTGTACGCAGTTTGCAACAGCTATTTCTTTTTCCATATCACATAAAATACAATGCCTCGCATGACGTTCCTGGTATGAACAGATTTGTTTTCCAAAGAAAACTAGACGTTCTAAACGATCCTTCAAACCGACACCTTGCTGATGTACTGCCCTTTATACCGTTAATGCTATATTGATCAGTGTATCTTATGGCGTCGACAGTTCGTTCAATATTGACACATCTGTGTCTGGTGGACCTAATGTGCGTGTTTAACGTTACCTCGCGTGTTTTCAAAGGTAACGTTTGCCGAACAATATGTTTTACCGGTGTGACACAAATGTACCTGTAAATCTTCATGGTGGTGTGTCAACAAATATGCCTAGTCAGCCACTGAAAGTCTTGTTTTACATAAAGGAAGATAGTGATGATGGTTAATAATAGGTTGGAGATCGATGATTTTAACCCCGCGGAGGGAAACAAAAATACCTATGTTTTTGAACCTCTATGCCTCGTTCCGGTGCTTATTACCATACGGGCTACAACTACAAATTCCAGTAAAAGCAGACGCGTACAAATTAGGATTGGCCTATCTATATTAGGGCTTGCGCGGAATTTGTGCTAACGAAATGCTCTTCCTATAAGTATAACGTACACAACTGGCTCCGGAAATACGGTGCTAACCCAGTATTCGGAGAAGGATAAACGTACGTGTGAAATTCCACTGTAAACAGCGCACCGGTCTGTAAAATCATGTGACGTAGACTTAACCGGAAGTGCAATAAAAATGAATTTCACGGAAATTTCACGGATACACCGTCGAACGTCACGTTCTAAGGCCAGTGACGTCACGTGGGGCGCAAATGCCTGCAAATGAAAAATGGAAACCAGACTGGAAAAACGTTTTAATTGATTTGTCGTGAAACGTAAAGATAAAAAAAAATCAGATTTCTATGAGCATTTGTGTGTATTTTTTAATCATAAAGCATGTTGGTATACCAATCACACTGAGTGAGTTATTTCCGTATGAAATGCACTCAATATTTAGAATGTAATGTTTTAAATCTTCTCTAGACTAGTTTCTCCTTTCTCCTTCTTCGTACCCATTATTTCCTGTCTTCTCAAAAGGAGCACATTCTACAACATTTCAAATGTGTAATTAGAAGATGTGAATGAGTGTTGATAATGTTATAAAACAGAAGTGCCACAATATTGTATCGGGGTAATATAACATAGTTCCAGTTTTGTTTTATTTGTACACTTTATGTCCATCCTGAAGCAGAGCCATTCTCTCGTCATTCTAAATCATCAGCGCTCTTTCTGCGGCCACAATTCTTTCTAACCACGTGCAGGGCTCGCTTGTTTTCCCGTTAAGCTGCGCGCCATCGGCAAACAAAAGCATGCTCTCACAAATCGGCGAGCTGTGCATGTATATAGAATACAAACTAAAATAAAAGCACTTAGGCATCATTCACGATTTGTGATCGGGGAAAAACTAACATATCACAAACTTGATTCCATTGCCAAAATTTCTGAGAAATATCTCCTAAGGAAATGCTATAAATGCCCAAGAAAGTTGCACAACACTCTTTCTTACTTCGATTTGCCCAATCGAAATAAACACATGAACGTGGGTGTACAATTCCCGACAAAACTGTTTTCGTCAAATCGTGACCTCGTTAATCTTGCATGCATGGATACCATTTTTCACAGATTGGTTGTATATAATACTTAATTGGTTTTAAAAAACAAAAAAACAAAAAAAAACAAAAAAAAACAAAACAAACAAACAAACAAACAAACAAACAAACAAACAACAAACAAACAAACAAACAAACAAACAAACAAACAAACAAACAAACAAACAAACAAACAAACAAACAAACAAACAAACAAAACAAACAAACAAACAAACAAACAAACAAACAAACAAACAAACAAACAAACAAACAAACAAACAAACAAACAACAACAAACAAACAAACAAACAACAACAAACAAACAAACAAACAAACAAACAAACAAACAACAAACAAACAAACAAACAAACAAACAACAACAACAAGCAAGCAAAGCAAGCAAGCAAGCAAGCAAGCAAGCAAGCAAGCAAGCAAGCAAGCAAGCAAGCAAGCAAGCAAGCAAGCAAGCAAGCAAGCAAGCAAGCAAGCAAGCAAGCAAGCAAGCAAGCAAGCAAGCAAGCAAGCAAGCAAGCAAGCAAGCAAGCAAGCAAGCAAGCAAGCAAGCAAGCAAGCAAGCAAGCAAGCAAGCAAGCAAGCAAGCAAGCAAGCAAGCAAGCAAGCAAGCAAGCAAGCAAGCAAGCAAGCACAAGCAAGCAAGCAAGCAAGCAAGCAAGCAAGCAAACAAACAAACACCCCAATACACCAACAAACAAACACCCCCAACAAACAAACAAACAAAGAAACAAACAAAAGGAGAGGAATAGATGTACTCTTTTAAAAAACAATGATGTCGTACACCTTTAGATCCCGCGACCCAGAATCCATTGCATCCAAGTTTTCATTCCTTTTTAATGGATTCACCTTATTAGCTTTTCCAAATCTCCAATTCAAAATCATCTTGCACAAACAATCAATTGAAAAGTTGTTTATTCTCAAAGCAGATGAGAAGATTATTAAAATCGGCGGGTATATAGATTCTCTGCTTATGACTCGATATAATGCTTTCCAAATTAAATAAGCGCATTTCAGACAGGCCCTACAGTGCGTCATGCAAAGAATGCGCATTTATGATTTGTGAAAAACAACTCCAAATAAGGACACACACTTTTCTAATAAAAATCGAACCGAAAAGAAATTTAAAAACATTTTTAGGTATATTATTGGAAACATTAATTACTTTGAAAGATCACTGAAGTTCGTACCAATATTGAAGAGAAATATTTCCGTCTGAAATATTGCACACACACAAAAGAGCATTTGAAGACCAAATAAACCAACGTTGCTTAACTCAATTGCAATTGAAATAACGCAAGTACAGGAATTAAATGGGCACAAAATTCCTGACAGGGCATAAACTTAAATTATACAAAACAAAATTTTCATAATTACGCATCTATCGTAATTGATGTAACTTCCACAGGTCAGTTGTTTCGTGTTTTTTCTTGGTGTATGGGAATATCTAGTTTACACTTGACGATGTACTTTCTCCACTAGTAAGACATAAATCCTGACAAACAGACCTGGCATCTATCGTCTCCTTTTGATCTAGGGGATGTAGCCCCCTGGGCCTCCTGCGTGTTACGGTACGGTTGGAGGATTTATAGACTCTCAATGTACATCACAACACACATAAAGACAAGGATGATATGTTCGGCATCCTCCCTTGGTGACCGCTTCACTTCTCTGAGTAAATTGGTGTTTGTTTAGATGTACCTGGAACATCTTGAATCTGGAACATCAACTGGAGAAGTCGGTCAAACCATTATGCCGAATATGGCATTTAAAATTATCTGTTTACATTTGATATGTTATCTCTTCGGTTCTACAGTCAGTGGAGTGAAACAAAATCCGTAGTTTTGCAGTAGTTCAATAAGGAACCTCATCCTATCCAGTTTTAGTGAAAGGGATATCTTGAAAGTTGTGTTTTTACATCAAACGCAGGGTGTCACTATAAACCTAAACGGTACCCCTTGATCATTCCAAGTCATGGCAGACCTACCCAGCCCCGTAAAAGGCCTGACCGTATCCATTTAGGAAACCGTAGGTGAAAATCTTTTCTCAAAATTATAACATTGAATAGCTCACCTTTATTGGCCTCTTTGATCTACAAATAATGCTCAGGGATGTTTGTACCTGAATATCTCGTCTGATTTATTATTACTGAATGTCTGCCGAAAAGGAATCAAATATTTGAGTGCAGGTGATTAATGCTCCACTTTTTTGAAGAATTTATCGCCGGACGTGTCCAGAATCTTCCGGCATGGAAAGTTGGGTGGTTCGAGGCATGATGGGGATGAGGCGCAGAAGGAGGTTTAACTCAAATGTAAATTTATTTGAGCCTTTTGAAAAACAGGGTGGAATTATCAGTTGGTAATGGAAGCTGCTCACTGTTCACTTCTATTTTTTATTTTTTTAATCATTTAAACCCCGCCCCCATTACTTGTTGTCTGAAAAATAGTGTCTCAAACTTTAAAGTTATAGACCTATATCGTGTTGCCGCAGCCACCACTAACTTTGTCTTGATGTTCTCTCATCAATTCACAATTCATCAATGTAACGGAATGTTTGAACAAAAGAAAAAATAGTATTCAGTAAACAGTGTTGCCATAAGAGAATGGCAACGGTGGTGGCAGGATGACTACAGGTTCAGTCAATGTTTATGACACATATCGCATTGAGAATCTGTATCTGTATAAATTTTAATTGATGTTGAAAATGTACTTTACGGAGCTGTACATTATACTTGTTAAAAATGTATTGATGTTATAAAAAAAAATCCATATTTTGATTGGAAGGTTATGTTACTTCTATAAAACCTGTTTCGTTTTAAATAAATAAGAATAAAAAAATGTCTGATCTGTCCTCTAGAAACGGATCTCTTGTTGGGTAAAATGTTTTTGTTAATGCATACAGTAATGACAATGTTGTTGTTAATATTAAATAGTTATTTTCATAATGACTTAAAACCTGCAAATGTTATGGGGGAAATGTTCATGTTTCTACTCGAGGATGATTGGTAACTAGCATTTGATCCGACGTCCGAAAGGTATACTTTTTGATATTAAACACGTCTTTGATTGCACATTCTTTAAGGTTGACTTCAAATTACATGCAACGAAACACAGTAGCAGAGAAATCAGGACGAAACATGTAAATGTTTCCCATTTTTTGCTCTATTGTCCCTTCAATTCAGTTTGTGAACGTCAGAGTGCTTGATGCATCCACATGCCTAAGCCAATTTACTTTCATTTCATTTTAAATCTTCGAACAATAAACTACACATTCAGTCGTTTATGAATTACCAAAACGAATGTCTTCCAACCATTTCCTCTATTCCCTGGCTCATTACGATTTTCACAAACGGATCTGAAATAGACCCTTCCCATGAAATATGTTAACTGAACATCGCGCTTGCGCACTCTCCCTAGACTGGTTGCCAAATGAGTGAACATCGCGCCTTTTTGTATGGGACTGATTGTGGCGTGTCACACACGCGTTTGTGTGTCTGTCTAGTGCACAACTTTACGGCGTTTGCCAACCAACAGTGTCTGTGCGCATGCGTGAATGTAACTAGCATATTTCACGGGAAAGGTCCATTGAAAGCATGTCCCTTTACCTTTAGTGCCCCCTATATGGTCAACAATGTGTACTCCCTTTAATCTAAATCCTTTTAAAGTTTTAAATGAAAACTTCCTTCCTTCTATAAGCTCGGGCTGCTTAAACGGGAGTCTACAATGGACTAATACGATTGACATCAGACAAACGTCTGAAAAACATCTTCTTGACAAATTAATGTTTCTCCCTGAGCATGAGAGATATAGAGAACATTGGAGTGTAATGTGATACGGCCACCACTTGCTGGCTCTTGCTGGAAAAAGATGAATACCTTGTTTTGTATAAGAGGCTGTAATTTGATGAAGTTGAATCCACACGGAGCTTATGCCATATGGAGAGTCAACATTCCGGAAAGTCCTATCTTATTCTTCACTTTGATACAAAATCCCCTTACCCCAAACAAACTACGGGTTATTGACACGGTGTCCATTTTCATATGTTATTTTATTTTATTTTCAGGAAAGCTGATATAATCCAGGAGAGCGGTAGTGGAAGTGTGGAGTTTATTCTTGTATAGAGGAAAAGATAAAATGTTGCTTCATAATTATCTAGCAAGAATTTTGATTATTAATTATTTATATCTAACCCCCCACCTGTTTGTTGAACATTTTGATGAGTTCAGTTGTATGCGATTACATTCTTCAGACGCAAGAGCCAAGTGCACAAGGCTAAAGGCGTACGGCTTGAAAGATTGCTGCTGTTATATAACTATGGGCAAGTTCGGGTGGGCGACTAGAGTGACTAGACTATTAACCAGAAACAGTGTGACAGCGAGTGACGTAGCTCTTGACTAGAATTGACTAGATCGACCATGCTCCAGTGCATGATCGAGCTAGTCGATCTACCTGTGCTCTATGGTTTCTAGTAAGTCTAATCATCACTCTAGTCGCCCACCCGAACTTGCTCTTTGTCTGTCTTGAGATGCTTCCACCATTGAGGTAGAAATGTTACCTCCTTGCTTCAACATAAGCTCAAAATGAACCAATGGCGCCAAGTGGGTGAAATGCTGTATACAATGATTGTGTTGGGACACATCGGAATAGAGTGTCTTAACAAATCGGTCCCTTTTTACACAACATACAGAGTAATTCTTGCTTGATGGGGTTCCTACTTTGATAAAGGATAGGCTTCTATTTAGATTGGGTTTGCCATGTTGCCATGGTAGCTAAGAAATTGGTCTGTGTGTTTGTTAAAGATACTAATGGTGGTCGTCCCTTCATCTATTGAGTCGACCCATTGCGTTTCCATCAGAGTGGAGTGCCGCTGGCGGTGAGGAAGTTCTGTATGTGAAATTGAGAGAGATCCTTGAGGATGCTCTCCATTAGTTGTTCAGTGTCAATTTAAAATGCATTACATATAGAAGATCTTATTCGGACGACTGGACTGTTGCGCTGATCTTTACATTATCTCATGGTTTGCCGTGACCAGCATGTTTTATGTTCTCTGCTGGTCACCGTGAACTAAGAGCGATATTATATTCAAGGGCCAGACTAACCGCGTCTAGCCTCAGTTTGAGGCTTTGATTTGTATGGTAGGGGAAAAAAGAGAAAAAGGGCTGCATCGATGGAAATCTCTAATTGGAGAGTATATGGACATGCGTGCTCGACCCTAAGAACATTGCCTTCGGGACGGCCACATAATAATATACGACACCAAATTCTACCTGATGGTGGATTTTGACCGAATTCTCCCTGGTGACCATCTTGCCTATCCCTTGCTCACACCTGGTTCTGTGGCAGCATTGCGGCTTTTCCCTGTTTGAAGTGTGGACAGTGCAGGACACCAGGGGGTATTTTACCGATTTTACTGGTTTTAAAATAAGCAGCTGCTGTATTTTTGGTTGTCAATTGAGAGAAAAAAAATCAGCTCCACTCTCCAATTTTAAAGTTATTTAATGCACGCTGGTGATTGCTTTATTCGAAACGCTATACTATTTTGAACGCTTGAATAAAAGTCCAGTTTGGAGAATGGAAAAGTGGTATACTCATTGTCGTGAGCGAATGAAACTACATTGTAAGAATGACACCTCAGTGACTTCTTCGTGCACGTCTTCGTTCAGCAGCCATTTTGTTATTCCTCCCATTCAAATCAGCGTCACAAAAAATGAGACTTGTAAACAATTAATTAGACCCCTTAATGGTATCATGCTAACCAACAATTTCTTTGTTGTTATTGCATATCCATGCAACACAACAAAAGGTGTTGGAAATGTATACGGTAACCAAGCAACTCTTAAAAACAGTTTTCAATTATTCGGTTATGTGAATTTCAATTTGATTATATTAACAAATAAACATTGAATTTAAATCAATTCCACATTCAAATTAGCAAATACATAACCATAACAAAACTCGCAATGTTTTGACCCATTTCGTGCGCAGCGCACTCGACTCCGTCGTTGTGGGAGTAAAAAATGTCTGCAACGGAATTGACTTCCAAAATAAATGGTGGAAACACATTGGAGGTGTGTTCCGCGTCGACTTGCAGGGTCAACACATGATGCATGTACTGCTTTAAAGTGGCTGTCGTTTTAATGAAGGACCCTTTCCTGACGAAGTTTATTGTTTCACTGTAGAAGACAAAGCATCGCAAGAGAAAGACAAGACGTACATCTTGGTGTATAGGTTCGCACATCTGGATATACACTTGAATTAAAGACGTCTGAAGGAGGTCTTATTTGAACCACACCATCCAAGTTTCATTTTACTTTGTGTAAAATAGTTTTTTGTTTTAAGCGTAGGTTCATGTGAAGATTGTTTTTTCTTCGGGTTAGGCCTACTAGAGTAGAAATACTAATTATTATCATTATATTAGTGGCTTCTTATACAGCGCTCAATCCGTCACTCAATGACGGATGCATCAGTATAAGAATTTAACAACATTGAAACCTTGTTGGGGGAAAAGTGACATTTCTCTCAAACCAACAATTGGACATTCCTGTACAGGAAACACCTGCACCTTTAAAATTAGGCCTACGCCAATTTGTTTCCCCTGTACACGAGAGACGGCGGAAAGCATCGCAGAGATAAGAGGACATCCCAGTGTACCTTGTGGAGAACTCCAATCTACGGGGAAATGTAAAACTGAAGCTGTCACAATAAATCCTGCGGGTGTTAGAGCGCATCAGATGGACAAACCTGAAAGCTTCTTCTGGAGTTAGTGTGTAGAATTTGTGGTCCAAGGGGAAATTATCACTTAATCGTTAGTCCAAATAGCAAGCATTTCGTTAGTTCGAAGATCAGCCTTCATCCTACTTTTTTTACTCACTAAAAGCGGACAGCACTTTCGTTCTTAACCATAACGTGCCCTGTTCGCTGTGAAAATGGCATGAAAGCAAATTCAGTTTCTATTTTTAAAAGAAAGTAAACAGGCCCATGGGCTTACATAGCCATGATTTTGTTCCGGAAAATTTATATGCCCGTAAATAAAACCCATGCATGGGCTTCAAATTGTTTTAATGCACTGACAAAAAAAGAAAGAATCTGGTGATTTGCCCGGTAGCGATAGCAAACAAGTACACCAGAATTTACGGGAACCGTTCAAAGGGCATTTTTAGGTCTATAATCATGTGTCAAAAAAAGACCCCCAAAACAACAAAATTAGTCGCATCTCATAAACGATGCATGTAACAAAAGGTTAAGGCCAATTATGGAATCTTTGGGTAAGATAGAAGACGAGATAATTTCAGCCTTATAGCTACACTAATGTCATGAGAAAATACGAATACCACATCAAAAGAGTATAATTGAAAAAGGACCCTCATTTTTGTTTACAAGTGTTTATTTGCCCCTTTTCCCATCAAAAGATAAATTGGCAGAAGCGCTGTAAATTATGCCGTATGGCTTTTGTGTGGTTTCTGGTAATAAAACATCCTGTTTGGATGTCGTTTTTGTGGGAGACAAAAGGGGGTTGAAGAGAGGGGGAAGAAGGGGGAGTGTTAGAACATACTGAAATTTAAAAAAATTAAAAAAATTCCGGTGATAATATTATGTTGAGCCACTTGTTTTATATTAGTAATTCAAGCAGAATTTGCAAGTTCTGTTCATCCATTTCTTTGAGTGATCTTTCTTGGGTTGAATCTTGCAATCTATAGCCCGAATTGTTTTGTCGTTTTGTAGGCCAACACAGGTTGTACATGGAAGAGGTTTTTTAGGAAATCATTCTCTTTTGTCAAGTGCCAGTGTTTTGACGAATTTGTTGTGGGAAGAAAAGCAATAAGTAAAAAAACAAGAGGCGGATTCGTTTCTTTTTTGATGTTAGTTGGTGCACTCAACATTGAATTGCTGTGGTCGTCGTTATGATTTCGTGAAGCGGGTCAATTTTTCCGTGTTGTATCCACGTTCTGTCAAGTTTCTTTAAATAAATCGACCTCCATCTAAAAATATTTCGTGTGTGTGTGCGTAATGCGTTTGTATCTCTTCCTTTCACCCTTGACGTAGCCAAATGCAGATTCAAGGGTGTGCAGAATCCCGAGCAAGATATCGAAACGTGTGTCTCTGTTTTTTTTTCCTGTTGCTACTCGGAGTATTCCCTTCTTTCTGGAAAAAAGGTTCGGCTTTGTAAATCACGAGATCAAGAAAGATGATTTGGTTGTCGGAGATCTCTAAAGTGACTTTCAAAGTCAGGTGCAAATTGTTTGACATCCTAATAAAATCCAAGGCCTAGTTTCTGTTGCCATTGTAGATTATCAACACATCATAATATATGCATCGCATTATAAGCCACGTCTATCTCTGGGTTGTTTTGGATTATGATTATAATTTGTTTTCTTCAAATAGGGTGGTGTTACATATTTTAGGACCAGCGGCGGCGCTAATGGGGGGGGGGGGGCACGGGAGGGGGGGGGGGGGCAAATGCCCCACCCAGTTATTTGTTTTGCCCCCCCCCCAGTTTGCCCCCCCCCCCCAGTTTTTTTCCCCGATGGCGGAAATTGAGTTTAATCCCAAACCATTGCACACAATTTGTTACAATGTTGTTTGCGCTGTAAATAATAAACTCAATTTCATTTCAATCATAATTAGCTGGCACCATCAAAAAAGCCCAATACACTTTCCATCTCCGGCAATGTTAATAAAATGTGGATTTATTTATCTGTACAAGCTTGGAAACTTGCTATAAATAGAAATGCATTGTCTGCCCCAAACCGTAAGCAGTCATTGTACACGCAGTTCGCACAAACAGTGCAAAATCTTATTTCTAGAGTGAATTGTAGGCTTATACAGTACATTATATACTTTTGTTTGCCCCCCCCCCCTCTTGCCCCCCCCCAGTTTAACAGGTCTGGTGCCGCCGCTGTTTAGGACTGCATACACTACCCATCGCCACAACATTGTATGTCTGTAGAAATTGTTATTGAATTCGCATATAATTTATTTCTAGGAGAGACTGCGTGATAATGTGTTTTCTTGTAGGTTTTGGTATGGTGTACAGTCCCAACTTCCGCTTCCAAAGCTTCGCAAGCTGAGTTTATTGCCTCTTTCTGTGGGCAGTTTGTGTACATTGAAACAAAGTCCAGTGCGTTAAGGAGATTATCCTGCCCCGTCGGCAAATTATCATCAGCACTATAGCGTATTAACCCATACACGTTAAATAATCGTTCAGTATTCAATAGTACACATTAAAAGTAGAACCCGACTGTTTCATTGACGTGGTGTTTTGACTGTGTCCAGTTTTTTTGTCGACCTGCCAGATTTTGAACCTTTTTCACGCTAAGATCGAGCAGATAACGTGTAATCAAGTATATATTTTTTTTAATTAATTATGGTACCTCTACGAGTGGCTGTGGTAAGTAAAATTAATGTGGTATGAATGAATGGCAGCGTTTAATTGTTGGTTGTTCTCTGCTAATGTGATCCTTCAATAATTGCATGTGTATCGTACTGACTTCTGAGTACTGTTCTAGCTATAAGACGGAATCCTATACTAAAGCGGTACTAAGCACGTTTCTGGATCAGAATAAAAAGTGTACTCCAACCTGTGTACAGGTCCCTGTTAGCGTTGTTGTTGAAGTATTATTTTCCATTTCGACATAAACAAATACATCATGTTTTCTGACTAAATTCGTCGACGAAGTCTCTGAATACGTGAGCATATAGGCGCAGTGTGAACCTGTAGGTGAGTCCCCCCCCCCCGTATCATCGCAGTAACCAAAACATAATTTTTCCACTGGCCTGCAAAGCACCTTTCTCTAAAATAATGGAGCTAAACCCAATGATAGCATGGAAACATTTAAATATTGTCAAAATTCCCAGCAAGAACAACAGTCAACAGTCATCCTTTAAAGTCATTCTCTAAAATAATGGAGCTAAACCCAATGATAGCATGGAAACATTTAAATATTGTCAACATTCCCAGCAAGAACAACAGTCAACAGTCATCCTTTAAAGTCATTCTCTAAAATAATGGAGCTAAACCCAATGATAGCATGGAAACATTTAAATATTGTCAAAATTCCCAGCAAGAACAACAGTCAACAGTCATCCTTTAAAGTCATTCTCTAAAATAATGGAGCTAAACCCAATGATAGCATGGAAACATTTAAATATTGTCAAAATTCCCAGCAAGAACAACAGTCAACAGTCATCCTTTAAAGTCATTCTCTAAAATAATGGAGCTAAACCCAATGATAGCATGGAAACATTTAAATATTGTCAAAATTCCCAGCAAGAACAACAGTCAACAGTCATCCTTTAAAAATGGCATTCACTTGTTCACGGGGTCCGATTTTTTCTTTGACCCGCACCAGGGGGAGGGGAAGGGGTGGTTACTGCCTACACTCGGTTGCATGCCACGATCACACCATTTTTCGTCTGTTGACGGACAGGAACATTTGCCGTACGTAATATAAGTTCTGAGGCAACGTACATATATAATAAATGCCATATTTTTCTGCGTTGGTGGCGTTACCCCTACGGCCCTTCCCCTCCCCCTCCACCCAACCGACCCGAACCACCCCTCGTCACAACCCAACTACATTGGGTATTTATACATATTGAGGGCGCACTTTACTTTGCCCACTGTACCTTGAAATTTGTCTGTCCTTATTTGGTTACCGCCCAATGTTATGCTTTAGTAAGGTGAAACATGCTCTTTCATCGTCAGTTTTTGTTTGTTTCGTATTTCAAAAGACAACGCAATTTTTAAGGTAACAATTACTACTTTTGACTGACATGGTCAGTGAAAATTTGTTGAAATTTTCCTCAGTAGGGAAAGTAAAAATATGTAGGCCTACATTTAGTTCCCACCTTTATGGTTCAGTAATCCACTCTTTTACTGACCATCTTTTTTGTCCTCACACTGCTTTACTCAGATCGGTTCTTAGCCACCCCACTGTTTGTAAACTAATAACTTTGATCGGCTATAATTTTCCTTGTTTTTTGGATACTTCCCATTATTCTTTGCTTCTCTACTTTGCTGTAAATAAATATGTTTTTGTTTGTGCTTGTTTATGCCTATGACGAAGGTCCGGTTTGGATTGAAAAACAGAATCGTACAAATTGAAATATTTATGTAAAACAAATCATACTAGCTGAGTTTACAAATACCATGGAATTGGAATACTATGTGGTAAACAAAAGTATGAACTAATAATAATCGTGATCAGATTCTGTAATTTATCCAAGAACAGTCGCCATTAACTTTTGTAGTCACCCAATCACTACACATTGATATCAAACCAAACCAATGAACTAGCCCTCCCCTTTCAGTTTTCCCTTTGAAGTACTGTATGAGTTGTTAACGTAATTGTAGGAAGCAATGAACTCAGTACATGTAGCAAGCTAAACGAGGTTCTCAAAATTTTTCCAAGTGGAGAGTGGGTAAAACCAAACAAACAATTGCATTTTTAGGTTACTGGTAGCAACAAGGTATTGGTTTTGGCATCGTGCGAACCCTATGTAAGCAGCTTGACAACGGAATCGTCTACCTTACTGCAAGAGATGAAGGGAGGGGTAAAGAGGCCGTGGCTAAACTCAACCAGGAAGGTCTCCAGCCTAAATTCCACCAATTGGACATCACTGATGAAGGAAGTGTTACTAAGCTGCGAGAACACCTTCAGAAAACTTATGGAGGGTTGGATATACTGATAAATAATGCAGGGATTGCATTTAAGGTAATACACTGTCTACCGCAGAGATCTAAATACATTAGTGGCATTAGCGCTACAGAGTCCTAAAATTAAAGACAGACTACATCTTGGTATAGACTATATAAAAAATCTGAAGTCTAAAATATTTTTTTTTCAACGCTGTGATAAATATAGGCCTACTGATAAAATACTGCTGAGCTCAAGGAAATTGTTACCAGAAACACAATTTATATAAACTTGATTCAGGATGCTGCCGACTAGGAAAGTTAATTTTGGTTTATGTGGGAGGACAACCCGAATGGAAACCACGCAATCAGGTAGAGACTGGAAACCCAATCCACTCGCAAGGCTCTCCGAGGTCGAATTTAAACAGGAACAGCAAGGAATGAATTGTATCAACGTAGGCCCCTATTCAAGAACCAAATGAAATGAATATAATCATTTTTTTGAAAACTGACAATGTTGTGCCCCTTTGTAAAATTCATACGTCTTGTAAATGATTTCATTAAAAAGTGTGTAGCTTTTGAAACCCGATCTGATTCCCGTAGAAACTCAATGTAGATCGTTATTTCCATGGGGAAATTACTCCGAATAACATAGATCAGTTTTCCTTCAATTACTGGACAACCAGTTTTCCTCCCAAGTTATCTATTTTGTTTTTCTTTTTTCTTTTTTATTTTTGGGGGGGTTCAGCATGCCTCCACTGAACCCTTTGGAAACCAAGCAACCGTTACAATGGCAACGAACTACAGTGCGACTCTGGACATGTGCCAATCTTTTCAACCTATACTAAAACCCCATGGCAGGTATGGAGAGTTGATCACAGATTTTGAATTAAGGATTTACATTTCAAATTGCTTCGACATGCGCGCGGTAGATTTTACAATAGACCGTTAACACTGTTTGATGGCAATAGCTTACGTGTGAAGTTTATGAAGTTTGAAAACACACAACCACGTAACATCACACCACCATCTTCCCCACCCCATAATTAAGAAAATGAGCATGTGCCCTCCTTCAACCCAGTGGTGTTTATGGGCATGTTTTTTCCTGTTTGAGAGGACGGGGTAATTGTCATTTATCAAGAAAAATCAATAAACCAACTGTGTAACTGATTTTAGTGCCCTTTGTTATTTATGCATCAATTATGTTTTCCATGCTGTATGGCGTCTGTTCCTGATATTTAATTAGCTATAACGAAATTCATTCACCATTTTTGGGTGTACAGGATTGTAAATATCGCTGGCATGAATGGACTGAGAGCTTTTAATAAGCTGAGTGAAGAGAACAAAGCTCGTTTCAGAGCTGTCAAAACAGAGGAGGACGTCAACATTCTTATGAGAGAGTTTGTAGAGTGAGTATGTGTTATTGACAATGACTTTCAACTTCCACACTCTCTCCCCTTTCAACTTCTCCCCCTCCCCGAAGACAAAAACAACACGCTGTACAGTATGCAGAAAACGCCCTCAACCCATACCCTCAATTTGGATGCCCACAGCCTTATGCAGAGAGTATCGCCATTGCCCAATGTGTTTCAAAGGATGAGGTAAACTGAAGAAGCTACCGGTTGTGTATAAATGTAATGGGATTTGGGCTACCCTCGTTGAAAGATTTATTGTTACGTGGGTTGACTCAGAATAAAATATCATTCTCTCATAGGACAAATTATATCACAAGAACTTCACTCTTTTACTTGAGGAGGTAAAGACAGTGAGTCTGATCAGGACTGTGCCAAAATCCAAACTCTCACATTTGAGTTATTGTAATCCACTAATTTTATATTATTGAGTTCAAGCACTTGCATAATGGGCCCAACATTGCATTTCACCGGAGGGCGCTACCGCTGCTACACGGTCCGCCAAGTAAACGCATCACATAAAACAGCATCCTAACAAATTGCACAGCAGGTGCATCATGATGCACAGTTCAACCCTGTTACGCAGCCTCAGGCAGCACCCTCGCTGTTTCTATAGTAACGAGGAAAACTTTAATTAACCTGGGGGTCAATCAAGCAATTTTTATTTTTTGTTTTCAAGCCCATCACCTTTCAGAGGGTCCAGGTATGATTTGAGCACACACACAAATCCAAGTGGGGTTACTAATTTGCTAATTAAAAAGCATTAATTAAACTCCCTAAGTTATCCCTAGGCTCCGCCCCAATCTTCTACCCCAATCTTCTACCCCCTCCCCCAAGAAAAAAACACTCAAATAGATGTCCGCATACCGCATTGTATGTGGGACATTTTGACAAGAGTACAGTACATGCATAGGAGGGTTTTAGGCAGATATGCCCGGCCCTGGATACAAATTGAAAGATATGCTGCACTAGATCGTTGAGGTAACTTCCCACTTCAAAGTGTTCACTTGGCATTCAAATTAACTCGGGTCTGTGATTTCTCCGCTATTCTTTCCAGAGCTGCCAAGGAGGGGAATCACCAGAGTAAAGGTTGGCCCAACTCGGCATGTGGAACATTCAAATTTGGATTAATCTTTAGAACAAAAATATTGGGAGACGCTGTCCAGATTGACAGGCCTCAAGATAATATACTCATTATGGCTGTAAGTGCTAGGGATTTGTTTTCGTTAAAGAAGCAGCAAAATTATTACAATGATGGAAAGTGTTTTGAGAGGGAAAACAATTTTATTCGAAATTATGTTGTCGATCCGGTTATAACCCAGCCCACCAGTGTTCCAGAGATGGACTGGCAAAACAATTGGTATGTATATGATCAATTCATCCATTTTCATGTAAAAATAACTTTACCACCACATCTTGAAATATATAGGGTTGAAACAAACTATTCCCTGTGGGGTTGAACAGTTTCTTCATGTTTGATTTTATGACATCGTTGTTTCATTGCAGTGCTGCCCCGGTCCTGTTAAAACAGACACGAGCGGTCATCAGGGAACAAAGACAATCGATGAAGGGGCTGATACGCCAGTCTACCTTGCCCTACTGCCGCCTGGTTCCACAGAGTTCAACGGAAATATGTACTTGGACAGAGCGCTGGTTGACATCGTGTAGCACTAGCAGTCTACCAGACTATAGTATTCAATATGAAAATTTGGGTATCAATTGGCTTTAATGCAACTTTATATCAAAGGAACATTACAGAATTGGTAAGAAACCAACTTGTAAAATATACTTTTTGATCACAGATTTACATAAAACTTACACGGTCTAATGATGATGATAGTAGAAAACATCCCTTCAAATATTTCTGTCTGAAATGCCATATTTGATGAGAAATGAATAAACTAATTTTCCGATTGGAGTTTATCGCTCAGTGAGCGTTTTATTCATTTGTTGAATCTATATGATTTCATGCAAAATGTGTAATCGGTTTTTAACTATTTTCTCGTGACCCAGATGGCCGATCGATCTCAAACTTCGACAGGTTTGTCAGTTTATGTATATGGTGGATTACATAAAGTGCTTACACTGCAAGCAACTGTTTTGTTAGCAAAAACCAATTCTGTAATGTTCCTTTAAATAAATAGTGGAAGAAGCAACAACTCAGCCATTCTGTGTTATTTGCACTTTAAAGTAAACATTTAAGACTATAGTTTTTTTCTTTCTTACAGTTCTTTTTTACATTTATTTTGAAACCACCTAATATGCTTGTGTACTTCTAAAAAAGACTTAAAATACAAATATTAATTTTGTATTACTGTCTCTTTCATTCCAATTCCGGTTTGTATTTTTGAGTTTTTGGCTACATTCTTGCAATGCAGGGAAGAATTTAATGAATTAAAGTTGCTGACCTTTGAAATGGTATATGAAAAACCACAGAGGAAAAACTGACGCTTCTGTGGAAACTGTTACAAATTGGAGAACAACGTAATTGTTTATATTGTTTTAAAAATTTAAGCATACTATCGATGAAAAGCGAAGGGGAAAATAAAAGCTAAAGCAACTCACGCCAGATTTAATTATTTTATTTTAGGTGGATTAAAAGAGATCAGAGAACTCTATACCGACTCCGAGAGGGTACTATAATCGAAAAAGTGTCCCTCATTTGTGCTCACAACTCGAGATTATTTGCCCCTTTCCCGGGATGGACTAGCCGGTTTACTCGTCGGGTGTTTACATTCAAAGTTGGGCATTATAGCCCAAACATTCAACAGCCTTACTTGGAAATATTGAACAGAAAACTAACATTTTATTTCTAAGCAAATTTCCGATTTGCGGAAAAACACACAATACATGTGTCATCTCGGACTCCTACATCCTACACCATTGAACAGTGTACAAACCGAGGTGCAACACATTGCGCATGCTCATGTGTGTTGGGAGTATACCACTCACAGAGCCGTTACGGCTAGCTCTGACCACTAATCTTATATACCGCCCTCTAGTGACAACTCATAATGTATAATGCCACTCATGTCCTAAAGCATTAAATGCACTGACCCAAAGAGTTCTCAACAAACTCAAGCAGTAATTGTTGAGTCTCAATCATAATGAACCCATAACAATGTGGTAAAGGTACATCGTGTATACTTCATGCAAAATTAAAGTTGCTGACCTTTGAAATGGTATATGAAAAACCACAGAGGAAAAACTGACGCTTCTGTGGAAACTGTTACAAATTTGAGAACAAAGTAATTTTTTATATTGTTTAAAAAATTTAAGCATACTATCGATGAAAAGCGAAGGGGGAAATAAAAGCTAAAGCAACTCACGCCATATTTAATTATTTTATTTTAGGTGGATTAAAAGAGATCAGAGGACTCTTTACCGACTCCAAAGAGGGTACTTTAATCGAAAAAGTGACCCTCATTTTTGCTCACAACCGAGTTTATTTGCCCCTTTCCCCGGAATGACTACTAGCCGGTTTACTCGTCGGGTGTTTACATTCATCAGCCTTACTTGGAAATATTGAAAAGAAAACTAACATTTTATTTCTAAGCAAATTTCCGCTTTGCGGAAAAAACACACAATACATGTGTCATCTCGGACTCCTACATCCTACACCATTGAACAGTGAACAAATTAACAACTCATAATGTATAATGCCACTCAAGTCCTAAAGCATTACATGTACTGAACATGACCCAAAGAGTTCTCAGCAAAGTCAAGTAGTCATTGTCTCTTTTCTTTGAGTCTCAATCATAATGAACCCATAACATATATACCGCGTACAGTGCACTACAAGTTGGATTTTTTATGGGGGTGTGTACGTGATTCAAAAGTCCCATACCATTATACACTGTACAAATTTGTCCTATCATGGGTTCTACACAACTTCAAAAAATCCAACACGCATAATAAGAGTCCTAAGTGGTGCGTGACTAAAATATTAACAATAATTGGTTTACTTATAATGAAGGTAACCATGTCATCTTTAATACGATTATTTTCATTGAGCCATCCTTTGTCTTTTCAATGAATAATGTTATAAAGTATAAATACGATTAGCTTTTTATTCAGTTGGAGTCTTTATTCTACATAAAGGGATGTAACTCCCGGCGTTTTGGTTCCTTCAAAATATTTTTTCTTCCCCTCGAAATTACTTTTCGATCTCTTTAAATATTATTTCGGTCCCTTTCCTTATGTCAGTCTGTTTACTCTGATCTTCATAATAGATGATTTCAGGCCGTTGTCATTCTGCAGTGATTTTATCAACTTTGTGCATTAATTTACACGACTGGAAAATAATTAATCTTCTTTTTTTTTACAGAGTCACACAACTTAATTTATGCCGACCGATGGCTTGTTTCACAATTACCCTACTTATCAATTTGGGTATAACGATTTCGTAGCATGTCAGGGGTCATTGGGACAGCAGATGGGTGGTTCTGTGGCGGGACGGTGCAAAGCCGTACTGGTATGGTACATAAACAAACTGACATATTTTTTTTCCATACCACACGTTGGCTAATCATGTATACACGCATAAGGTATGGGCGCCTCCCCAGATCCCTTCACTGTTGACCCCGTGTGATAAGTGTACACCTAGAGATCAGTGGTGTACACTGACCGCTGCAGTTTAGTTGGAGCACTATACCCAGACGCCTCAAATACTGCGTTTAACACATTAATAGTAGAACCCGACTGGGTCATTGACGTGGTGTTTTGACTGTGTGTAGTTGTTTTTGTTGTAGTCGACCTGCCAGATTTTGAACCTTTTTCACGCTAAGATCGAGCAGATAACGTGTAATCAAGTAGATTTTTGAAAATCGATTATTATGGCAGGTCTACGAGTGGCTGTGGTAAGTAAAAATAATGTGGTACTGAATGAATGGCAACATTCGATTGTTGACTGTTTTCTGCTGCTGAAAGTAATCTTTGCCCAGGTAGGAGGTCAAAGGTTTGTTTGTTTGGTTGGTTGGTTTATTTCCATTTGCAAAACGTGTAAATACATAAAATAACAACTGTTATAATAGTAATAAAAAAATGTAATAAAAAAAGTACAAATGGAGGTAACATCCAGAGGAGGTATAACCCTCCTGTAGTGGAGTACCCAGACTGCCAGTACGGGTGCGTAGACTTTTTACGGGACATTCTTACCAGCCCTTCAATAGTCGGATTTCTTACTATGATCGGAAGTTATTGTCCTCTCATAGTGGTAAAATCTGACAATGCTGAGACAATAATTATTTGGCAAGCTCTTCGGCAAAAGCGATCCAGTTTCGCGCGGTGTGAATAGCGTCATTGTGTTCAGTGTGAAAAGGCCCCCTAGACCGATCTTGGCAGGTAGTTTTTTCTGGTTGGGATAATAATTTTTTTTTTTTACTTTCTTGTTTCCAATTGAAACACCCATAGAAAATACGAACATTTTATTTACGTTTTCAAAAGGTAAAATTAGTATTTTATTTTTCAAATTTCAGGTACATTTTACTTATTTGATTTATAACAATTACCAGTAACTTAGGTATTTTTGGAGATCGCTCGCACAAGTTTTGCACACGGCACGTCAGCTGCATGACAACAGGATTGAATGCCTAAAACTAGTCATGTCTGACTATTGCAAGAAATCCCATCACAGCAAAAAATCCTGTAAAATGTCTATGCACCCGTACTGACTGCTATTGGTTCCTAATCTACATGTATGTTTATATATTCATAATTATTAATTGCATGCGGAAATTTAATATACTATCCTGAGGTCAACAAATAAAAGACTACAAATATGATAAAGAAAGAATAAAATATAATGATTAATGCCCTGCTGATTTTGAGCATGAATGAAACAAGAAGTTAATGCAATGAAAATGTTTATATTATTAATGCCCTGCTGATTTAGAGCATGAATGACATGAGAAGTTAACGCAAAAAAAATGATTATACTTGTCCAAATAAAACTCTTTCAGATGGTAAGGAAATGCTTCCTTGATATACCAGTAAATTCATTTCTCAGGCAAACAGGAAGGGAGTTAACAATTTTAGGTAGAAGTTTGCGGTAATTGGAAGAAACCACATCCACTCTACAAACGCGACGGAGCCCAGGGTTACGTCATTGTTGGGAGTCCCTGGGACCGTTGTGGGACATACCTTTTTGCACTCACCGTGTTTGTACACATCGGTTTTGCACACACCATTGTGGGGACTTCCTATTGTTGTTCTATCATTCCCTTTTCTAAAGAATTACCTTGTTGGGACCCAGTTTAACAAATAAAAATGCTGCGGGCGGGCATGGTGGGACCTTTGTTCCTTTGTGTAAAAACTAAATAGTCACCATGTGAGTGTGTGTGGCTACCCAGACCCGCAGCCACTGCAAAGTTTTGCACACAAAGACATAAAAAAACTGTTGTCCTTATGCGAAGCAGGCTGAGTGATATATTGTAATGCTAGAATTCTTTCTTTCTTTCTTTCTTTGGTTGGTCAGACGGTCACAAAATCAAAAATGAAAAAGGCCATAACTCCTAAACTAGTACTACTAAAACTTGTATTTTAGGCCGATTTTAACCAAACTTGGTAAAATTAAACCTTGACACCTGCCCTACCTAGGAATGGAAATACATTTTGGCCAATGGTCATGCGGTGGTCAGTACTAGTGGTCATTTATTGAATATTTACAAAATGCTTCTTCTCACACATTCTTTAGCCGATTGCAACCTAACATGGACAAATGCTTCATTAGCTCGAGTAGAACGCGATAGGTGTAACCCTCCATCCTCCCAACGGTGGCATACCGGGGGGTTACGAGACAACTAATGTGAAAATCCACATATGTGCAAATTTGGACTATTTTTGTCAGACTAGTGAGTAGATTTGCCAAATTTCGACCAATTTTGTCAGACTAGTGACCAGATTTGACAAATTTTTACTACTTTAAAACCAAATGACGCTTGGTAAGCCCTAGACTTGATTTCAAGTTTGAAATCACTGTTAGTTCTCTGCATCAGCCATGCAAAACTCCCCTCACAGATTGGCTATCAAACGCCCTAACTCGCAGTCTCAGACTTGACCCTCTTGTGTATTAAAATATTCATTTATTCAGAACTGAAATTTACATAACAACACTGATACCAGATCAAGAGATGACCAATCAGGAGGCAACACTCGCCCTGTTGGCTGCATTTAGGTAACAACCACTTCATATTTTCTGTGTTAAATCTCATCAATATTAATCTTTAATAGTGCTTTGTAGTTTTCGTAGGTATGGTATTTAAAGTGTATAGTTAAAATAACACAGGATCTTAAAATATAAAAAAAATACTAAATTACCTGATTCTTACGAGAAGAAATACCGTTGTTACCTATGGTTTAAATGGAATCACAGGGTAATTTTCCTGCAAATTTGAATTTAAAAACCAGAATCTATTTGTTTTTTAATTATTTGAAAGCTGCAAGTTAAATTCAAGAGCAGCGGCATAATTTAATAACATGCCATCAATGTTGTATTTCTGTACTATTTACTGTGTTACAAAATTGTTCAATTCAAATATTCATTTTATCAAAGGCTTTTTGCGATTCTGACCGATAGGATTGTTGCATCCACTTTTGGACTAATGCGCCTAGGGTGTGTACAAAGTACAAACCGATGAACGAGATTTAAGATTCCCAAGTCTGTGATCAAAAGTGAATGCTGGGCGGGATATAATCCACAAAAGGGCACTATTTCAGGCATTACTGTATCTTCGGGTAGACAAAACAAGACCTATAGTCAAAAACCACAATCACAGACTTGGAGCCAAGTCTAGGTTTAGCCCCATATCTCGGTGTGAACCTGGAGGTAAGACTCATATCAAAAGCAATTTTTTCAAATAGCCTGCAAAGCACTTTTCTCTAGACTTTAACCCTCCTACTGTCAGTGACTTTTGGCAACATTTTCCAGTGAGTTGACCAACCATTTGAAACCATTCGACTGCCAAGGTTGTGTACGGTGGCTCAACTGTGCTCAGAACTAACTGTGTACTGTGTACATGCATTCCCTCATGGTATCATATTTCAGGCTGGCATAGTTTATCTATCATTCAAAACCACTTGAATGGTATTGAATGGTCAGACAGCAAGAGGGTTAATGAAGCTAATTTATCCAATGATAATTGGCAAGTACAACAGTCATCCTTCAAAAAATTTTAGTCACTTGTTCACGGGGCACAATTTTCTTTGACCTGTACCGCTGCTTGTCACACATTGATTGGAGTAATTACACATATTGAGAGCCCACTACAGCACTGTGAAATGTTTCTCTTCTTTTTTGTTGCGCCCAATATTTTTGTGGTTTTTACGTGAAAGTACGTTCTTTCATCATCAATGTATTTTCAGTTTCGAAAAAACAACAAAATTTATGATAAAAATGTATATGATTTTATACTTGTTTTGGAAGAAAAGGTCAATGAAAAGTTCAAATTTGAAAACAATTATGTGACATTTCACCAATGATACAAGCAGCTTGAAAATTTTATTTTTTTTAAATCAGAAATTTTGTTTACTAAATATATACAAAATATACTCAGTTTAGTTCTCAAATATTTGACATTTTTAGTAACGAATGAACTAATAATGATTATGATTAGGTTCTGTAATTTATCCAAAAACAGTCGCCCAATCACTACACATTGATATCAAACCAATGAACTAGCCCCCTTTCAGTGTTCCCTTTGAATACGGGACATGAGTTGTTCACATAATTGTCGGAAGCAATGAACTCAGTACATGTAGCCAGCTAAACGAGCTTCTCAAAATGTTCCAAATGGAGAGTCGGTAAAACCAAACTACTTAACAAATCAAACGATTGCATTTTTAGGTTACTGGTAGCAACAAGGGTATTGGTTTTGGCATCGTGCGAACCCTATGTAAGCAGCTTGACAACGGAATCGTCTACCTTACTGCAAGAGATGAAGGGAGGGGTAAAGAGGCCGTGGCTAAACTCAACCAGGAAGGTCTCCAGCCTAAATTCCACCAATTGGACATCACTGATGAAGGAAGTGTTACTAAGCTGCGAGAACACCTTCAGAAAACTTATGGAGGGTTGGATATACTGATAAATAATGCAGGGATTGCATTTAAGGTAATACGCTGTCTACCGCAGAGGTCTAAATACATTTGTGGCATTAGCGCTACAAAGTCTTGAAACTAAAAACAGACTACCACTTTGGTATCTTCTTCAAAACGCTGTGATAAATACTCAATACTAAATACTTAAAGGAACATTACAGAATTGGTAAGAAAAAAACTTGTAAAATATACTTTTTTATCACAGATTTACATAAAACTTACACTGTCTAATGATGATGATAGTAGAAAACATCCCTTGAAATATTTCTGTCTGAAATGCCTTATTTGATGAGAAATGAATAAACTCATTTTCCGATTGGAGTTTATCGCTCAGTGAGCGTTTTATTCATTTGTTGAATCTATATGATTTCTTGCAAGTGTGTAATCGGTTTTTCACTATTTTCTCGTGACCCAGAGGCCGATCGATCTCAAACTTCTACAGGTTTGTCAGTTTATGTATATGGTGGATTACATAAAGTGCTTACACTGCGTGCAACTGTTTTGTTAGCAAAAATCAATTCTGTAATGTTCCTTTAATATAAAGCTTCCAGCAACACAGTTCTTATTTAAATTTATTTCAGTTGGAATAAACCTGTACAAAACCATTTTTAAAAACAGATTTTTCAAGCGTTCTAAATTTTATTCATTCATGTTTTTATTTGTTATTAATTTTGTTACACGTCCAACAGAGCAATGACCAATTTAAGGATGGTCATTAGAATCTAAGAAGAAATATTCAGTTTTAGATATGGGAGGAAACCCAAAATGGGGAAAACGCATGTAATCAGGTTGGGACTGAAAACCAGATCCACATGCAAGACTCCAGTCTGAGGTTGGATTTGAACAGGTACATTTATATGCGAATGTGATCAGTATGTTCAATACCAATGAAATAGTTAATTTAAAATTTAGAAAAATTGAAATGTTGTGTCCTTCATCTGTTGTGTCAAGATTTTCTTTAAAAAAATTGTAACCTAATCTGTTTCCATAGCAACTGAATCTGTTCACTGTTTGATAATTCTTCTTCCTTCAAGTACTGGACAACCATTTTTTACCCAAAGTTACCTCTTCTCTTTTTGTTCTTTTTTTCCTTCAGCGAGGCTCCACTGAACCCTTTGGAAACCAAGCAACCATTACAATGGCAACTGACTACAGGGCAACTCTGGATATTTGCAATTCTTTTCACCCTGTAATAAAACCCCATGGCAGGTATAGAAAGTTGACCACAGATTTGATTGAGGAAATGCATTTCAACATGCCTTGACCATGCAATAAAAATTTATATTACAATAGACACATTTGTTGGCTTTCATTATGATGAAATGTGCGCACTTGAAAGGCTATCATTGGCTGAGAGCTGTGTGCATTGGTGCATGTTTCCGTTGCTTTTCATCAAAGATGGTGGTCAATGATGTCACATGCAATCCGTCTATAGCCTGTTAACACTGTTTGTTTGCAGATGCCGTGGAGTTTATACAGTTTGAAAACACACAAACATGTAGCATTACACCACCATCCTTCTCATCCCATAAAAGGAGCGTGTTCTCTCCTTCAATCCAGTGGTGTTTATGGGCATGTGGGAATGTATTTCCTTGTTTCCAGTTGCCATTTATAATTAAAAAAATATAATTAACCAACTGTTACTGATTCAAAGGTAGGGTTTTACTTTAGTAATGACCCTCCAAAATGTTTTCATTTTTTTTTGCATCCTGTGAAATTATTTTGTCTGAAACACCCCTGTTGATTAGGAATCGATAAAAAGTTTGAATCTGATTCATGCTTGAATCGTTGGCTCAGATTTCTGAGGTTTGGTGTCCGCTTATGAAGGCCGCAGCCAGAGATGCAGTGACCTCTCGCTAAACATTGATAGGCTCAACGTTTTTGTGGAAATACAGTGACAATATTTTGCTGTTTTCTCAACAAGTAGACACTGTATTCAGCTGAAGCTTTCACAATCTACATCCCTACCTTTAAGTGCCCTTTGTTATTTATGCATACCAATGTTTCCCTTCTGTATGACTCCAAGTTCCTGATATCTTATTAACTAAAATAAAATTAATTCATCATTTTTGGTGTACAGGATAGTTAACGTTTCCAGCATGAATGGAGCAAAAGCTTTCAATGAATTGAGTGAGGAGAACAAAGCTCGTTTCAGAGCTGTCAAAACGGAGGAGGACATCAACCTTCTCATGAGAGAGTTTATAGAGTGAGTGTATTGTGTTGTTAATATTGACATTCAACTCCGGCACTCTGTATGCATCCCCTCCCCGAAGACAAAAACAGCATGCTGTACAGTATGCAGACGACATGCAGAAAAGGCCTCTATGCCTGGAATTTCGTCTTTGAGAGGGCAAGGCCATTTTTTCATTTTGCAAAGGGCACTTCCAATGGAAAATCTTAAAGTCTATGGGAAACTTTTGAAGGGGACACCAAGGCCAAGACCAGTTTGTGTTATTGACATTCAGCTCCGGCATTTTTATGACAAGAACTTCACACTTTTACTTGAGGAGGTAAAGACAATGAGTTAGGTTAGGACCCTACCGAAATCCAAACTGTGATGTTTGAGTTACTCTTTTACACTGATTTTACATTATTGAATTCTAGCGCTTGCATAATGTGCTCAGGATAAATAATAATGTACCTGCATTTCACCAACGGAGAGTGCTAGTGCGGCTACACAGTGCACTGATCGAGTAATCACATCACACAAAACAGGTATCATAACAAATTGCATAGCAGGTACGCCAGGGTGCATGTATTATGTGCAAAGGTAAAAAGGTAATTGCTGATATTATGTATAAATCTAGAGACAACAAACCAATGTGTAATTTCACATTTGTCACGCTTAAAGGTACATTATTTTACAGTATTGGTAAGGATAAAAAACATTGTGGAATTTTAGTCTGAAAGCTTACTGATTATGAAGTTCAAACTAGAAACATATTTCTGTGAAATATTTTTCTCCGAAAGTAAGTCATATTCGAGAAAACTGTATCTGAAAACCGGGAAGAACAGGTAATTTTGGTTGTTACAACAAAAATTAAGGACGATGCTGAAAATTGTGCATGGATTTTCACTATTTTCTCCTCACTCACACAACGGGTTAGGCCCAAATTTTTACAGGTTTGCTGTTGCATTTATAGGGTTGATCTTACAAAATATGAACACTGTCTGTGACTATTTTGTTAGCTCTACCAAACCTGTATAATGCCTTTATTACATTTTTTACAGTGCATCTTGGAGCACTGATTGACCAAACAATGCAGCGAAGGAAATGTGGGGCATGAGTCAGTTCATAATTATGTGCATAGCATGTGGGACATTTTGACACAGATCAGAGAACATGCATAGGGGGATTTTAGACAGATATGCAACAACATTAACATATATCTGCACTCTAGAAACATTTAAAACATGCTGTACTAAATCATGGAGGTAACTTCACAGTTCAAAGTGTTCATTTGGCATTAAAATTAACTCAGGTCTGTGATTTCTCCACTGTTCTTTCCAGAGCTGCCAAGGAGGGGAATCACAAAAGTAAAGGTTGGCCCAGCTCGGCATATGGAACAGTCAAACTTGGATTAATCTGTGGAACTAAAATATTGGGAAACGCTGTCCAGATCGACAGGCCTCAAGATGATATACTCATTATGGCTGTAAGTGCTAGAGATTTGTTTTCGTTAAAGAAGCAGCAAAATTATTACAATGATGGAAATTGTTTTGAGAGGGAAAACAACTTTCAAAAAAATATTAATTATTTGATTGATTCTGACATAATAACTTGGCTTTATTCCACGTACTGCATCCTTTTGGAACTCCTTGTCTGGTGCATGTTTCCCTCCATCCTACAATCTAGACTGTTTTAAGAGGAAATATATTCCTACCTTCAGCTCCCCTAAGTAATTTTCATCTTAAATACTTATGTTCTTGTAGCCCCTTACCCAAGAGTGGCTTCTAGCCTTTTTTGTGCGAACTTGCATACCATTTAATAAAAAAATGTTCCAGAAACGGACTTGCAGAACAAATATAATGTGTAACGATGATCGAATAATTTGTATAGTCATTATATCGTAATTTTTCCACCACATATTGAAATAAATACAGTTAAAAAATATTAGTTCCTGTGGGGTTGAACAACATCTTCCTGTTTGAATTTATGACATCATTGTTTCATTGCAGTGCTGCCCCGGTCATGTTAAAACAGACATGAGCAGTCATCTTGGAGAAAAGACAATCGATGAAGGGGCTTATACGCCAGTCTACCTTGCCCTACTGCCGCCTGGTTCCACAGAGTTCAATGGAAATATGTATTTGGACAGAGCACTAGTTGACATCATGTAGCACTAGCAGTCTACCAGACTATAGTATTCAATATGAAAATTGGGTTATCAATTGGCTTTAATACAACTTTATACAAAATATGGAAGAAGCAACAACTCAGCCATTCTGTGTTATTTACACTTTAAAGTAAACATTTAAGAATGGTCTTTTTTCTTTCAATTTTTACATTTATTTTCAAACTGAACCACCTACTAATGCTCGTGTACTTCTGAAAATACAAATATGAATTTTGTATTACTGTCTCTTTCATTCCAATTCGGATTGTATTTTGGAATTGTTGGCTCTATTCTTGTCATGCAGGGTAGAATTTAATGACCTACTGCAACCTGGTTCCACAGAGTAAAAAAAAACGTACTTGGACAGAATACTGGTTGACATCATGTAGAGCAGTTTACCTGACTTGTATTCAAGATGAAATTTTGATTATCAAATATTGACTTGCAAACTAATAAAGTAAATAGTTGAAAAAGCAACAACTAAGTGAATTTTCAGATTTTGACTTGAGGTATGTGTGATTGGAAATCAGATTCTGCAACACAAGGTTATTTAGCAATGCTGTACATGTACTACACGTATGTTTCTGAAATATTAACCACACAATTATTCATATAGAATTCACTGCCTCTTCCAGCCCGATGAAATTGGGATGATATTTTGGGGGTACCTGCCTTCTATTTTTGTCATCAATCAAGTAAATATGAAGGGGGGTGTAAGGAATAAGCAAGTGAATTTGTATAGTTTTAATTTTGACATGGGTGAATTGAAATGAGATTCCCAACGGCTGGTTACAGGCTCTCATTAAGTTATTAATGCCTAATAATATTTTCTTAAATACTTAACACACATTTATTTATGGAGAATTCACTGTCTCTTTGTTATGCTTCTGTGGAAACTGTTAAACAATTGAGAACAAAGATGACATAACTTTGTTTTGTTTTTAGAATTAAAGTATATCGATAGGCTAAAAGCTACCTTAACTCATGCCAAATTTAGTTTGTTATTGTTGGTGAATTCAAAGATATCATGGAGAACTTGGGACTCGATGTTATTCTTCTCAATTTGTATTTTTGTCATTCATTTTCGAATAAAGTTACACAAAAAACGAATTAATTTCATTGATCTATTTTATTTTAATTTATTTCAAAGGAGGACTAAATAATGTTGATGACATTTTCTGCTGTGGTTGTTTACAATTTTTTTGCAAATTCGATGGAATAAAAAGTAGTTTGGTGATATTTACTTTTCTCAAAACCAATAGAAAGCAACCCAGATGGAAGAACAATATTGCAATGATGTACATGTACCCATATTGATTACATGAACCACTTCTGGTGTCGTTGGGAAATCTGTCCCCTGAACTGAAATTCTGTCCCGTATGGGAAATTAATGTGGGCTGAAGGAGGTTGATTAAAAAAAAACAGAAGAAATTTGTTCTTGGTTCGGCCGTATTAGGGGACAGAAATTATGAGGGAACAGAATTATGAGGGGACAGAATTATGAGGAGACAGAATTTCGAGGGGGGCGGGGGGCAGAATCTCCTGCCACACCGGCTCCAAAGCTGGCATGGCTCTTGTGAAATTAATTCCAAATACATTCTTTTCACCTCAATTAAATAGTGTTGTGAAATCTTGAGTCATTGGAGCACGAATGGAAGGTCAAAAAAAACTTTACAAATTAAATAAAATGTTCAACCAAAAGCAAGGACCAGGACCCACTTTCATTGAGCTGCTTAGGAAAACAACCATAGAGCAAGAACCATGGAGGGTCTTTCTACCTCCATGGTATAACCATGGAGGCCGATAAAACGGCTTAACAATTTTCTGCTTGGCAACAATGGAGGACTCCCGTAGTCACAGATGATACATGATATGGTATTTTGACTGATATTCTTTGACTAGTGAGCAAACATTTATTGTGCTTAAGCTGCTCTATGGAATGGGAGACTTTGGAGATGATAGCGGGCGTCTCATATAACGGGTCTTTTTCCGATGTTCTTGTCGCTGAGAACATCGACTCTGTCCTTTCTCCATGCTGAGAACAGGGGAAATAGCCCGTTGAGTGGGACGCCCTCTGTCGTATCATAGGTCCCTTTATAATATACCGACAAATCATGTTTATTTACTGTATAAACACCTGACACTAATGCTACAACTAATACTATATTGGTGAGACAGAAGTACAACCTTAAGTTTGTGTGTTACACAATCTTATTTTCACCAAGTTAGTTCCCCTACTATACAACGCAAGTTTGTGACGTCACAATTATTGACGTTTCTATGTGATTATGCGACAGTGCGTTAAGGTTGCTATTGATACAATGCATTATGCAGAAGCGCCAAGGTGGCACACTTTTTACCACCACACACACTATACCCGTAGCTTTAACGAAGGCTTACTATCGGAGATGACTTCGCGTTTTATTGTTATACAGCCGGGGAATTTCATAGTGTAGAATGCGTACAATAATTATTGTAAGAACTCATCGACAGACAAGGAGTGTATCATAGGGCCTAACACTGCATGAGTCTCATTTGAAATGTGACCCATGCTCAGTTGTAGACGAAGAAGAGGTACACGTACATTATCTCAAGAATGATCGATTTTCACTGGGGATTTGATCTTTGTTTCAGCTGGTCATCATTGATCCCGGTAAACAACAAGGCCTAGGTCTACAACAAGGCCTAGCACACAACAGAACAGGGTCATCTGGTCATGTAAAGGTTAATTTCCAAACTAGATTGGTCCTGGTATCCATGGCTTCATGCAATCAGTGCAGGTCGTCGATGCTACTGCTGCTTCAAAGATTCACCTTTGCAGCTTGAAAGTGAGAACTAGTTACGTCGAACAGTATTTTGTTTTTTTCATCAACTGTTGTCAATGATGATCTGCTGCGAGTGATCCCCTAATGAACATTATTTTTTTGGCAGTAGAATTTCTGACTTTTGATAAGCTCATCGTACCGTTTTTGTATCTGAGCTAGAAGTGACTCAATGTGCGGCCAAAGAGTTGCAGTCTGTTAGCAATGATTTGCATAGGTAAACAAAACTTGCTTGTAGGACACCAAATATTTTAGAAAGCAACTTATCTGAACTACTGCCAGGAAAGGACACATCAGTCAGTAGCAGTATAAGTGAAACTTGACAATCTTGGAAAACGACCCCAGAATCTGCGTGCAATGGGAGGACAAGGGGGCGTAGAGGGGGAGACGAGGAGGCAACCGTCGTCAACATCGGCGTGCCGGGCATCATCATCATCGGGGTGGTGGAAGAGGTTTTAACATTTTTTTCCGCCAGGGAGGCGCACAACAGAGCCCCATTCAGCGCCGTCTGCTTTCCAGTTTCATCTGTATCGGACTTGGCATTGGGTTTTTGTTTTACGGCATTGCAACGAGTGTCATCTTCTCAACTACTCCATGGCAAGGGTTTTCCTGCATTGGTGTTGGGATAATGCTGATAATATGTTCATCCTTTGGCTTTTGGAGAGTCTACCACCTTCATCAAATAGATCAACGTCAGCAAGAGCAGCAAGCAACAGTGTCGACTGTTTCACAAGGAAACTTGGGACCACAGCTAACAACACAACAGCAGCCGCAGCCGCACTTGTGGGCGATCACTGGACAAAGTATGACAGCAGCCCCACCTTACGGAGCTGAACGGGAGCAACCCCTACCCGGATATGCAGCAACAGTGGGTCCGATGGTACCCTTTCAACCACCCTACTCCCAAGCAGGAGGTCCAGTGCCTCCCTACACCCAAGCGGGGGGTGTTGCACCGTATCCCCAATATCCAACAACACCTGGAGGTGTGCAATTCTTTCCTCCACAATCCATCGCTAATGAGCCACAGCCATACTCAGCATCATATGGGTATGTACAAGTAGAACTGAGTTCTTGAATTTTGTCCACCAATGTACAATGTTATGATAAAACAAATCACATCAGATATTAATGTGTCTCTGTCAGTATGAATATACTTCTATTAACTGCTGGCTGTTTCAACCAGAAGGCAGAGATAAAAACTGAACTGGAACCCTTAAAAGAGGAATTTCAGCTTGTGTTTAAAACTGGTTTCAAAATACACTGTATTTCGTAACACATAAAATGGCGCGTAACATTAAAAGTTCAGAAAACAGGAAAATTGTGTATTTTCCCGTAGATGACAGTTTACAATTTACTGAAATCTTGCCTTAAAAACTAAGGAGAACATATCGTATCATATTCAGCTGTTATTTTATGCAGTAGCCTATAACTTGAGGCTTCAAGAAGAAAAAAAGAAAGAAACTAGAACAATTCTGGCAAATAAACTTCACAGAAAATGTAACTGTACTAGAATACTAGGCCCTGTTGCATTTCCAAACCATCATTTTGTCATAAAGTTTAACAACGTTTGCACAGTCTTTTGTGGCGCTGATTTGTGTTTTAATTATGTTTTTTTTCCCCTACATTGTTATCCTGTAGTATTCCATATCTATTGTTTTCCTTAACGGCAGCATTTTCCTTTTCCATCAGAACACAGGCACCATATCCACCCACTGACCCTTCCCACGGACCAGCGCCAATTAACTCATCAGTCACGATGCCACCGCCACCATCTTACGATGAAGTGATTATAATGAATGAGCAGAACAATAAGTGATCATCATCAACCCCATCTGGGATGAAATATTCCTTCCTAATTATTTACCGCTATGATTATTATTTTTGTTTGTTTATAAATGGTAAAATTATCACAAGGTCCAAGGTATAAAATATCCACGTTGTACGAACATTTTAATACCTATGTATCTATATCTACCGCAAGGCCAAAATCACAGAGACTGACTTTTAATCTAAAAGCCTTGCTTTTTGAAAAAGGGCTTGCTATACATGTATCAGGTTTGGGGGTTACTTGCTTATTTTATATATTTGTTTAAACTTATTTTTATGATGATATTTTTTATCGGCAAAGATTTCACTTGCATTTTTTAAATGTATCACCACAACTTCACGGACATTTGAAGTCTGTGAAACAAAGAAAATATTTCTTTGCAAAGCCAATAGCAGCGTACCAATTACACCAATGCATTACAGCATCCTACAAGTAATCTCGTTAGAATGCTATTTAACACATTGATGTGATTGGTGCACTGCTATTGGCTTTGCGAAGACATCTCGAGCTGTATTTTCCCTGTGCAACAAAATGTGTGTGCTTAAAAGAGGAGAACCCATACATGGGTCTGAATGGTTGTGCAGAAATGGAAGTTTTAATGGACAAGTTTGATGTGTCTTTTTTGTTAAATACACTCAATTTTCTGGGGCTAGAATTCAACCAATTTTTATACTTTATTTTGATATGGACATATTACGAGTAACACGTAAAACGCATCATCGCTGTTGTGCAGTATTAACTTTCTTCTGTAGTGACGTTTAAAAAAAAGATTTTTGTACATGTTTGTTTCACCACTCTGCCTTCTAAAGTTGCTCATTGGGTATGAATAATAAAATTGTGTCCTTATATCACGTGTCATTGCTATCAAAGTGTAACTGCTTTTATTTGTTTTTATCTTTTATTTGTTGTTATGACAATAGTAATCAAAATACGACATGGTATTCAACAAAATAGCTATGCGTCAGGTTATAGCTCCCATCCTGCCTCGTTTTGCACATTTTTCTTTTGAAGTCTCGAGAGTAAAGAATGGAGATAAACAGATAATCAAAAGTCAATTTATTACATGGTTGATCCCGTAAGGTTTTATTATTATACCCCACACAAGCATGGGGAATGAATATAATGTCAATAGAACACGTCATCGCTAATATCATACAAAACGCTCACGTGTGTACGCGCCACACATCAGCCAATGAAGGTTTTCGTTTTGAACTCAGTGAGGGCAGTGTAACACACTTGTGACGTCATATGCGAGAGGTCAATGGTTCACTGTCTTTTACATAAAGCGGGGGAATTGTATGAAGTTACAGGATGAGCTTTCCGATTGAAACTTTTTGTTTCTATATTAATTATCACAACTGGCGTTCGATACTCGGTCGGATACGTTAAAATTACACAAAACAACAACTTTACCACGTACGAAAACATGATTGTGTCAGATGTACAGGTTCTGTCTAATTACAATTTTATAATATGATATTATATTTTTGTAATTTTATTAATTTATTATTTATTTATTTTGCTATATTTATATTTATTTATTTTAAATTTGTTCTTTTAATGTTAGTTAGACAGTAAAATAGTTTTCTTGTTTATGGTAAGTTTGGTTGTTTATGGAGTTTTCCTTATAACTCTGATCCTGAGGAAGTATAGTTTCCCCCTCTTCTCTGTAGATATGATACATGGAGTATATACATGTATTATTTTACATATTATAAAATCCTCTTCTTTACCTGTAGCTTTCCATTACTAAATTATTGATCTCACATGGCTGCAGTAAGTCTGACTCATTTTGGATTGTTGACACGGCACACTGCAGTGGGTTTTATTGTGACATTTTGCATAACAAAGCCATGACCTTCAGTTCGAAATAAACGGGCTGTACACACATTGATATTCATACAACCAGTACAATTGCCAACAACATGCCAGTGATTTTATTGAAACTTATGCTGTAGTTGGGTCAGTTGAAATGGGAATTCCAAGTGCATTCTGAAATCGGTATCTCCATTGAGCCTTCATGGGATTTGCTATATATGCTTATTTTCATCTGCAGCATTATGTACATTGTCATCATCCATCATTGACTATTGTGGTAAACAACGTGGCGTCTATTTTTATAGGCCTTCATTTAGAACACAAAAGGCTGAATTTGAAAAATCCATCCAGGTATGGGCGTATCGATACTGCTGAGGAAAGGAGCTATCTGAAGGTTGACACATACATATGTGCTTTTCAGTGAATTTTGTGGTTTGTGCGACGGACTGTGCTGTCATGCTCAATGTCGTGCTTGGTGTAACCATAGAGCAAGTTCCATAGAGCTACGGTGTAACCGCCTAAATTTAACGATTTCACATGCCTTATGTACGTCAGAGATATTGAAGTATACTCTTAATATTGCTCCATGATAAACAAAACAAATATTCGGGGTTAAACCTCTTCTATCAGACATAATGCTTCAGGGGAAAGACGCCTGCATGGCCGTTTGAATGACTAAGAATCCTGCGTACAAAAAGTGGAACGTATATTAAAGGCTACTTGAGCAACGTTATTTTATGTCATGGGAGAAGCAGGGGGACGATCAAGGGGCTTCCCAGATGGCAACCGTAACCACCAACATGGAGATGGTGGTTTTTGCACCTTCATCTGTTCGGCCAGGCCTCTCAGAAACGGGTTTGTCTGCAGTTTGTTTTGCTTTGCAGCTGGCCTCGGATTAATAAGTTATGGAATAGTGAGCTACATACTGCAGATCAATCTTTTGATAGCTTGGCAGGTGTTGATCTACATCGCTATCGGGGCTATGCTGATATTAACTGGTGTTGTTACGTTAGTGAGATTTTGTTGTCTGTATCGATCGTTTCGACGGCACCAGGAGCAGACAGCCCAAAACTTTGCTTTTCATGTGAACTTGGGCCCACAAGAGCCGCAGGTGAGGATGACCGGACAGCGTTCGGCACCGTACCAATCTTACGGACCTGGACAAGATCAGCCCCCAACTGGGTATCCAACAACAGTGGGTCCTCAGTATACTACAGGGACATACCCTCGGCAACAACCCTATCCCCAAGCACGGGGTGCGGTGCCACCCCAGCAGCGAACACCACCTGTGCAGACAGGTTTATATGGGTAATGTAGATATAGGAGCTTAAAAAATCATCGTTTCTGTATAGTCGAGACGTTGGATTAAAAAAATATCATGGAATTTGTGATAATATTTATCAAAATCCAGTTACGAAAATGTTTGGACACGTTAACCGTGCCCTAGATTGGTGCTTTGCATGTTTTTTAAATTTGTCATGGCAGTTTACACTCAAACACACCCACGATAATAGAGAGCCATGCAGTGTGATGGCTGATTATAAACGCAAAAGTTTTGTTTTGTTTTTTGTTTGGAGGTTTGTTGGTGTTGTGTATACATGCACCGTCAGTAGCGAAATCTACATTACCCAGAGTAAATTGGTACTAAGTTTAAAGCAATAATGTTAAGAGTTTTATTAAGCAATGTTTGTTTTCTGTTTTATAGGACCCCACAGACAGGCTACCCGCCCACGGCCCATGCGCAAGAGACTGAACCTTCAGCACCTCCTCCCTACGATGAAGTAGTTTATAAGTAAACAAAACAAAATTTAACTGACGTCATTTTTATACCAGCTCCTTTTCACGTACATCTTATTTTACGGGGAAATTGTGTCATTAGTAATGATGCAGGACAATTAAATTAATTAACATCCTCTTATTTTCAATAACAACATCATACAGTCGACAACCTTTTTTGAAATGTTCTCAAGTTTTGGTAAAAAAAACACCCAAAAAACACGTTGGTGTGTTGTGAAGGATTTGTGCACGCGCATCACTGCGGCAATCAAAAGCAAAGGTGGTTTGTGCCGGGGTCTTTAAGCATTATGTTCTCGACTTTGACAGTATTTCAGAAGAAAGTATTTCTCTGATGGAGGATTGTATTTGGTAGTATACGCCTTTCTTAATATGTATGCATGACGTCACCATTGTAATCCAACAAAACGAGTCGTACAGCTGTCATTGGTCAATGAAAATTTAATATTAAGAAAGCGTCACTCATCATGTTTTTGGATTGAAACTAAAGTTTTCTTGTTTTCGTTTTTTACAATCATCTACTTTGATTAAAACCTTTCATACCGAAGTCATAGTGGACATCATATTCCCATGTAGCTATTATCATAATTTCGACAGACATCATGTGAACTGACAACAAACGTAACAAAACTAGCCTTTGTCCGGTTGCAAAAACTGAGTTTGCACACATGTGCTCTAGTCTTCAACCGCATGCTTGCTTTGCTTTTTCCTGACGACGAAGTTACATAATCAAAACGTCGAGGTTATTTTTAAAACCTGGTTGTTTTTAAAACCAACACATCTCATATGTAGGACAGATTATTACACAATAATCTAAATTTATTTCCACCGTGCACAAAAAATCACCATAATCCAAAATGTTTCTGTATTTTCACCCCAGATGTAGCCTTCGAAGGTCATCCTTTGACGTGGCAAGGTTTAATATCTCAAAGCCTCATATAGCATCAACTAATTTAGAGCTGCAACATTTGCATCTTGCAATCATGGATATTTTGCATAACACATAAAAACAGGGATAATATTTCAGTCAACATAACAGGGGAAAAGTTTCCATAATCAAGGAGATGTTCAAATTTGTTCATCAGAACGAGGAAAGATTTGTTTATTTTCAGGGAACTTTCTGCAGAATCAGGGAGAGAGGTTGACAGCTTTGCTAATTCATTGTCAAGCATTTTCCTGATCTTCTGCCTTGGTGAATATTGTTATTGAAAGCCTCAGCATGTTATTTGCATTCATAGCAGATCAAAAACGAAGAAAACATTCAACTTTCTTGGCGAGCTCTCCTGTTGTCAGGTCACTGAGTTTTTAGCTCATCGCGAACATGAAATTGTAATCTTAGTAGATTTGTGTATGTTGGGAATAAACCAAAGTTTTCTAAATTGCATGTAAATCTCGAACTAGTGTTTCATTACAAAAGTGAATGGTCTGTACACTAAGGCATGACACATAACTTGCGGAGAACAAATGTATATATTTTCTATAGTAGATTAACGTTTTTGCCAGCCGAAGAAATTAGCATATCAATACACACTCGTTGACATTACATAACAGATGTTCGAGACAGAGACTTCCCACAATATTAAATGTTCGTGTAATGTTAATCCGTAGGCTATAAGCTGCAGTGGACGACACTAATTATTTGTTACAAACATACTTTTGAAAAAAATTGTCAGCATTATTTAAACATGCACGTTCAAACCTCAGCAAGTTCCTTATGAGAAAATGTGAGACTGAGAGAATTAGAAAAGGTGCATGTATATGTATGTACATGCTTCCAATCGCGATACATCTAGAAATCAGATTCAAACTGGTACACTCACTAACACGACAAAATATGTCTTACCGTATCGTCTCATCCAGTGACAAGTTCCATTTTCGTCATGTCAGCCAGATCCAAAGACAACAACCAGCACAAAATTATCTCTAATAGTTTGACATGAGCTCTGACATGTGAACTGTATAGCTGTCAATTCCAAGCGGTGGGCTCCTTTCCAGGTTCAGTTCTGTATTCCGTGACTTTGATGCTGTTACCGAGACCTTTTGATCATGGGGATAACACAGTTACATGGTTGATTATTGAAATAATAAACAAGAAAAATCAGTGATTTTTTGTCTAATAAAGCTTGTTTTTCATAAAATGTTTAATTTTAGGGAAAGAGTTCAGAAACCAGTTGTCACTTTTTCACCAATGACCACATTGCATTACCCACCTGGTTATAACAATTCATTCTGGGTGACTTTTCCGGTAGGCCTACACAAATGGTTTGATTGTGTACTGCAGTTTTGAAAAGTTTATCTGAAAACAGTGAAATGCTTCCATGTGCGAGAAATTTGTTTGGGCCCACACAGTCATGATGGACGGTTCACATTTTATTTAAAAAAAACGTCAAACCCGATGGTGATGAACGCTGAGTGGTCGGACGTTGGTGTTGGTTAAAACTAAATGGTGCAAAAACGTTCGTATACTATTAACAAAAAACAACATGTTTCGGCCTACCTTTTATAATGTCGTCAGTATATCCACGCACAATGTACTGTAGACTCCAACGAGCATGACGAGTAGCATGTCATCTTCGTTACATTTTCCGACTGCCGACTCTATCAAATTCCGGCACCAAATATCGGCGATATTGGTTCAATTTCGTCTCTTACAAAACCCCTGTGTAAGACTGCAGCCAGAAGGACACGGGACCAGGACTCGACTGAAGTGACTCTGTGGGTTTTCCGTGGCAAATTCGAAAGAAATTGTATCCTTCGTCCTCGGTAGTGGAATTTAAACTACGGTGAAAATGGCGCAATTCACATTTCTTCTGGGTGGTCGAGTCGCAGACAACCAGAATGTAGTGCGGGACCGTGTCACCTTTGTGCGATTGCGCTGTTAAAACTATAACCTATTATTAGTTGGAGTTGAAAATAAAAGATGGTCAGATAACAATCTTGTTTTCAATGATTTTGTAGGAAATAAATTGCGAAGAAATCAGTAAAATGTCTCGAGTAAGTGGTATTTTGAGACACCTCGCAGAGGCACTACTTACCATTATGAGCGGATGAATAAGTCAATGGAGTACAGTCAACACCATGGCCTTGGACTGGTCCCCTGTATTATCCATACTACTGTCCACTTACCATTGAGGGATCACCACGCACCTTGATTGGTCAACAACGGAGATACGCTTTCAGAAAACATTTCTAAGAGTATTTAGAGATGCACGATAGACATCCCCACCCTTTGAGACTTTCCATAACATAAATATTAGTTTTAGTTTTAATACACATAATATACAAAAGAGGATTTTAATTCGGAAACAAAAATCAGTTATCTGTTTTGTATTGCGCCCTCAATCAGGGTTCAACAACACACTTTAAGAATTCTCTTCCCGTCATGCAATTCACCACAGACCGCCATTTTCAATCCGACACTTATAAAAAACAACATTACAACAGAAACAGAGTACAGTCACTCAGTCGTAACAACACAACAGAACAATAAAAATGAGTACACCCAGTGAAGTTTCAGGCACCGCAGGGAATAATAATGCTAAGGAGTTGAACGATTTCCTCATGAATACCGAGGAGCAACGGGTGGCATCTTTTTCGGACTGGCCGTTTGATGAGGACTGCAACTGTGTCCCGAGCAAGGTGACTGACTTTGTTTTTTGTATTTGTACATATTGCAATTGCATGTGTTATAATTTATGTCATTATAATATATTGTGTGTTGTTGTCTGTTGATTGGGTTATTTCCTTCCTCTATGGGTTGAGTGAGTGTTTGTTGTCAGGTTGTCGCGCTGCATTCGCAATTCAGTGTGGAAAAGATTCCGAATTCGACCAACTCATTTTCATTTATGACCTGACAAACATCTGACAAGTGACATAGTTACCACTTGTGACTTACTGTCATGACTGTGTGGTGCTGTGACTGTGAGTATTTATTGTATAAATATAATGACACTGTTACTTTAGCATGGTATGAAAGTTCCTACCTCCATGGTGTTAGTGTTAGTTCAGTATCTTTAAAATTGAACTTTGAAGAGTTCACTAATTGCATGCCATTGATTTAATAGGCCTAGTATTAGTATTAGAGTAGGCCTCCGCTTTGCAAGAAGTAATGATCGTAACATAACCCAGACCTCCTCCCAATTGTTCCCCCCTTCGACACTAGGATCACTGCAACCACACAACTAACTATTTATATACAAATCTTATCAAATTTCGAGTATTTTGTCGCAGAATACGAGGTGAAATCAGGAAATGGAAAAGCCAGATTTCAGCGAGTGTTTTGCACAATGCACACATGAAAAACATTTAATCCTCTTGCTGTCTGACCATTCAATACCATTCAAGTGGTTTTGAATGATAGATAAACTATGCCAGCCTGAAATATGATACCATGAGGGAATGCATATGTACACAGTACACAGTTAGTTCTGTGCACAGTTGTGCCACCGTACACAACCTTGGTAGTCGAATGGTTTCAAATGGTTGGTCAACTCACTGGAAAATGTTGCCAAGAGTCACTGACAGTAGGAGGGTTAATATTTTTTTTATAAACACAAAATAGACCTGGAAACTTGTCCACCCCACACTCTGAAAAAAAATCTAAAAACAATAAAGCAAAATAAAGAATGACATGTGACGCAAGTTCAACCAATCAAATTGCAATGAATGGATCTGTGTATATGATACATTGAGAAGAATGACAATTACTAACGAATTTTGTCATGTTCCTTTAATGGGTTTTTTATTTTATTTTAACCAGGTGCAATGCAAACATTCAAATAAGACTGCACACTCCATCATGATATTTAAGTAGATAATGTTCAATACTTTGGCATCAATGTCATCAAAGGATGTGTGTATTCTGAAAACTGGAAGACTTCAAAGACTTTGCTCATTCAAAACCAATGAAGTGTCATCTCTGAAAGCTTTGAAACAATATTGTTTGATCTGATCTGTTACATGTACCTCCTCCAACCAGACCTCTATTGCTATAAATTTGTCTCTCTAGATGGCAGCAGCTGGTTTTTATCACAGCCCGACACCTCAAGAGCCAGACTTGGTTCGATGCTTCATGTGCTGCAAGGAACTTGACGGATGGGAACCATCAGATGACCCAATGTTAGTATAAAAAACAAACTAGAGAATTAGAGTAGTAGAGATGAAATACGCAATCACAATTAAGATTAAACTTAGCTCTTTGTGAAATTGGCCCCAGGTAATTTAAAAATCTAAATATGTGCACAAGTATAAAGCGCTATTTTTTTCTCTCCTTAAAGGCAGTGGACACTATTGGTAATTACTCAAAATAATTATTAGCATAAAACCTTACTTGGTAACGAGTAATGGGGAGAGGTTGACAGTATAAAACATTGTGAGAAACGGCTCCCTCTGAAGTGACATAGTTTTTGAGAAAGAAGTAATTTTCCACGAATTTGATTTCGAGACCTCAGAATTAGATTTTGAGGTCTCGAAATCAACCATCTGAAAGCACACAACTTTGTGTGACAAGGGTGTTTTTTCTTTCATAGTTATCTCGCAACTTCGACAACCAATTGAGCTCAAGTTTTTACAGGTTTGTTGAGATACACCAAGTGAGAAGACTGGTCTTTGACAATTACCAATAGTGTCCAGTGTCTTTAAACACAATGGTGGATGTGTCTGATGTAGAGTAATATCAGAATTAATAACCTCCATGTACAACAATCAATGTTGTACAGTACTAGTGCACTGTACATTCCATAATATTTTTTAACATTATGGAATGTACAAATTCTTTTTTAGCTCTTTATGATTAGTTCCTGGTTAGTGTATTCCAATTTTATCGAAGTACACATTATTTTCTGGAAATGGAAAACTGCAGTTTGAACCCAGCAAGAGCCCTCAAAACCTTTAGGTCATTTTGTAAATGACCACCTATTAAATTAAAGGTAGGGTCATAGATTGGTAAATACTCCGAAAATTTATGACCATAAAAACTTACCTGGTAAGAAGCACTGCAGCTGTTGATAGTATAAACTACTTAGAGAAAGGTTTCCCTTTGAAGTAACATGGTTTTAATAATTCTTCACTCAAAATCATTTGAATTTGAGAAACGATTCATGCATGAATTGTTTCTCAGATTCCTCAATCCATGACGTGTCTGTTCGCAAATGCTGCAGCCAGAGATGCGGTTGGTACCCGCTGTCACCTCGCTAAATGTGGATGGAGTCGGCGTTCTTGATGAAAATACAGAGATGTTTTTTTTTCTCCCTCAACAAGTAGACACTAATTTTCCCTACAAATCAGCATTACGTTGACAAAAACAAATCTATGACCCTACCTTTAATATCTCTTCATTCTTCACTTTCTTTTTTATACAGGGAGGAACATAAATCCCACGCTCCGAAGTGTGCCTTCATTAACATCAAGAAGGACAAGGACATGACAATTGCAGAGTTCTTAAAGTTAGAATCAACCAGACAGCAAAACAGGGTCGTAAGTACATGTAGAAATCTGATGGGGGGGTGGTCCACGATCCGTCACAATGGTTTTTGACTGTGGCTATAGCCTATATAAGCCAGGAGGCTTGATGTTTTATTCTGGTAACGGCGAGGAAGTTTCTTGGTAAAGACAAAAGGGCTGAACTCTGTTTTGAATGGAAAATTTCAAGGGGCAGTTACAGATTGAATGGCTTCCGACTGGCACCCCCAAATGGAGATATTGACAAAACAGGGAGACCGGCGGCAAACATTAGGACTGAATTGCTCAGTTGGTGAAGTGCCAGCACGTTCATCCGGAGGTCACAGGCTCATCCGGAGGTCACAGGCTCATCCGGAGGTCACAGGCTCATCCGGAGGTCACAGGCTCATATCCCGCTTTAGTCAACTTTGTTCAACCCAAAATTTATATAAAAGTCTGAAATCTCTCATCCCTGGAAATGGTTGTTTTGATTTTCAGAAAAGTGGAGTCGAGAGTAGGAAGAAGGAGTTTAGTTATGAAGCGCAGAAGACAAGGGAGCAGATTGAGCAGCTGGCTTGTTAATATTATATTAAGGTCAAAGGTCAGAGGTACAAGGTATCCAGCAATGCCAGCATCCAGGGGGAACCTGAGGATGTATCCCAATGGAGGTTTTATTCTGACTCTTATTTTGTGTAGTTTTTTTTATCTCTTCCAGATTTCTGTTCAGATGTTTTTACTGTACAAATTCGTTTAGTTTAATCTTTATACCTGAATATGTGCCTTTTGCTATGAACATAAATCATGCAAATCTGTAGTTTTTTGTTTCTATTTAAGATTTATTTTATTTCATTTTTTTTGCATTGGGATTAAGTAAAACAGAACTAGTCCAATCCTCTCAATTTATCTGTGTAACCCCCCCCCCCGCCTTTAAATATTAGCTGAGAGACTGGACTGAGCAGTCTGTTACCCTGTCTTCTACACTGGTTGTTCAGATCATTGTCATGTACAGAGTCAGACTAATTCTATTGTGCGCGATGCCGATCATTTAAAAAAACAATTTATAGGCGAGTTAGCAACTGCCCCGTCACCAAAAAGACAAGTTATCTAATTATAAAACACATATTTTTGTAAATAAGAAACTTGTGATTTGATCTTTTTTTAGCATTAAAAATTTACAGTGTGAGCATTTGTCTCGTTTGAAATGCCTCGTCTCTCTTTGCTTAACCTTTTCCATGTTAGTCTTGCCAGTATAATTAAAATGCAAAATAAACACAACAACACATTCTGTTTGATGTTAAATAATTAATATTTTATTTACTTTACAAAACTGGGACGGATGGATTACTAGCTGTAGGGTCAGTCAGAGTTGTAGTAGTTGCACTCAAATACTAACAGCTTAAAGTACAAGTACTCATGGAAACTACAACCCAACAACAACTTCAAACTTGAACAAATACTCCTTTTTGTGCCTATACTCATAGTCATAACAATCATCACATGGTTGGCCCTTAACCTTTTTTAGTGACTAGCCAGTGGAAACAGTTAAGCTTATCTAGTCCGCCAGCTTTTTCACACTAGTCCATATCATAACACACCTCTTGCTAGTTCTGTATTCTGGTTGGCTGAAACACGGTCACGTGGGATGAACTATTATAGGCTAGTGCATGAGATTTGCACAACCATGAACTGGAAATAGTTCCCGAAGCGGGCAATAGTCTTTCAATTTTGACTGGTTACAGCGCCCTCAAGAGGTTACCAGGCTCATCTTAAAAAGAAAAAAGGCAGCGTCTGGATCGGATTACGGTAGTTTCTTTTCTTATTTCTTATTTTGGACCGAGTTGTGTTATAAAACACATATGGACTGCCATGATTCGGTCACCCCGGCCTGTGGGGTGACCAGAAGAGGACCTATTTCCCTCGGCCTTCGGCCTCGGGAAATAGGTCCCTCTTCTGGTAACTCACAGTCCCTCGGGGAATAGACGTGCTCTAGTGACCTCATTGCCAGTCCATATGTGTATAATATCTCATGTTAAACAGAGATACCTTTTAACACTGTACAAGCCAACCGGACCACTTGGAGAGAATATGGACTGGGCCCAATTTCATAGAGACTGCTTAAGTAGACAATATTGCTTAACAATTTTCTGCTCAGCAGAAATCAGCAGGATACCCGTCACAAATTGTACATGTGACATGGTATTTTTGGCCGGTACTCTTATTCTGGTAAGCATAGCTTTGTTGTGCTTAGCTACTTTTTGTGCTTCAGCAGCTCTATGAAATTGGGCACTGGCCCTCTAACACTGCATCATGACTGTAACTGCAGATTGTAGAAGTCGTATCATTTTGTTCACATTCCAACTTGAGTCAATCCTACTTCATATAAAATACACAAATTCTGTTGTTACATTCATTATAGAAAAAAAAATAGACATTGCAAAAAGGCTACAGTTCAAGTTAAAACACCTCCATTGCAAAACTCTTATAAATTAAGCTTCTTAAGATGACTAAAGGAAATAACGCAAGTCAGTGAGAAGTATATAGAATGTCATCTTGTAAAAAACCAAACATACATGTTAATCGGCAGTTCGGTGCTATAAGTTCTTTGTTACAATTTGTATAAATTTCATAAAATTGTGCCAGGTAAGTAAATTTTTCTGGTGATATATTTTCCCCTCAAAGTACTGGTTTGGCAGAAATAAAATTAACTATTATTTTTTCCTGTCTGTTTTATAGTCGTTATGAAGGCCCTTTTGATTATTACAAATATGAAATTGCAAATAAAGACCTTATAACAGTCACTGTGACATTGAAGGCACTTAAACACTGAACCACTTTAGGCAGTGCTTAAAGGGCAATCTGAGATATGGAACCAGGTGTAATGATCTGATCTTAAATCAAAATACTTAATACTCATTTCTTTAGATGATACCATTGCCTTTTACCTTACATTACATAACGCAGTTTCAAACTCAATATATACACTGTGATTTTATACAATATCATGGCCCCCTGAATCGATCAACTTCTGCCAGATCTAGCCTCGTCGATCTTCCGTCTGACTCCAGAGCAGGTGAGGGTCAGCTCGGCGTGCTGGCGCTTCAGGCTCTCCAGTTTGGCCCTCAGCTGGTCCCCTCATCCTTGCGGTCCTCAAAGTCGCGCAGCAACGGCGTGTTACCGAGGAGGCCTGATTTCTGCCGGAGCTTTTGGTTATCAATGCGGAGGCTGTCCCTCGCCTTCTTCGTCCTGGACAGAACGTCTCTTTTCTGCGGACAAATATTTTAGAATTACTGAGGGCTTTAATAGAAACTGGAAAAAAAAAACTACTTTGGGAATGATGAGCTGGGAGTTTTAGGGTGCACTGGTGATGAGGTCGGGATTGTAGATATAATTACATGTAAATATTAAACACTGTATCAAGTGTATGTTCTCTTGATTATTGTTTAGAATTGTCCTTGAAAACAGTTGATTTTCGGAAAGAAAAACAAATTCAGGTAGCGGTTTATCCAACAGACATATCTGAATGAGTAGTTTTGGCTACAGCTAAAATGTCTGCTAGACCCAAGCGACATCAACGATGGCTAAAGATGCTAGGCTCGTGAATGCTCCCAAAATAACAAAATGAAAAGAAACATGTCAGTTTTAAGTGATGTTGGAAGCTTTGCATGATGTTGAAAATAAGAAGTAACTTCAACTAGAGAGTTGGGTACTGGTAAAGCCATTGGAGAGTGGTCCTAAAAAGACTCTGTGGTCATTAAGTTAGAGTACTGTTCAAAACGTTGAGACCACAATGGCTCTTTTCAAAGCCAACACTCCTCCCAAAGAGATTTACACATGGTTGTACCCAGCAACCGGTAGTTTACTAGTTTGTTACTTCTTTGTGTTAGTTTTGTGAAAAAATTAATTCCTTGTCTTTGGTCAAGTAAAGTTTTAAGGCAACAAGACCCTGTGTTCTAATGGAGATTCTCTTTAATGCCAAGCCCTATTTTTTGTACATCCTCAGATGTAAATGAGACGCTGTTTTAAGTGTTTTGACCCCTGACCTACCTGAGCAACTAGTGACTCTACCTCCTTCATTTGCCCTTTTGAACCTGGTTCTCGGCCTGTACAAACTGCAGTTTCTCCTTGACGTGGGTCAGCACCTGGACTGTGCTCGTAATCTTCTTTCGAAGCTTCAGAAGTTCCTGGTTACACAAACAATAAAAATCCACTAAGATTTAATGACCACTTCACATACATGAACAATGTTTAGAATAATATGAACAATAGGATGAGAAATAACCGCACAATTTTGCATTTTTGCAAATATTGTGTGAAACATATGAGTGGCTTATACTGTCAGTGACTCTTGGCAACATTTTCCATGAGTTGACCAGCCATTTAAAACCATCGACTGCCAAGGTTGGGACGGTGGCACAACTGTGCACAGAAACTGTGTACTGTGTACATGCATTCCCTCATGGTATCATATTGTAGTTTATCTATCATTCAAAACCACATTGAATGGTATTGAATGGTCAGACAGCAATAGGGTTAAAGACTCATTCCTAATGGTTAACGAGAAAATAGAGATTGATCGGGAACAAGTATGCCAGTTTGGCTACCAGGGGTGCTTACTCCGAAGCAATATTATCTTTGACCTGACAAACGGGGTATAAATTAACACATGGCACTTTGTGTATAGGGAAGCCTATCCTGTTTGCAAGTCATTGTTATCTGGGCCCAATTTCATAGAGCTGCTCAACGGCAGATTTTGTGCTTACTGTGCGAGTTTCCATTTCATAGCACTGCTAACCGTAAGCAAACGAAAAGGCATTCTGACCTTCCAGTGCTTACTGTATCAAAATAATGATGTAACATGGCAATCCATAGTGAACGCACAAGCTGGCCTCCTAATTTTCGTTCTGACCTGTGAAATACGCTGACGCTTAAGCAGATTTTTCTGCTACAGTAAGCACCAAAATTGCTTACCGTCAAGCAGTTCTATAAAATTGGGCCCCAATTTTTTTGAGCTAATGCAGCGATTTAATGATAAACCTACCTCGTTTCTCTCTTCAATCTTCTCATTATAATGTCTGGTTCTCAATCTTGAGCTGCTCAAAGTCGATAAGATGCAGCCCCTCGGCCAGCTCCTCCTTGCCTTGAGCTGCTGCTCTCGCTTGCGGAGCCGATTCCTCAGCTTAATGTTCTCCAGTCGTACCTGCTTGACCTCTTCCTCCTTCCGAGCCTCATTCAAGAGGTACTGCTCTGTATCCTGTAAGCATCAGAAAAAAACACAAATTAGTTTCTAATCTGATAATTAGGTAGTGGCACCAAAAATCAATCATCAGGGCCCAATTTCATAGAGCTGCTTAAGCAGGAAATATCGCCTGTCCTTTTTCTGCTAAGCAAAAAGGAGCAGGATACCAGCACAAATGGTACATGTGACATGGTATTAGGGCTGGTAACCTATCTGTAAGCAATTATCTGCTCACTGCGAGATTGGGCAGACTATGAGAACAATCCTACACGAGAAAAATGTTAGCGTTAGCATGTTGAAGGTTCCTTTGGAACACTCCAGCGACTAAACTGACCGGTCCTCTTGTAGGCCCGCTGCAATACTTAGCTGATTGATTATCGTTCCTACCACTCTGACTTTTAAAACTTTCCCTAAGCAGCAGTCCTATGAAACTGGGCCAAGAGTGGTTTTCACAAGAATAAATGTTCATGATCATGGTCGAAAATGGGCAAAACTTTTTTTTTTTTTAAAGGTCTGCTTGCTAAAAGTGGATGCCGACGCACCTTTGGAGTGATGGCCTTCCCCGTGCGGCTATTGATAGCAATTTCAGCCGACTGCTGTTTGAGCTGGGTGAACTGATTGGTCTCATGCTCCACGGCATCCAGCTTGTCCGTTCGACGCTCCTTCAGGTCCTCCAGCTGGAGGCTCAGGTTCTCACGCTCCTCTTCCTCTTGCTTCCGAAGCTCTTCAAGATTGGCTGTTAGGGAAAAAACAGTCATAGCTGGTTTTATGAAGGAGTGTTCCCAAGTGACACACAGGGCCCAATTTCATAGAGCTGCTTAAGCACAGAAAGTAGCTAAGCACAACAAAATTGTGCTTACCAGAATAAGGTTACCAGCCAAACTACCATATCAGATGTACAATTTGTGACTGGTATCCTGCTCATTTCTGCTTAGCAGGCAATTGTTAAGCAATTTGAATTGTAAATTGGGCCCTGGTGAGGTGATGCCAATCTAAGAATTACAAGATGGCGTTAAATATGCCCACTCCCTTACGCCTTCTGCATCCTAGCAACACTGACCATCTGGAGCGTGCACATGCAGGTCTAGTATAGTCAAGGTGAAAAGTCAAAATTTTAAATGAATTTGCTTTAAAATTGAAAGAAAGGGCTCCAATTGCTCACTTAAATACTTTCACATAAATTAGTGAATAAATGACTGTAATTTAATATGGCACTAAAGTCTTGGAGATCACTGTAATACCTTGTAAGTTGAGAGTACCAATGCCATGATATTGGTTATAACTAGGTGCATACTCTCCCTAAACAGTTGAATTACAGATACAGCAAAACAGATTTGTACTCTGCAAGGATATGTCCACCATGTCGTCATTGATAGGAGGTACAGTCTGACCACTCACACTATATTCGGTATCGCTGTCCTGGTCCTAACATTCTTATCCTGTCATGGCGTTGATCGTGTCTTCTTCTTCCCTGAAGTACTCTGCCACTATGCTGGATGAACGTTGGCCTGCAGCTGCTCCCTGTCACCCATACATGCCTGAGTGAGAAAACGACATTCATTAGTGATTCGTCATTAGTGATTTCTGTATCATAATCAAACTAAGCTTGACAAACAGTGGTAATCGGGAGGGGGGGGGGCTGAACCCTTTTCAGAGCCCTTCCCCTCCCCCTTGAGATATGCTAAATGTTCCTGCTCGTAAGGTTTTTTAAGCTGTCTTGGGAAGTGTCTCAAAAGTCGGGCACGTTCTAGAAGCAAAAGATTGTTCCTTGGGCACACCCCGCAATGCATTGAATCGTCAGAACGTTTCGCTGGACCGCATCATTGTGCCGAAGTACGGGAACAATCCCACACGATTGAACACGAGCATTAGTATTTTGAATGTTCCAGCGGCCCAACAAAACAGTCCATGAGCACGCACTGAAATACTTATTCGATCAAAAATTAAAATGTTCCTACTGTCCGACTTTTTGAGACAATCCCTTACCTGATACATCTCAAGGAGTTCTTCCCTCGTCATCCATGGTTCCTCCTCCTCATCAAACTCTTCCTCTCTTGAGGGGATTCTAACAAAAAAGAAAAAAAAATTATAACAGAATCATAAGGACAGTAAATCAAAAGGAGTTTTACATTATTGGATTTGGGACGAGTAAACTTATTCCAATCCTCCAGTAGTTATTCAGACAAAGATAGTCTAAGGGTGAGTTTTAAAAAGTTTGTGCTTTTTTCTTTAGCGTTATCATTACATTCAATGGTTGCAAAGTCCAAAATAAAGATTTCGTCTAAATGTCCACATTACGACCCCTCAGTTTTTTAACAGATATCCCGGAGCAAATAACCACACACTGTGTTCCTCAAAACTTGCTACTTGCATGCCAATCGTAAAATAAAACTTGAAAGCTTTCAAACTTTCTCAACTGCACATTCTTGCAACTTTGAAGATGATGTTGCAGTACTTACCCATTCTTTCCGGTGTTCCCGCTTCCAGCTTTTCTGGCTCTCCCGCCGGACTCCCCTCTCTGGACAATGGTTCAGTCACGGCAACCACAGGAGTCTCTGGTCTCTCCCCCTCGGCGAACGTATCACTCTGTGGGAGTGGGGAGGCTGGTTTCTCTTGCTCTCCATCCTGTGGCGGGGCTTGGTCACCTCCTTCTGCATCTTCCCCTCCTTCTTGTTGGTCTTCTGTCTCTGTTGCCGGGGCAGACTCTTTACCATCCTCTTCTACTTCTCCTTCAGGTTTCTCTTGTTGTCCGTCTGCTTCATCACCTGCTGCTGCTTCTGTAACGGCTGATCAGAAAGAAGAAACAAAACATAAAATCTTCATTTTGTCCACACATTGTACAACTGTGTACTTAATTCCAAAAAAAAAAGAATTTAAATTCTGATTAAGTAGCAGCGTTCTCCCTTCACAGTGGTCAGCAGGTCATTTGCAAACACCCAAATGTCCAAGTGGTCCGGCTGGCTAATTCTGTGTTGAGAAGCAACCCTATTTAGTATACAAATATTGACTGCTTCGAGTGCTATGGTTAAAACTATAATGCCCGAGGTGATCCCCGGCGCGTTCCATTTTCCCGAGGCGAAGCCGAGGGAAAATAGATTGTGCCGGGGATCACCGAGGGCGTCGTAGTTTTAACCTTAGCACGAGTAAAAGCAGTCAATATTTGTTTTATAACATCCCGTACAAAAGACGTCTAGGTTCCATGAAGCTGCTGTTGCTATGGGTATAGTACATTGGTTGCCATGTGATAGTACATCGGTTGCCATATGATAGTACCCCGTGGTTCACGCGCGGTTTCTAGTAAAACTAAGACATATCATGTGACGCGCTCTTAACCAATCAAAAGGCAGAATATTTGTAAGGGGTGTTATAATATGAAATATGGACCAGTGAAAAAGCTGACGGATGAGTGTATAATGACATGCTAGCTGGTCCTGCTGCCCAGTCACTAAAAAAGTTAAGGTAGCCCAATCCAACTTTATTACACCTAAAATTCAATTTCACAGGTCAAAAAAATCAAACCTTGGTGCACAACCTCGTTGTGGTACAGAAAGTCACATCTTGTGGACATTGTTGCTCTAATTTAAAAAAAAAAGTTAGAAACAGATGACCAGAAAAAAGACCCGCAAGAGATGGAGCACAGATCCGGCAAAAAAATCTAATCTAACCAAGCACCAACCTTCAGTGTCTTCAGAGGCATCTCCAGCTGGCTCCCCTTGCTCTTCCCCTTCCTTCTGTTCTCCATCACCTCCTTCTCCCTCCTGGCCACCTGCCTCCACTGCGTCCACTTTCTCGCCCTGCTCCTCCCCCTTCTCCTCTCCCTCCCCCTCTACCCCCTCCACTGGATTCTCTGCATCTGGGGCTACGTCCCCTTCAGCAGCAGGGGCACTTGGCTCTCCCTCCCCTGGGGCAGTGTCTTCTGCCGGGGGTGCGTCCGTTGATGTTGCCTCTTGGGTTTCAGCAGGCGCATCCGGTTGAGCAACATCTTCTGTTGGTGCTGGTGCTTCTTCTTCAGGAATTAAAGAGCAGTTTGAAAAAAATTATTAAAACATTGTATCAAAAGCTGTATATAGAGTGAGTGTAGGCAAAGCAATCTCCTTTTGATGTGAAACATCATCTTTAAGAAAACTACAGATCCCAAGAAGGGACAGTGGTAAGAAAAAAATATCCAGGTGCTAATCCGTTTGCACGGTTTAATAATTCATGCGAACAAATTAGCCCCTGCATATTTTTTTCTTCCACTGTCCCTTCTTGGGCTTTGTAGAAAACCTCTTTTCTTGACATTGAAATTTGTTATTGCTTAAAGGATTTTTTTAAAACTTATGTCTCCAGAACACAATTCTTAAAAACAATGATGTTCCCAAACCATCAAAGAGTACATTATGACCCACCTGTAGTAGCCTCTTCCCCAGCAGTTTGTTCTACCTCTGCAGCTCCATCTGCAGCTGTGGCTGTTTCTTCCCCAGCTGCTGGTGCAGCCTCAGTCTCAGGAGCTTCCGTTGCTGGACTCTAGGTACAAATAAAAAAAGACAAAAACAAAAAAGTAATCAACAAGGCAATTATCAATATTAATGCAGTTCAAAGTATGCTAAACAATCTGGTGACTCAGCCACCAGAAGATTAGAATGTGCTAACTTTTACTTAAAGGCCCTGTACACTATTGGTAAGATCGAAAAACACAATGTTCACAGATTCACACATAACTTACATGATTTAAAGTAAGTAATGGTAGAAAGGGTTCCTAAAAATATTTCTGCCTAAAATGCTATCGTTTCTGAGAAACGAGTAAAACAATAGTAATTATCGCGCGCGATAATTTGAAAAAACAGAAAACACATAAGATCTCTTTTCACTATTTTCTCGTGACCTCGATTACCAATTGAGCTCAAACTTTCACAGGTTTGTTTGTTCATGCATATGTTTAATCACACAAAATGTGGACACTGATTTTGAGCTGTTACCAAAAGTGTACAATACCTTTAAATTATAGACCACTCGGCCACAACAATCCAGTTTTTAAATGTTTTTTCTTCTTCGTTTATTTAGGGCGATATATTGTTAGTTCCATTTAGGAGCCCGAGGTTACAAACAATGCGGGAGACATGCTGCGTACGTATAGTGTCCCGAGTGTTACTGCTTTTTAAGTTTTATAGTGACTAGCAAGTATAGCGTGGGAATACGTGAATGTGACTTGAGGCATTGCATTTTGAGGTATCAATGTATATTCAGTTTGCGGTTTGCTGTGTAGATTTGTTCTTAGTTTGAGAACTTGTCTTGCTATTCTACTGCTGCAGAGTAGGTTGCCGAATTTGGGAGACTGTTTTTCTAAAAAGAATTGTCCTGCTTATTATTAACTGAGTAGTCCTGGGCAGGGGTAGTAAATTGCCCGAGAATACTGTACATACACCAGAGCTCAAATTTGGGCGAAAAATCCACAAGACCACAGGGCTTGTAGCTCAAAATGTTTACTGGACCAGAATTTATTTTACAAGACCAGAATCAAAATGAACAAAAACTTCCCGAGTCCTGGGGCCGATTTCACAAAGAGATAAGACTAGTCTTATCTGAAGTTAGGACAGTAACTGGTCTTAACTTAAGACTAGTCCTATTCTTAGCATTGCCTAGGACTAGTCCTAAGTTAGGAAGAGTTTTGTGAAATCGACCCTGGCAACACTAATTAACTGTTTCAAACAATTAAGCACCAAAGGACATGTAAGAGAAGATTTATCTCATCTGCCCTTTTGGGTATACATAACTGAAAGGTATTTTTATCGGACTCAAATTCAACATTTGAAAAATTTGTTTCTGTTAGGTACATGTATTGTTACTAAACTGAAAAAACACAAGACCACTGGACTTGTCCACTCAAAAGTTTACTGGCCGATAATGAAACCACTGGCCTCGGGCCTGTGGTCCAGTGTCAAATTGAGCCCTGTACACTAGCCTGCTACACTGACTGGTACTGTACTAGTGACACTCTAGTCTACTAGCTTCTAGCATGTCTAGGCTAGTACTAACTAGCACTTTTCCTTGCTGCCTGAGGGAGTTCTTTGGTCTCAATGTTTCGACTAGCCTGCTCAAGCCATCGTCAGGAGACTGAGTAAGGAAAGGAGTCGTCTTTATATGCATGTTATATCACTCAGGACAGTCATTAAACTTTACAGTCACAGTCACACAACACTATCTGGCCATAATATTAATAAGTGGTTTAAACATAAACAGTTCAGAGTCATAAGGTTAGAAACACAGAAACTAGAAACCAGCTGATCTCGAACCAGTTTAAAGGAACATCAGAATTGTTTTTTGCTAACAAAACAGTTGCTGGCAGTGTAAGCACTTTATGTAATCCACCATATACATAAACTGACAAACCTGTAGAAGTTTGAGATCGATCGGCCATCTGGGTTACGAGAAAATAGTGAAAAACCGATTACACATTTGCATGAAATCATATAGATTCAACAAATCAATAAAACGCTCACTGTGACTGAGCGATAAACTCCAATCGGAAAATTAGTTTATTATTTCTCATCAAATATGACATTTCAGACAGAAATATTTCAAGGGATGTTTTCTACTATCATCATCATTAGACCGTGTAAGTTTAGTGTAAATCTGTGATCAAAAGTATATTTTACAAGTTTTTTTTTTTTACCAATTCTGTAATGTTCCATTAACTTAAGAAAGTTAATAAAAGGAAAGTATTGTAAACACAAGTTCCCACAACAACAATAGCTTCTTATTGACATAATCAATGCCACAAGCCATAAGAAAATTACTTCAAATGAGAAACAAACGATTGTTTTTCAAAGTGTGAGATCGAATCGATGTAGTTGACAAAACACCTCCTGACTAGACATGGAGGAAACCCTGGGCTAGTTTACTAAATTTATTTACCTCTTCTGCTGCATCGGCCTCCATGTTGTTTTTTCGTCCGTCTCCTTGGAGTTTTAAAGTCCGTTTTGTACCCTGACTTATCAATGCGAGTACTCGTGCAACAAAATACATCGCCAGTCTATTTATTGCAACCTCGTGCTGAATGGTTGAATGGACACCTTTTATACCGTTCAAAATCATATTTGTATGCCTGAATACGAGGTTGAAGTTCTACCCGCGGAATTCAAGTAAAAAAGGGCGCAAAAATTTCAGTGTCGTTATTGTGACTGTGGGGAAGAGAAGACTAGACGTGGACCTCCCCGTGCTCAACAGCTCAAGGCATTCTTTCTTGCAACATAACAGAACAATAAATTTTCATCAACACCATGGGCATCGGGAGGAGACAGTCACATGATAATTCTTCAAGCTCTAAAAATGGTCAAATACAGGTAAGTTTTTTAAAGGAATTTTGACAACAGAATGATTGATGTTTGATGTTGGTGGTGCTATCCCCTATATAATTTTGTATTGCATTGCTATTTTAATGGTTAAATGCTATAGATAGACAACTCGACCGTTCGGACAACTCGACGGATGATTTATTAAACCGTCAGACAACTCGACTTGGGAAGTTGGGGTCAAGACAAGTTGACGGATGGCCGTGACAAGGGCTCAGCACGGGCAGGTTGGGTGAAGAGCGGCCTGGTGGGGGGGGGGGTGCACGGTCGTCCCCAGGGGTGGGGTATGGCAGTGGGTTGGTTTAATATCCGGGCGAACGGATAATTGATACTTGTATATTTTTTACCATTATTTGATTACCATTTTCATAGTCGAGTTGTCCGAACGGTGGTTGTCCGAAAGTGATTGTCCGAACGGTCGAGTTGTCGAACGGTCGAGTTGTTTGTCTGAACCGTCGAGTTGTCCGAACGGACGAGTTGTCTGAACGTCGAGTTGTCCGAACGTCGAGTTCCGAACGGTCGAGTTGTCTGAACCGTCGAGTTGTCCGAACGGACGAGTTGTCTGAACCGTCAAGTTGTCTGACATATCCCCCCCCCCCCCCACCCGATGGAAAAAATTGCAATAATATATATTATATTAATACTTTGCTCACACAATAAAAGAAAAAGAAAAGGGGAAAATGCGTGACATCAACAGCGTGTGTGTATTATACAGGGCTCGAATTTGGGGGGGGGGAAAATCCAGGACTTGTATCTCAAAATGTTTACTGGACCAGAAATAATTTTACAAGACCAGATTCAAACTGAGAAAAGACTTCCTTGCACAGTTTAACTTGCATTTAATTGAACAAGCACTAAGACATATGAGAAGATTTACCTATTTGTCTTTTAGGGTATTAGGCCTTACTATATTTCTAATCATTACTCAAAGTCAACATTTGAACATAATTTGTTTCTGTTCCCAAGATATTATAGAGTGAGTTACATAAATTGTTATTGAATTGAAAACACAAGACCGCCGGACTTGTCCGGTCATGAGTTTACTGGCCCAGTACTAAAATCACTGCCCTCGGGCCTGCATGCGGTCCAGTGTCAAATTCGAGCCCTGTTATAATATTATAATCTAATGCCAAGAATATAAGAGGAAGGTGGCCCCCCTGCATGATTGCCCCCTTCCAAAATAAAAGCATGACCCCCACCACTGCACTGACGGACTCATTCCCTCTAGGCCCCCCACTTGAAAGTAATGCCACCCCACCCCACCCTGTGCCCCCCTCCCTACAAAAAAGTCCTGGCTATGCCGCTGCAATCAAGCAGGCCTCATGCTCTTGGAAATGGAAGCAACAGAGGCAATTACTTCCATGCTGTATTTTGTCCTTGCCGTGCCCTTTGAAATGTTCAATTAGAAATTTAAATATCCCTTTAAATTGAGGTGTCCTTTACTTCTGGAAATCTGCTTGCCTTACTGCCTTATATCGGCATATCATGAGTTAGGCCTATACCCTAAGCCGTCTTTTCGTTTTCTTGCAGGTGATCTTTGGACCAATGTTCTCAGGGAAAACGTGAGTATTTTTTGGAACAGTCTCCCATGTCATATTAACACCAAGAATGTTAATTCCTTTGAAGTTGAAGTCATATCTAGACAGGCATTTGAAAGATATGGAGTTTCAAAAGGCTAAGGCATAACTATTGCTCATCAAACTGTAATGTGTAAGTTTAAGTTATTTTTAAAACTTGCATGTGTTTGAAGGTGGTAGGAAAAAGGTGGACCCTGTTAAAACCTTTGCCCATGCAGTAGTCTAGTACTAGTGGAAACTGTGTCGTCACCACAGCTGCCAACTCTTTCTGATTCTGCAGAAAGTTCCCTGAAAATAAACCGATCTTTCTATGAACAAGTTTTAAAATCTCCCTTATTTTGAAAACTTTGTCCCCTTATGTTGAATGTAATTCTAAATATCTCCCTGATTGTTGTACAAAATCTCCCTGATTGCAAGATGCAAATGTTGGGAGCTATGAATCGCATACATATTCCAATCTTGTTTACTTACTCTAGATTTGATCCCAACAAAAAGATTTTAAAATTAACATAAATTAACTCCTTAATTACTTTGTTTGCATGTAAATCCATCGGACTACAAGTACCACTGATATCTCTGGATTGAAATAACTTGTTTCTTTTGTTGTTTTACTTCATCAGAACCGAGCTTACAGGGCGCATGAAACGCTATGAAATTGCAAACTATTCCTGTCTGCTCATCAAATATGCCAATGATGATCGATATGACAAAGATGGTGTGGCTACACATGACAGGTACATACAATGCAGGACTCAAATCCACAAGACCGTAGGGCTTGTAGCTCAAAATATTTACTGCACCAGAATTTTTGTTGCAAGACCGATTCAAAATGAGAAAAAACTTTGTGGACACAGTTTAGCATGCATTTAACGTTTATTTGAACGAACAAAGACATGTGAGAGAACATTTGTCTCATTTGTCTTTCATATAAAGTGTACTTTATTCAACAGAATTGAAAGGTATTTATCAGACCCTTAGTCAACATTTGAACATATTTTGTTTTGTTATTACTCTGTGAGGCATTCTTATTCAATTGAAGAAGAAATCACAAGACAATCGGACTTGTCAGGTCTTGAGTCTACTGGCCCGACACTAAAATCACTGGCCTCGGGCCTGCGCAAGGTGGGCCTGCCGTCCAGTGTAAAATCTGAGCCCTGCAATGTGCACATTGAGGGAATCCGGTTAAAAAACGAATTTAAAGGTATTGTACACTTTTGGTAACAGCTCAAAATCAGTGTCCACATTTTGTGTGATTAAACATATGCATGAACAAACAAACCTGTGAAAGTTTGAGCTCAATTGGTCATCGAGGTCAGGAGAAAATAGTGAAAAGAGATCTTATGTGTTTTCTGTTTTTTCAAATTATCGCGCGCGATAATTACTATTGTTTTACTCGTTTCTCAGAAACGAAAGCACTTTAGGCAGAAATATTTTAAGGAACCCTTTCTACCATTACTTACTTTAAATCATGTAAGTTATGTGTAAATCTGTGAACATTGTGTTTTTCGATCTTACCAATAGTGTCCAGGGCCTTTAAAAGCTGTTCACTGTCACACTGCAGTGTCTATTCAATGGCATTCAATAATGCATTTGATTATTTTGATTGTGAGGCAAGGGACTCATAATAATTTGTTTCTATTTCTTGTGGACTCCATCTGTTGCAAAAAAACTAAATAATATTTCAAAGAACCTTAAAACTCAACTGAACTCAAATTCTTCAGGTTCTAATTCATTAATTAAACCCCAATGTAGTAAATCACAGGTCATTCCAACATGCTTTGAAGAAACCTACAAAGTTTGGACATCAGATCCCCAAGTTTAAGTTGTTGTTTTTCTTTTTAGTTTTTTAAAGACAAATTTTTGTTTTTTCTTGTTTTTGTTTGTCAATTTTTGATCAAACACACCAAGGTACATGTTTTAGAATGCATTATTTTCCTTATAATTTGGCCAATTTAGTTTTGTTTTTTACGTCAGTCCTTAATTTATCTAGAAATTTGTATTCAATGTTTTGATCACTTTATTTGTACTATTTCAGACAAGTTACCAAGGCAGTGGCAACAGCAACGCTGTACAGTCTTGCTGACATGGCTGAGAGCCATGACGTCATAGGCATCGATGAGGGTCAATTTGTAAGTACAGACCTATGACTCTCAGGGGTTTTCTTTAGTTGTATTGTAAGTTTGTAATCAAATTTGTATTGTTTTCAATTCATGGCCTGACTTTGTGCAGTTGGAACTTTAATATTCACTGGTATAAGGTTAACTTTCAAGCACTAAAAACAAGGTTCAAATCATGGCCTGAATTTGTACAGTTGGAACATTAATGTTCACTGGTATAAGGTAAACTTTCAAGCACTAAAAACAAGGTTCAAATCATGGCGTGAATTTGTACAAACAGGAACATTAATGTTCATGGTATTAGGGGAACTTTCAAGCACTAAAAACAAGGTTCAATTCATGGCCTGAATTTGTACAGTTGGAACATTAATGTATAGTATGAGTGTCTTGTGTTTAAGTCTAACTTCCCATATTTAAGAATGTTTTTTATTTATTTATTTATTTTTTCGTTTATGCATATTCACCCCAAACAAGGCTAAAAGCCACTCTTGGTAAGGGACTACAAGAAGAAAAATATTTAAGATGAAAATTAGTCAGGGGAGCTGAAGGTAGGAATTGCTGTTCCTCTTAGAACAGCATATACTGTAGGATGGGGGTTAACATGCACCAGGCAAGGAGTTCAAAGAGATGCAGTACCTGGAATAAAACTGTTGGAATGGCTCTTTGTTCTACGTCATGTCATGTCATGTTGGTGGCATTTTGCTAGAATACAATCTGTATCGGAGACATTCCATGTATTTTCACCCATTTTTATTTTTTTTTAATAAGGGTCCCAAATTGTTTAAAAGCTGAAACTTGATTCCAAGTTGACAACAAATACTTAAAAGCCTTTTCTCCTTTTTTGAACTAAAGCCTCACTTAAACTAAGAATCACATCTCTTTTGTATATTTATGGAATATGGACAATTCTTTTGCCATTTTTGAATTTGCAGTTTCCAGACTGCGTTGAGTTTGCTGAAGATATGGCTGACCGAGGGAAGATAATTATTGTAGCTGCACTTGATGGGACGTTTCAGCGGAAGGTGAGAGCACTGCTATGATTTGTACAGGTCGTTTTGATTTCCAAAGTTTTAATCATAATCATAATCATCAGGCATTTTTAGAGCGCCATCATTCTAGTTGCCTATTCCGGGGCGTTTAGCAAAGTGAAGTATTTTTTCTGCAAGGTATTGTGGAGCTATGTTTTTGAGACCTATTCCTTTACATAGCACCAATTTTGGGTGCTGCCAATTCATAAACCAAGAACACCGGGGCAAACCCCTTCTCTCTTCGATAAGTGCACTGGGTTCAAAAACCAATTCTGTAATGTTCCTTTAAGTAAGGCAAGTTATTATCCTACGATATCCCTTAATAACTATCTAAACATAATAAAGTTTGGCTATCAATGCAGTTGCAATTCATTGAATTGAAATAGTGAGGATCCAAAATCAGGATATTGTTTCAATCGTTATGAAAAACGTTATAAAAAAACTGACGGACCAGTCAAAAACCTGGCGGACCAGTTAAAAATCAAGCCAACTGGTCCTGCTGGCTAGTTGAGAAAAAAAAGTTAAGGGCAACCCCTGGAGCACTGAGGCCATGACAAGGGCCACGGAGGCCATGGCCTCCTTGTAATTCCGGCCCTCGTTGTATATATGCTCCCCATGGAGCTGAGAAAGTTTAAGGAATGGTTTAATAGGGATTTATGTTGTAAAACTGTCCAACTACATGGCAATTTCAATTAGCTCACATTCAGGCTTTCAAAAATGAGCACAAAAAAAAGGTAATTTATAGATAAAACTGAGTTAACTGTTTTTCTGACAAGAAAATACAATGAATGTTTGAATTCTTCCCCCCAGGGCTTTGGAAGTATCTTAAATCTAGTTCCACTAGCAGAAAGCGTCATCAAATTGAATGCAGTGTGTATGAGCTGCTTCCAAGAGGCTTCGTACACCAAGAGGATGGGTTCGGAAACAGCGGTAAGACCAATTCATTCGCATTAATTTGGTGAAGAAAATCTACTGTTATTTATCTTCAGATATTTATATAACAAAAACAAAGCTGACTGTCGCTCTTCTGCCACAACATAGTTTATTGCACGTCTGCCATCCGCTGAGATGACGTAGTACCCACTATAGGTCACATGATGACATGTAAACATTGGAAGCGCAAACGGTCTATTGACAGAGTGTTCCCTAGGTGCCATTTACCTTGTTAAATTCTTTCATACTTGTGTAGCAACTTCGAGTCGCAGTGAACCATTTAAACTAGCCAATCAGAGCTCATCTTTTAAGAGAGCGACTCTGAGTCGCAAAGAACCATTCAACTAGCCAATCAGAGCTCTTCTTTTAAGAGCCTTTCAGTCTGATTCAATTTTTTTATTTTTTTCATTGACCATGGCAATGTCTGTTGGGCTATAGACTGCACAAGTATCGCGCGTATTTGAACATTGGAGCCCGCTAAAGTGCCCAAGTTTGTTTCCTTCACGTGTTAAAGCAATGTACGTGTGACCAAAGTGTTCCCAAAAATGTTTGAATACGCGGGAGACTTGCACAGTCAACAAGAAAAGAAATTTAAGACAACTAGTTTTGTAATCTTAACTGCATGTTTACTTTCTGCTCGTTTATCAGTTGGAGGTTATTGGTGGAGCTGATAAGTACATGGCCGTCTGCAGAGAATGTTTCAAGAATTCATCCTGCTCATCCACAAAAGACGATGATGACAACCCCCTTCACACCCCAACCAGCGAGGAAATGCAAGAACATTCCAAAATCCAGGGTAGAAAGTTGTTCCCATCGTCAAATAATAACGCCATAGCTCAGACGAGTTGAGTGTGGTCAGACTTTGAATTGTAAATTTACAGAGCTAATGGTCAGGTCTATTTAAATGCAAGCCAATTCCAACTGGTCCCGTTTGCTAGCGACTGAAAAAGTTGACTATGAAGTGACGTTTCACCTTTATACATTTTTTAAATGTCTTGTAAATTACTGTGTCTGAAGAGGAGCTTGATCTGTAGCTTTAGAAACTAAAGCAGAGTCTTTGAATCAACTGATGTATGTAGCTCATTGACTTACTGTTATCGTCAATTATAATCAAACCAGTTGTCTTAAATATAAATAATGTTTAGTCTTGAGTTGAAATTTTTACATAATTTGAATTTTATTTACTGCATTGATATAGAGCTCTACTTTAAATTTTTTATTATGACTGGTTAAAAATTGCCACTAGTTGCATTGTAGGGACTGGGCTGTCGGAGTTTTGTACCTGATCTAGGGTTTTACGATCATGTTGCTGCTATTTTTCCTTTTTGGGGGTTTCGGTCTTTCCACCAAAACCATTTTTGTTTTTGTCAAGATTTTTTATTTATTTCTTTTTCACTATTATTATTCTTTCTTTTTTTTCTTATGAAATGTTAACATGCCAAGCACAATCAACCTTTTAAATACTTAAAAGCTTTGAGCAGTTGGGTCACTTATTAATAATAATAATAATGATATAGATTTATAAATTGTACTTCTCCAGAAAACCGATCAAGGCGCCTACAAAAAAGAAAAATATTACACCAACTGAAAATGAATACATGTGACTGCTGTCAATAAAACCTACCTTGAAGTTTTGTAGCTTGTTAAAGGAACATTACAGAATTGGTTTTGCTAACAAAACAGTTGCTTGCAGTGTAAGCACTTTATGTAATCCACCATATACATAAACTGACAAACCTGTAGAAGTTTGAGATCAATCGGCCATCTGGGTCACAAGAAAATAGTGAAAACCCGATTACACATTTGCATGAAATCATATAGATTCAACAAATGAATAAACCGCTCACTGAGCGATAAACTCCAATCGGAAAATTAGTTTATTCATTTCTCATCAAATATGGCATTTCAGACAGAAATATTTCAAGGGATGTTTTCTACTATCATCATCATTAGACCGTGTAAGTTTTATGTAAATCTGTGATCAAAAAGTATATTTTACAAGTTTTATTTCTTACCAATTCTGTAATGTTCCTTTAACTCAAATAAGTTCAGTCCAACTCCATTCACAACTGTAAACTAAATTTTGGTTGGCTTTTTTTTATAGATTGTATGTAGTCTTTTTTATGATTAGGATACATGGTTCTAAAGAATAGTTATGGAATGAACGTCCGTTTTACCGCCCAGTGTTGTGCCTTCACTTCACAATCGACTTTTACCTTGACCATTTGTAATCTTTCATTGTTCTTTTTAAACTGTACAATAAAAATATTACCTAATTATAAATCAAACTTGTGTGTTATTTTGCAGTCTTTATTTACACCAGAATCATCATTCGATAGTTCAACATTGAAAATAGGATGAACTTCTTATGATTGCTAAACAGTATTGGAAACGTAGTGTAAGGCTGACTTCAACTTCGGCTATGGCTATGGCTATGGCTATTGGCTGCAACGACCATGTTGAAGAATAGGACTTTTGGGCATTCTGGCCAAAGCCACTGCTGAATCTATCAATTCCAACACTGCCTCCATCCCAATATTAAGAAATACAGTTGAGATGACTTGTTAAACAATAATTACAAACGGGAAACAGCAAAAATACACGGAGGAGAGGGAGGGGGAATTAACAGAGATCTCTGCTTGAGCAGTCTGAGTCTATTTGTTCACTGTAGGCGTTTTTGTTTTGTATTTAATTTTTCATATTAATATACAATATGGACGATCCAACAGGTACATGGCCCTGCATGAAAATGAGAATTATTCCTTGGCTTTTTTGCACTCTTGAATTATTGTTACACATGCAAGGACTAGGCTATAATTGTCTTCACCCAATCCATCATTACATTCTATTTTAAAATCAGGCTTTTTCCAAGGTTTCGAAAAGGGTCGTTTGATAACACGCCCCATGAACGATCACATTGCCCAATCGCTGATAAACATTAAATGCCTTCTTTGGCGTTCCATAGCTATAAAGCTGCTGCGTATAGACTGGTCCCCAGTCTTACGCATGACGTCAACTCACGGTTCTTGTAAGGCGGACGTCCGACCATGAGAAGGATATGTTCCTGTTTTCTCGCATGAAGATAAGACGAAGGCAGGAACATTTCGTTGAGTCATCAAAGCCCATTTTAAAAAAATATTACACTTCAGAAAACGTAAGTCAAGTCAAGTTGGTTTCTGTTGTATATCTCCATGGTTGTTATCATGTCTGTGTTTATTCATGGCTTAGTAAAGGATTGCATCAACAACTGGGGACGGTCCAGACTTCAGCTGAGTGCATGCTACTGGAACTTCCACTTTCCATCCAGTGGAACTGGGAGTGGGAAGTCCCTGTGTTATTGCTTGTTGTTGCTTCCTCCTCCATGTGTACACGCACTATGTATTGATACATTGGGTGTGGCGTGTGTATTTTAATGGGTGAAAGTTGAAACCATGCCAGAAAAATACGCAAATAAAAAGCCTTCCCTCTTCTAATGTCTACTTTGTATGTTAAAAATGGATAGAGATGTATGTAATTTGTATTGTTACATTACATCATACATGTCGTTAATACAATTAACATAAATAAAATGATTAATTAAACAGTGTATGCAGTGGTAAAAACAGCTTTACTGTCACAGTTTAGTAAGTAGTGTGTGAAAGATATTTTGTCAGTAGACTAGAGTACTTACTAACTTTAGTGATAAAATAAACAACTGAACGATGAACCAGGTTGGGGATCTTCAAATATATTATTAAAAAAGAGAATATTTGCATCAGGGATAAAGTACAATCACCTATTTTTGTCCTACATTTTAAAGTCATACTGAGTGATAGTGTTGGTACTGAAAAATAGTGTACTGTTGTTAGTGTAGTGTATTAATTATAGTCGAGAGTCTCTCAAGTTTACATCTCAATGACTGATTGCTGACCACCACTTTTTCGTTAACCAAATAATAAAGTATTTATTGTAATGTTGTTAATATAAAACTTCAAAACATAGAAAAGGGTGGGTACATCATTGTTAGGTCCTGAGTGTACTGATTAGTTTTAGTTAGGTCCTGTCGTTGTCAATCAACACCCGAATTTGTAGTATTGCAAACCACCAAATGCATTGAGATGCTCTCGTTTTAGTGAAACCATTTTTGTTTATAAGTGAAGGCCTAGACCCAGCCAGGAACTGGGTCATCTTACTCATCTTATTTTTTTTTATTGTGACTTCGACGGTTGTACTTACTAGCGTCGCATAACATATTTTCTAATTCCAATTAAATTTAAGCATTATTTCAAATAATGCATTTGGACAATTTTGTTAAGAGTGTATTTTGGTGCAGAAAATCGGAGTCTGTGAACGTACTTTTGCCTTGGGTGCTAATTTGACTGTCAAGTTCAAAAAGAGGAGTACAGTGCCTTCAGTTACTGGGTCTAGTGTAGGCCTGTATGTACAAACTGAAAAAAAAACCAATGTTTTCTCAAACATTCTGCACTTCATATCAAGCTCATTTGCAGCAATCAAAATAAGCAACCGTGTTGGGATTGTCAAATACTATTTTTAAAAGATGAAATAATTTTCATCAGGGATTTAAAGCATAATATTCACATTTTTAGTTTTTTTCTACACAGGTGTGTGTCAAGTACGGTACTTGGTAGGTCATCCTGAGTGTTGTTTAATTAACCATGTTAACTGTGAGTCGCGCACTGGTGTTGGTTAAAGAGCAACATGAGCGATGTATTTTTAAGCAACAAGAAACAATTTGCCTTTATATTGTATCTACAAACTAAATTCAACATAAAAAACTAGCAATGGAAGTTTTGAATGATGAACACGTGTCTTATGTGACCAAAATTCAGTGATTTTTCTAAGAGTCTAAAAGAGATAGTGTTGAATTTTTCCATAATTTCATTGTTGTTTAGGAAGAAAAGGGTGTTCGTAATACTGCTTACTGTGGATGAAATGTAGGGAATTTTGAACTGGTTATATTTACCCTATATTTTGACCTCTTTGGTTTAGGTACATGTAATCGCCATTACTGTATACTTAGTGCCGCCTGAAAATTGGTTAGATTTTTCTGAAGTAAGACAGATTTCACTTGTAGGCCCATTTGCCTCTTTATTGGAGTCTACTAGTACTAATGCCTACATTGTGTAGCCTTTAACCCTCTTGCTGTCTGACCATTCAATACCATTCACTCTGGTTTTAAATGATAGACAAACTATGCCAGCCTGAAATGTGATACCATGAGGGAATGCATGTACACAGTACACAGTTGTGCCACCGTAACAACCTTGGCAGTCGAATGGTTTCAAATGGTTGGTCAACTCACTGGAAAATGTTGCCAAGAGTCACTGAGAGTAGGAGGGTTAAGGTTGGCCTGGAATTACACCGGAGTCCATGGCCTTCGTTGCCCTTGTCTTGGCCTCGGTGCCCCTTCAAAGCTTCCTATAGACTTTAAGATTTTCCGATTGGAAATGCCCTTGCCCTCTCAAAGATGAAATTCCAGGCTTGGGTCGCAGTTACCCTCTTGTCTGCTTCATGGGTTTTTGGATGAAACCATTTAGCTCAGACTGTGATTATCATTTATGTTACCTATTATTTGACCCCTGCAGATAAATCATGAGTGATCCAGTGCAACCTCCTCAAACAGAGGCATCCCCTCCACCATATCCTGCATCGGACTTCAAAAGCCCAGGTAAAAACATTGTATGGGTTATGGTTTTTTTTTTGTACGATGTGCTTTTGTTGTACAATGTATATATTCAGAGCTCAAATTTCAAAGCTCAGAGGTTTCACTTGACCAGAAATGTTTACCTCTTTTTGAAAATGTCATGTGCTCACTTTGTGGGAGGTGGATTATTCTTCAAAACCTTACCCAATAAAGTATGTGTTATAACATAGTTCGTTAAATGAACATTACAGAATTGGTAAGAAAAAAACTTGTAAAATATACGTTTTGGTCACAGATTTACATAAAACTTACACGGTCTAATGATGATGATAGTAGAAAACATCCCTTGTAATATTTCTGTCTGAAAAGCCATATTTGATGAGAAATGAATAAACTAATTTTCTGATTGGAGTTTATCGCTCAGTGAGCATTTTATTCATTTTTTGAATCTACATGTATATGATGTCATGCAAATGTGTAATCGGGTTTTCACTATTTTCTTGTGACCCAGATGGCCGATTGATCTCAAACTTCTACAGGTTTGTCAGTTTATGTATATGGTGGATTACATAAAGTGCTTACACTGCCAGCAACTGTTTTTTTTTTAGCAAAAACCAATTCTGTAATGTTCCTTTAAAACAAAAACCTGTTTGTTAGTTGTTGTGATCTGTAAAGGAATCAACAGCAAAGCGCGAGCTAATTGCTAAGCGCGAGCTAATTGCTAAGCGCGAGCATGTGCGCGGTTGGTTTCTAATTAATAATATTTTGATATAGAAGATGCTTCACAACAAAGATGGGAATAAAATAAAGGAATGTAAGAATAAGAAGTCAGTTTGGGGAAGATACTTGAACAGAGCAGAGCTCTTAATAAAAACCGTAATTGTTTAGAGACATCATCACTTGCGTCCAACTTGTCATTTATTGGTCAGCTGGTGGTCATCAAGCCTCCTGATTATCTAGTATACTACTGTGCACGTACATGAGGAAGAAAGGACCCAAACCCAGGCCAAGACATTACACAATGAATTCAAGTTTAGGCAGTCACTCATCATGACTACACCAGTCAAAAGTACCAGACATTGTTTAAATCAGTGTTCAAAATTCAGTCTTATTACAGCCTCAAAATGTGGATGATCAGAAGGCATTGTACTTTAAAATACATTATAAATATTGCTAAAGGGGTATGGTTACTGTTTTTCTTGATTTGATAATCATTTAACTATTATGGTTTTGAGGCATTGCATGGTGAGGTATCAGTATATATTCGGTTTGCGGTAACACCATGTGTAAAAAATATCTACTTGCTGTGTAGATTTGTTCTTTAGGGAACTTGTCTTGCTATTTATTCTACTACCGCGGAGTAGGTTTTTTTGGAATTCGGGAGACTTCTCAGTTCTTAAAAGAACTGTCCTGCTTATTAACTACTACCTGGGCGGGAGGTAGGAAATCGGCCTGGACTACTACTTTAGCTTTGTGGATCGGGGGGACTTCTCGTAATTAACTGCACTGCCGCGGAGTGAGTTCTTTTGGTCTTAACGTTTCGACTAGCTTGCTCTAGTCATCGTCAGTCTCCTGATCCACAAAGCTAAAGTAGTAGTCCAGGTCGATTTCCTACCTCCCGCCCAGGTAGTAGTTAATAAGCAGGACAGTTCTTTTCAGAACTGAGAAGTCTCCCGAATTCCGAAAAAACCTACTCCGCGGTAGTAGAATAAATAGCAAGACAAGTTCTCTAAAGAACAAATCTACACAGCAAGTAGATATTTTTTACACATGGTGTTACCGCAAACCGAATATGTACATTTAACTATTGGTAAAGTGGTAAGAATTGTAACAGAAGTCATTCCCAACCAACCAAAGCATAGAAGTTAAAATAGCTGTTCTTTTTTGATCAACTTGTTTTAGATGGGAGTTACCCACCACAGGAACAGCCTGCATACCCTCCACAGGGCCAGCCTGGGTATCCACCACAGGACCAGCCTGGGTATCCACCACAGGGGCAGCCTGGGTACCCACCACAGGGCCAGCAGCCCGGGTACCCACCACAGGGCCAGCAGCCCGGGTACCCACCACAGGGCCAGCCCGGGTACCCACCACAGGGCCAGCCCGGGTACCCACCACAGGGCCAGCCCGGGTACCCACCACAGGGCCAGCCCGGGTACCCACCACAGGGCCAGCCCGGAGGCACAGTGATAGTCTCTCAGCCGACTGTCACCACTGTAATTCAACAGATGTTTCGGGAGTTTCCAGTGCAGTGTCAGTGTCCCAACTGCCACAATCAAGTGACATCCCAAGTGACTTACACAACTGGCTCACTGGCCTGGCTGCTGTGTGTACTCATGTTCTTCTTTGGGTAAGTCTGAACAACTGATAGAGGCAGGGTTTTATCCCCAAATTTGAAATGGGATTCCAATGTTGCCTTTTTTAAATTGAAAAGTTTTAGTTTTATTTTTATTAGACTTTACACTGGCATAAAAATATAAATATACAAATCGATACATAAAGATACAAAGAAGCAAAATAGCTTTAAAAAAATACCAAGCCAGTGAGTGGCGAGGAGGAACAGGTGACCAGCACCTCTACAAAGCCGTCCTGCCAAAGCAGGGCGTCCAAGCAAGTTGTTCACTTCAACTAATTTTTCTATGTAAACTAAAGATATGTTGAATGTCTAAGTTCAAACAAGGAGTCCAGAAGTAACATAGATGCCCTTCTAGCTAACACCTTGGAGATACATCAATGTTTTAAGTTGTCAATGTCAAGCCGGAGTCTTGAATCAGAATTCTCTATGGTCAACTCTGAGTCAGACTCAATTAGCTCTGTGCACAGTTGTCTAATTACCACACACAACCTGTGCAGTTGAACGCTTTCAAATGGTTGGTTAACTCTGTGGTAAATGGTACTGAGACTAGAGTAGAAGGGTTAACTAAGTTAAACGGGTATGGGTTATGCAGTGTTTTTGAAGTGGTGTTGTGATCCATGGTTTATCTGCAACGAGAAGACAGTTGTGCTCGCTGCTTAGTCTTTTAAGCTTTAATTTTAAACTTCAACCTCCTGTGCACAGAACTATTTTGTGTACTGTCTACTGTTGATATCATATTGCAGGCTGCAGTGCATGTATCATTCGAAACCATGTGGATGATATTGATTGGTCAGACAGTAGGAGGGTTGATGATGTACTGTGTAGATGCATTCACCACATAATATATTGCAGGCTGCAGTGCATCTTATTCAAAACCATGTGGATGATATTGAATGGTCAGACAGTAGGAGGGTTGACTATGTACTGTGAAGATGTATTCCCCACATGATATCATATTGCAAGCTGCAGTGCATCTATCATTCAAAATCGTATGGGTTATCTTTAATGGTCAGACAGTAGGAGGGTTGACTGTGTACTGTGTAGACCAGTCACTGCATGATATCATATTGCAAGTTGAAGTCAAGCTATCATTCAAAACCATGTGGATGATATTGAATGGTCTGGTCTGGTCAACGCCCCAATCTAGCTGTGTAACCAAGAAAACATACACGCAACCAAACAAAAACAAACAAACAGACATGCTTAATGTGGGATACTTTTTATGTATTCCTTAATTTTAATGTCACGATTACGTTCCACTGCTGTGCCTAGGTTGTGGTTGTGTTGCTTTCTACCATTCTGCATTGACAGCTGCCAGGACGCAATCCACACCTGCCCTGTGTGCAAGTACCAGCTGGCAGTTTACAGTCGCCTCTAGACCTCCACCCAGATGAGGTAAACTCTTGACCCTTCAATTTCGAGGGTTCTAAACAGTTGTGTAAAGTTTTGTGAAATCGGCTGCAGGCTGACATAAGAGGCTGCAGAGTGGCTGCAGACGAAAAAAATCCAATCTCCTTATTTAGTTTTACAATCGATGGATTGCCAAGTACGCGTCATTGACCGCCATCTTTGATGTAAAACGATGGAAAACTGCACACTTGTACGCGCTACGCACGACTCCAGCCAATGATAGCTCTTCACGCGTGCACAATTCATCAAAGATGGTGGTCAATGACGCGTATTGCAATCCATCTATATCAGTGTCAGGTATACATTTATTTTATTTTTTAGCGAACATATTTTATGGATTTTTTAAAAACGTTTTTGTCATTTTTTTGTTGATGCTATTCTGTGTTCTATTAATTATATATTTTTATTATTAACAAAAAATAATTTCAGTGTTTAATGTTAACGTATATTTAATAGTGGATTCGTGTACAGAAATTTCTGATTTTAGAATAAATTGTTCATAAAAACTCATAAAATCTTTAAGACTAGAAAAAAAGTCATGAACTCTGTTTCCCACTAGAGGAGTACACTGTTTGAAATGTCAAGATGGTGCTTTATCTTAGCCCCAGTTATTATTAACCCTCTTGCTGTCTACCATTCAATACCATTCACTGTGGTTTTGAATGATAGATCAACTATGCCAGCCTGCAATATGATACCATGAGGGAATGCATCTACACAGTACACAGTTAGTTCTGTGCACAGTTGTGCCACCGTACACAACCTTGGCAGTCAAATGGTTTCAAATGGTTGGTCAACTCACTGGAAAATGTTGCCAAGAGTCACTGACAGTAGGAGGGTTAATTATTACTTATTGGACCACAACAAACCATTTATTTTTTTTTTTAAATACAAAGCAAACCAAAGAACTTTAAAAGCCAAAACAGAAACAACAGAGCAAGAAACAGAATAGCAAAGTACAAAGAAGATGATGCCTGGAGGGCAACTAGATGAGCATGGAGAACAGCAGAATTATTATCATGGGGGAAAATCAAATAATGAGTGAACGAAAGGGAGCGTGCAAGTACGAGAAGTCAATCTGGGGACGGACACAAGAAAGTGACCCTACAAAAGGACCAAACAATACTATGCGGGGGTGTTTGAAGCTTTGCATGGTGTTGAAAGTAAGAAGTAACTACAACTATAAATAATAGTAAACTTGCGGGTACAGCCCTGTGTAAAATCTCTTTTGGAAGGAGTGTTGGCTCTGAAAAGAGCCGGTGTGGTCTCGACGTTTCGAACAGTATACTCTGCTCCATCCTCCTGAAGACGAGCAGAGTATAATGTTCGAATTGTCGAGACCAAACCGGCTCTTTTCAGAGCCAACACTCCTCCAAAAGAGATTTTACACATGGCTGTACCCGCAAGTTTACTACTATTTATAGTTATAGTTACTTCTTAATACTATGCGGGTCAGGCACAACAAAAGTAAACTGAAATACTGTTTACACTGAAATACATGCTTCCCCGAGCATTAGTAGTTTAGTTTACTCTTGTTGTCCCTGAGCAGCATTGTATTGTTGGGTCCTTTTGTTGGGTCATTTTCTCCTCGGAACAATCACTTCTCCCCAAAAGAGATTTAATTCACATATATTTGTTATCTGTGATTCCGGTGATTCACAAAGAACTAAGATTGATCTAATCAATGTGTATCAATCTTTATTGCCGAGCAAAGTGTGATGTCACAATACAAATCACTATGGTAATATTTAACAACTCATCTTAAGATGAATCAATAGTTTGTTGTAGAAGTCGGTCCAGTATGCTACTTGTAGTGTGTAACTTTGGTTGCTGTTCAAATATAACTATACTCTTAAGCTTATATTATTGTAAGTAGTAATGCTTTAGAAGTACTACATGTAAGTCCCAAATCTTTGAGAAGTTGCATTAGTGTAAACGTACCTTTTTTATATCTACAAAAATTGTCAGTTTCACTTGGATCGTGCTTAAAGTCCACGTTACACAATGTTTTCAGGCGACTTGGAGGCAACTACATGTACTTGCACTGTGTGCAAAAGGAACACTTTGGCAGCACAAGAGGCATTCTTGTAGCTGCAACTCACTATCCCCAAGGAAACAATGAGAACAACTGAAATGCGAATGAATATTCTTAAAGGAGATTGCCTGGAACTGGTTACCTTCCAATTGCCTTGTGTAACGTGACCTTTGTTCTGAATGCAATGGCAGTGGCGCAAGACTCTGAACAAATTGGTATGACTAGCGTCATTGCTCCATGTATGCCGTCAAACAAATCCACCCCAACCAACATATATTGATGAGTTCTGTTCGGACTTGTAATATCAGATTTAACCGATTGACATTCTAAGGCCATGTAAACAATAATTTCTTAGCATCCCCTGTCCAACCATCAAAAATGCTTATATTTGTGATATTTTGTTTACAAGTTGTTTAACTGTTGCCATAGAAACTCAAAAACACTCGGCAATGCATGACATTTTCATCCCTCGAAGTTGCACAGTGGTGTGGTGACACAGAAATACAAAAGTTGAAATACGTAGGGGCCCTTTCCCCCTTTTTTAAATATTTTTGACGACTAAATTTTAATTACTCTTATGCTGTACAATTAGTTTGAGTTTTTTTAAATAATGGATGGGCTCTTGTGAGGACAAAAGAGCAAGTCGCAAGATAACCATCTGAAACTGATTTTTTTTTCTTATTTTAAGAAGACATCATCTGATATGTTATTACCTTACATTTCCAATGTTCATTTACTGTTTGACAAAAAATGGCTGCTTTAGCGTACAGTTAATTCGAACTGATACATCTACCCGTGTACATAAAAAGATAAGCATTTTGTTTTCTAATCTTTGAGAATAATTGAGATTTTCATCTGGTTTCATATTTTACACCTATCTGTCTTTTGAATATATGATTGCATGATATAGCATTTTAATGTGTACCATAAGCAATGTTGTTTGTTTGTTTTTTAAGTTACACTATGTCCTGTAGTCTGAGAAGGGAATCTGTGCTTTGCCCAACTTGGTGTGTGTTGCTTAGCCCCTAACTTCACAGGAACAACTCAAATCCTCTAGTCCTAGAATTTTCAACAAACAGCCAAATGTCTGTTGGGACTGGGTTGTTTACCTGTCCCCTGTGCAAAAGAATGGTCCCATGTAAAACAAAATCAACAAAATTATCAAATTCAAGTAAGACCATTTGTTTGTAGGAATTGGGGTACAGGGTGAGCGAGGCACAGCATCCTTTTACATGTATAGGCCAAATTCCTTTGAAATAATTAATGCTTAACAATTTTCTGCCAGGCAAAAAAAGAGCAGGATTCCAGTCAGGTTCGCGTGAAATTATATTCTGGCCAGTAGCCGTATTCTGTTAAGCATGATTCTGTTGTGCTTGTAGCTCCTTTTTGTGCTTACAAAAGCAGCACTATGAAATTGGGCCCCGATTGGCATGCAACTTTCTCTCTCTTTTGACTCATTTCACCATTTTTGCTGTGATTGTCAAATATCATGTTCTCCTATTTGTTTTGTTCATGTTTGAATTTCACTTGGCACAATAGCTGCAACTGTGGAGGGCATAAACTGTAGTGTTGCGGATTCATGCATACAGATTCGTTACCAATTGTAGTAAACATCTGTATTTTATATTTTACTTACAAAAATCAATTTTGTTCACACTTCTCTGTACTAAATGAACAAATCAGGGGCCAATTTCATAGAGCTGCTTAAGCAGAAAATATTGCTTAACAATATTGCTGAGCAGAAATGAGCAGGATACCAGTTACAAATTGTACATGTGATATGGCAGTTTGGCTGGTAACCTTATTCTGGTAAGTTTAATTTGTGTGCTTAGCTACTTTTTGTGCTTGAAAATGGGCCCCACTCTTTTGGAGCCTTTTCTTAAAGTGTAATATAACTATCCAATCAAATGCGGAAAATATACAAGTACGGACAATGCATTATAAAAATGGAGTAATAATAATTTGCAATAACCCAAAGTAGTTCTAGAATGGTGGTAAGAAATATGTTTAAAAACTGTAGTAAAAACTATACATTTTTTGAAGTGTTTAAAAAAGTATTTCACATCTTTCAGGGACACTAGTTGTTCTAGTGAACTACGAACAGATTTTCTTGAACAAAGTGCCATTATCTCCAATAGCCTTGTTTGACATCGCCACGGTGTAACACCTTCTATGCTATGAGATTTTTTAACAAAAAGACAATTCCAAAACATGTCTCCGGAGTTCTCATCTCAGTTTATAAAAATGTCATTATTATTTTTATATATGTTTCTTATTCAACTAAATGATTGTAATAAATGTACTATGTAGTCTTTTAATGGTGTGTTATCGTGATCAAGCAGTGCATGTTACACCATGATGTGCTCTTTTTATGTGGAAAAAAAAATCAAATTATATCCTTCATAATTTTAAACTATTTTAACTTTAATGTTTAATTGTAGATCTTGTGATTATGAAAAAAGTACTGTGCATTATAAACAGTGAGTGCTTTATATTAGAACTGATCTTTGTCATTTTATTGAGTACTAACTTTGTTTTGTCTGATACATTTTTAACAAATTCTTTCGTGTGCCCCAAGTATGGACCCATTCCACAATTTGTATGGTCAGAGGTATAAGCCATTTTTAGATAATGTTATACATGTACAAGTGAAATTTCAGTAAATTTACTGCCAATTTATTAGTCTTGGTTCCAAGACGATCCAGTTGTGTAGTCACGAAAACCTAATCCCTATCTACACCGCGATCACCCACGAACCACTTGCCACTAGAGGGCGCTATAATTCATGTAACCGCTATCATAGCACGAACCGATAGCGGTTTGTGGTGTGATAGCGGTTAGCAATTTTTTTGTTCGTACCACACTTGAGACAGGGGGTCAACAGTGAAGGGATCCGGGAAAGCGCCCATACCTTATGCGTGTAAGCATTGGCTCTAGTGTGGTACGGAAAAAAAATCGCTAGCGTTTACTGGAATGATAGCGCCCTCTAGTGGCGAGTGGTTGGTCGGTGACTACACAACTGCAGCGTCTTGGAACCAAGACTACCAATTTATGAACTATTTAGTCTCTTCAGCAAGCTCAAAATATCGTCTTTTGATGTATTTGTTTGTGAAATTTTGACAGGAAAATTTGCAAAGCGACATTTGTTTTGCATTGTTTGTAAGTATGATTACATGGGAACCAATTTCATAGAGCTGCTTAAGCACAACAAGTAGCTAAGCACAACACAATCATGCTTACCAGAATATGGTTACCAGCCAAAATGACATTACTTATGTACAATCTGTGACTGTGATCTTGCCAATTTTTGCCTATAGCAGAAACGCGCTAAGCAATATTTTATGTTTAAGCAGCCCTATGAAATTGGGCCCAGGTCACAAGTTGAACCCGATTTTCAAGGTGAGGGGCCCAGTTGCGTACCCATCTCGCCTGCCATGAAATGCCCTGGAATTCATGTATTTCTTTTTTTTGTAAAATAGCGAAATTTCATCAACAATCTTGAAACTACAAAGCCCAAACTGTTGGGCGAGACTTCGTATACCAAGGGCCCCCGGTAACTGTAAAATTTGAGCAAGAATTTAAATTGACTGAAATCGTTTGAAACAAGGTCTGGAAACTTTAAATAGTTTGTTGATTGTTTTGTTTATTTCATTGACGATAAATACTGGGAATCACAAATACAATACTTAAAAGGAGTGACGTTATTTTTTGGTATACTCTAATCTACAGAATATTTTTCTAATTCTTAAATTTATTTATCCCTTAAAACAAAAAAAACCCCGCTAGTTGACACCATTTTCGAAGATTATATAGGCCTACAAGTGCCAACTGTTTAAGAAATGGCAATACTTTTTTTTAATATGGCACTTTTTGATTGTGACTTGACTTGCAACCATAACAAAAACTGATACAAGATGTGGACAAAACTATCTATCATTTTCCTCCAGTCTCAGAAGACACCGATATCATGAAATATGTAACAGACCGATCCATTAAGCCCAACCCCTTAACATATTGACCAATCACAACATTGACTGGCTGGGTCACCACTGCACACACGTGGGGTAAGTACGCGCGCGCGATACCTTTCTAATGGGATTTTGGCGTGTTGGACTCTTGTCGGGCTTTCTGTGGCGTTTCAAGGTTGTGATTGGTCAACACGTAAGGAGGCGGAGCTTAATAGATCGATCATTTGGTGCATCGGCGGCCAATTGCACAGTCTGCAGGCATGCACGCGTGAATGTTATTAGCAATGTCATGAGGAAGGTCCATTATTTTGGTAAAATTTGATTGAAATGCGGAAGAAGAAAACATTTGCGGCACCGTTACAACTGTTTATGTACATCAGTATTTTAAAGCAAAAGGGCAGTATGACAATCATACTACCCATGGCATCGTTAGGTCTGTTATCTTCCCATATAGCATCATGGGGGCACCCTATCTTTCTGATACGGTGGGAATGATATCTCAGTTAGTGGATGGAAGAGCAAAATTGAGCTACCACTTCCCATCGATGGGAAATTTAGGGATCTTCCAAAAAAAAGACAGTGTCTGGGTTTCCATGTAGGAAGTGACATTGGAACATGCAATATCTTGTGGCCATCACGAGTACTGAATTGTTTGTAGTTCTTGAAATAAGCTGCAGCTACTAGATTTCGCTCGTCCACAGCGCCTTGCCTTAAAACCAAAGGCGCTGGGATGGGCAAACGTATCGTTAACGTTAATGCTCAGTCCCATACTCAGTCCCATCATGCATCACACTCACACTGCAAGCACTGCACGCATGACGTACTTCCTGAACAAGAATCTGTGCAAGCTGATTATAGCCCATCCCAGCGGTCCTGGATAGGCCGCTGGGGCCGAGCGAACTACTAGATGAGCTTTGCAATAGTTCACAGTAAGCTCTTGGGAGCTCTGGTAATATCTTTGGAATGTTGTTAACGAGTTGTTATCATTAACCTTTATCATGGGGAGTATGTGTCTGAAATAGCTCTGGCTCTGCCGGTAGCCACGAGGCTCGGATCGAACTGTGCCGGTTCGTTCCTGCACCCGCACCCTCCTCGACACATTCTGGGGATGGGGAGAATCTTCCGGAAGGCTACCTGGAAGTCCTCCCTGACGACGGAGTAAATGATGGGATTACAAGACGGACTTAGAAAAGCCATCCATGACGCTACCGTGTTAACATAAAACGGCACAGCAGAATTATCCATCAAGATGACCTTAATGAGTTTGGTGAGAGAGAACGGCAAGTTGCAAAAGAGGTAGACGCTGATTATGATCAGGATCGACTTGACGGCCTTTGAATTACTTTTGTGCCGACTGCTACTCGATCTCTCTGAAGAGAACCTCCGGTCCGCACTTGAACTTGACACCGGCGGTGTGTATACCTGAGATTTAGTCAGGATGATTTGCCTGGACGGCTGATGCGTCTCTGCCGAGTTAACGAGTTGCCGTGGTGATGGGGCGTGTCTGCTGTGAGTCTGTTTCACCGGAGGGTCTGTCGCCGATGAGCTGTCAATCGACCCCAGACACTTTGGAGTGATGCGGGTAGCGTGCCTCTTGGCCACTCTGTAGATGCCCCAATAGCAGTACACCATCACCAGCATGGGGATGCCGAAGCAGATGATGAATGCACAGACGGTGTAGCCCTTGACGGGCTCTGTGGGCGTGGTCTCCCAGTCGATCGTGCAGATGATCTCGCTGTTGTCGTACCACACCCACCCGATGCCCGGCGGGATGACCGCGAAGAGAAACCCGCCGGCCCAGGCTGCAACGATCAGGCCGACAGCGCGTCCGAACGTCACCATGACGTCGTAGCGAAGCGGGTAGACAACGAAGATGTAGCGGTCGACCGAGATCAGGGCCAGTGTTAACATGGAGGTGATAATGAACAGGTAATTGAAGAAACACACAGACTTGCACCAAACTGATGAAAAAATCCACTCATTATACCACACGGACACCAACGAAAATGGCATCACAGTCACTGTAAAAATTAATCAAGAAATAAAACACATTATTCCCATGTAAATACTAAAAGGGAAATAAATAACACTGCTTCTTCTTGTTAGAAAATTAAAAAATAATTGTGTTAATTTCAAGGTTATGATAATGTCCAATTATATTTAGTGTGTCAAATTACTTTACGTTGCCAAAGTCATTTTTTACCTGCACATCCCAAGTCAGTAATGGCAAGATTAACGATGAAGAAGTTTGACACGTGACTGCGCAACTCCCACGACCGTGTCACTGCCAGGATGACCATGACATTCCCAACGACGGTCAGTACAATGATGGGCAGAAGGCTGCACGTCAGGGCGACCTCTACGGCCAAACACCGGGTCTGCTCGACGCTGACATTCATGACTATATAGATACAATTGAAATTTGAACATAAAAGGAAGTTGTCAAATTTAGTTTTTGGAAAAGTGACCAAATCAAGCAAACCGATTGCTTTTAAAGGAACATTACAGAATTGTTTTTTGCTAACAAAACAGTTGATGGCAGTGTAAGCACTTTATGTAATCCACCATATACATAAACTGACAAACCTGTAGAAGTTTGAGATCGATCGGCCATCTGGGTCACGAGAAAATAGTGAAAAACCGATAACACATTTGCATGAAATCATATAAAATCAACAAATGAATAAAACGCTCACTGAGCGTTAACTCCAATCGGAAAATAAGTTTATTCATTTCTCATCAAATATGGCATTTCAGAAAAAAAAATTAAAGGGGTGTTTTCTACTATCATCATCATTAGACCGTGTAAGTTTTATATAAATCTGTGATCAAAAAGTATATTTTACAAGTTTTTTTCTTGCAAATTCTGTAATGTTCCTTTTAAGTATATATAATTTTTCTGCTTCCTTTTAAGCCAAAAGATAACTTGTTCGCCCTCTTGCTGTCAAGCATATCGAATGCACAGATAAAATAGTTGCTTAATACAAACTCTGCTCATCAAAGGAATATTATAAATTCAGATGAGGGTAAATCGACCCATTAATCTATTTGCATGTGGAACAATGAAGCGGTTGCAATTATGAGCTCCTTCATACTTATTTGATGAAGCCACACACTCAACTACATTATCTTCGAGTTATATTAATTTATCCTTCAGCGTGAGTTTCGTAGAATGACGCGTGAAAGAGCTTTTGCCTCAGGATATATTAAAGGTACACGTTGCCTTGAATCGGCCGAGTTGGTCTATAAAAAGCGTTTGTAAACCGTTTGTTATAAAATGCATATGGTTAGAAAGATGTTATAAAAGTAGAATCCAATGATCCACATAAATATGCCTCGAAATTGCGTGTTCTTCCTTTTACATCGTGAACAAACACAGTCGGCCATTTTATGGAGTCAAACTTTTGACTCTACAAAATGGCCGACCGTGTTAGTTCGCAAAGTTCAAGGAAAACCTCGCAATTTCGAGGCATTTTTATGTGGATCATTGTATTCTACTTTTAAAACATCTTTCTAACCATATGCATTTTATAACAAACGGTTACAAACGCTTTTTATAGACCAACTCGACCGATCCAAGGCAACGTGTACCTTAACTTTCCAAGCCGGGGTAACCGTTTTGAGAGTCGAGAAGGTGTGTTTTTGACTATAGCAGCAGGAACTCTGATGTGACTGATTATAACCGTTATACAGGCATATTTGTGTCAAGTGATTCCAGAAGTTATTTTAAATTATAATGAATGAGAAAGGAGTGAATGGTTTTAGTTTTGTTTGTTGAAACTGCCATCCTGTCAAATCACAATAATGCTTTTTGTGAGGACTCAGGAAGCCTACATTTTTTTAAACTGTTTTTGTTGTTCTTTGTTTTGTTTTTTAAAACCGAATACAATAACTAGTATCAGACACAAACATGTCCAATCCAGAGAAAGAATTGAAAACGCGTCATAATAAAGCACCAACATTTGTAAGGAAAATGATTCGATCTCTTTCAGTCGATGGTTTGATGTTGTTTGCTGTTTTTATTTTTCTCGGTGCCTGCATTGGAAACCATTTCTTATTATTCTCAGTTCCTTTATTAGCTTGCTTCTGGATCGGAACTACGCCACTCAAAACCAGGCTCTATAATGTCAATCTGTCAATGCCACCCCCCCCCCCACTCATTCTCAGTTCCAGACACCGTCTCAATGATTATGCAGTCACGATCAATCTAAAGGCAAAAACTAAACTAAATCCTATAAAGTTCATATCCAGGATTTGAGAATCAGGGGTTACAATTCCCGAAACTTTCGATGCAATGTACATGTACATTCTTCAAAGGGTTGACTATTAAAATACATCGAGACATTTTTTGAAATATCATAGTTGTTCCCTCTATCTTCCTTTCCCCGCTAGATATGTTACTTTAAAGGAACATTACAGAATCGGTTTTTGCCAACAAATTGCTGGCAGTGTAAGCACTGTATGTAATCCACCATATACATAAACTGACAAACCTGTAGAAGTTTGAGATCGATCGGCCATCTGGGTCACGAGAAAATAGTGAAAAAAACGATTACACATTGGCATGAAATCATATAGATTCAACGAATGAATAAAACGCTCACTGAGCGATAAACTCCAATCGGAAAATTAGTTTATTCATTTCTCATCAAATATGACATTTCAGACAGAAATATTTCAAGGAATGTTTTCTACTAGTATCATCATCATTAGACCATGTAAGTTTTATGTAAATCTGTGATCAAAAGTATATTTTACAAGTTTTTTTCTTACCAATTCTGTAATGTCCCTTTAACTTTTCCACACTCTTACCTGGTAGCTGTGAGTCCAATTCCAAAAATGTGCCGCCCAAACAGTGATGCTGCAAGTCCACTGGTCTTGAATATTCTGTGAGCCACAACCAGAATCGAAGTCTCCTCGGAAGATTAATCTCAAGATTGACGGAGTGTGCCAAATCGAACAAAACACCTTTTTTATACCTGCAGGAAAGGACACGTGCAAGGAAGGCTTACAATGGTAAATTTTGTCTCAAATTTCATCACATCGCCTGCGTACTTTCTAGCACTTTACAATGATACTAAAACAGAATCTGTTTTTCTCGTCGGCGTTCCCGTGGTTATGTATACCCGCGGTGAAACGAAAGACTAAAGGGACCGAGATCCAATTAAAAAAACCAATGCCTGCTCGAAGTAAGGACACAAAGTGTTGCGCAGGACGAAGCAGATCCGACAATATAATTCCAAAGGCGTGTTTTATGATGAAAATAAATCTGGAAGCGGTCACTGTCTCCACGATATGTCTTAAACCCTGCTGGTTGTTGTTCAACTTGGTGCAGCGTCTGCAGGCAAGTTGAATTTGCAGAACATTGCATATTATTGTTTTATTTTTCCCCCACCAAGTTGAGGTGTTTTTAGAGGCACTTTGGCACAATTTGCAGCACACTGCCAAGACAGGAGCAAACAGGATAAACATACTCCCTTCAGTCTACGCCGCGGGTTATTTTACGGACAACACACGGTATGGTTTCCTTCTTCATCTACGGCTTGATGTGCAATCCTCGAGGTACTGAGCAGTTTTTAGTCAAGCTGGGACAGATGCCGACCGCACCCTTTTCAAATTACTTTGACCATGCTTTGACCATGCTTTGTCCATGCTGTAAATAAAGAGTCTTCTTTACCCAGATAAGATTTTTTGTTATCAGTCATATAATAATGAATTAAACGACGGTCGGGTTCGGCATCTATTCCGTTGAAGTGTCTTGCAATAACAGACACTTTTATCATGTAGATATACTTACCATGTTATCGTAGTTAGTTGTATCAATCATAAAAAGGAGTGTCTGGTCCCTTGCTTAGCTGCTAGGTGAAAAATGTCTACTCCTTGTACCATTAGAGAACGTACAGTATACCCAGATACAACATCCACTTATAGTGTACCATGGATTGATACACACGAACAATGGGATGTACTAATAAATTGGAGTTGGCTTTTATAGGGTAATGGACCAGGGCATAATGGATGTTGGAAACTGCAGGGGATCCGACTTTCAGGTCTTCACGTTGATTGCACTTGCATTGTTCGAGTTTTAAGAAGTCACTGTGTCGTTCATTGTTAATGTTCCTGACGGGTCACATCAGCACTTAACATTACAGACAAAAGCTTTACCTGATGCCTCAATAGATGGATTGCAATACGCGTCATTGATCACCATCTTTGATGAATTGTGCACGTGAAGAGCTATCATTGGCTGAGAGTCGTGCGTAGCGCGTACACGCGTGCACTTTTCCATCGTTTTACATCAAAGATGGCGGTCTATGACTCGTATTGCAATCCATCTATAGTTCCAATAGATCCCTCCTCAACATCGAATTTCTTGATAATCTGAACAATTATTTTCTAAGTTTCTATCAACTTGAAATTCTGCCATGTACGAGGAAAGGGCACCCGCCATTGAACTTAAGAACTCGGTTCCTTGACTCGTATTGATAAACTATTAAGATGTAATTTGTGGGCTAATATGTTGGCCTTGTCTCACATGTCCTGTCTGCTTCATTTGTCCTATGTCTATACGGTCCCTTGGTTGTATGTTTTTCTGTATAGGTTTATTTAGGGAAGAAAAGCGTCTCGCTTGACCAAAGAGGTTAAATCATACGGCTGCTGTAGAAAGTTGTTAAGTTATCGCTTTTAAGACACATTTACTTCAACAACTTCTCCTGGTAAAATTATTTTTTTGTGAGAAGATGAAGCTTGGAGGAGGGAGTTGCAACTGTAAGAATAGATAAGTCAATGTTGCTTTGAGGCGCACCTCACTTTTTCTTTTGCCTCACTGTTGTTGTTTTGTGTTTTTGTCACCGGGTTTCTGCGCTGCTGTTGAAGACACTTACATGACATTTGCTGGAGAAAAGAAGTCCACTTCCATGCCAACACACTGTGAGACAGTTTTAAGAATAGAAATATGGGTTTGTAATAGAGGGCGCTCTACTGATTTGGAACAGAATCAACCGATCCTGAACTGGTCAAACAGGTGACGATACTTTTCTCGAGGTCTCTTCAAAAGTCTTAATCTTTTTTTTTGTCAATGGATACTTGGTGAGTTTTATGACATATTTAGGTAAACTGATCAACTTTTTTTGTGAGGAGATATGTCAAAGAGATTGCAACAAAAACAATGTGATTTTTAAAAAGTGATCCAGAACTGGTCAAACGACTGTACCAATGATTTGGAACAATCTTCCTCCTGTAATCAGGAAATCTGTTAGTTTATCTCTATTATTGTAAAGCTCTTAAGACTCGCCTGTGACACTGATCACGTCTGGTCGTTCTAGGACGACCGCTTCCCCTTCCACCACCCCGACCAAAGCATGCACACGTCCCTCCATTCCCAAACCCCGCCCCTCCTCCCATGCTCAGCTAAAAGGAGGCCCTCTGTCGACACTAATTGCGTTAATTTCGCTGGTGCCCTGCTTCATACACGCAGTGTGTGTGCAGTTTGCGTCTGGGAACAGCTATATGTGTCTTTTCTATTTTGGAGGTGTTCTCAGAGGTTGGTGAAATCTTTAATCCAACATTTGTAATCTTTAAAATTGTGCCTTTATTTTCAGTAATCACGGAAAGCGAATGAAGAGATATTTTTGTAGAAGTTTTACCTGGCCTTCTGTGTTATTATTTTTGGTGTTGTTAAAGTATCTTAATGAAATTACCGTGTTGAAAATATCGTTTACACCTTTGCCTTATGCACTAAATACTAACGTACGGTATTGATTGTTTAATAATTAAAAATGAAGTATTTTCTGGAGTAATGTTGAAGTTAAATTGAAAATGTTTTATTTATCACAGGTAACTATTGACCTCCACCCTCCGTCTCGAGGTAACAGCAAACGACTGATACAAGATGGTAGGTGCTGAGTCTTTTTTCGAATGGAATCTTTTATCATGTTTATTTGGGGAAACTATTATAAGTTTGTTTCACCAACCGAACTGTCATGACTGCTGTGCACCATACTGTACCAGTGTTACCAAAGCACTTTTTAATGTATCCCTTGGTTGTGACCTCAATCTCCCACCCTCTTCCCCTCTCCTCCCTCCACCCCGTTGCCCTGCCGACGGTCCCTGACACGTCACTGCAAATCATTCTTATTCATTGTAAGTGTGTGGAATACTGCAGTGAGACTGTGACACTGGTTCTAACCAGAATAATGTTTTATTTCTCCCCAATTGCCAATAATGTATAGAAAACTTTTAAAAAACAGAACACATTTTTGTGTGCTTGGCAGTTTCACTTTCTTTGTGCAGTTTCCTTCCTTTTTTCATTTCTTTGTTGTATTGTATTGGTTTTTTTTAAAGTTTTTTTTTAAACAAAATAAGTTGCTTAATGCTTGTCTGCTTTTATATAGTCTGAACTCAAATGCTTTTTGGCTTGCAGCATGCTCGAATTCATTAGACCCTCAAGCATGTGGGAACTCAACCTTTGCCCTTGCCAAAATCTATCTTGTTTTTCTGAAACCTAGACTCGATCAAACTGGAGAAGAATCTGGGATCATGGTTTGGGGCCATTGATTGGTGCTTATGTCTGAGGATAAGATACTGTACTCCATTTTGTACCACCACTGTCCTGCCTGATGAGTCTTCATTCCAACCCCAGAATCCCCCCCCCCCCCCCCCCCCCCCCGCTAATTGAAATAGGGAAGAGATGTTACCCCAAATTCTTTCTGAAACAATCTCATTAAAGTCTTTCATGCTCTCCCCTTTTTTCCCTCACTGTTTAGCCGAGAGAAATCCATGAGATTAAGGACCTGCTCCTGACGGCCAGAAGAAAGGATGCTAAATGTGAGTACCAAGTATAGAGCCCTGTGGGAACCAATTTCATGGTAGTGCTTACTGCTGGTGCATTCCTAGCCCCACAAATAGTGCCAATATGCTGGACTATCTCCGCGCAATCAAATCAACACTTGTTAGGCCATGAGAATGAAAATTATAGATTTGCGTCCACCGCCCGCGAGCTCTGAGAGCTACCGCCGAAAAATGTCATTATTTTCACAAAATTTCATTATTTGCACAAAAAAGACTCGGCATCACAAATTATCAAGTTTCAAATCATCAAACAACGATAAAAGGTTATATTAACGCATTTTACTAGTAGTATACACTAACTTAAGGCTTCGAAATAACCGGACGGATGGACTAATTTTATTTTGATAGGAATTGACGATAGATACGTCCACGACTGTTCATGTGTTAAGTGCAATCTATGGATTTGCGCAACGAGTTAGGCAAAATCGCACGCAAACTGCAGTTTGCGCTCTGCAGATTTGGCAGTTAATGTGCCCGACCTTGCAAATTGTGCGCAATCTTCAGTTTGCGCTCTTTAGATTGGCAGTTCAAGCGGCCGATTGGGCAAAAATGTACGCAATCCGCAGATTGCGCAAATCTGTGGTATGCGCTCCACACAGCGCCGTGTACACACGCGCGCGCTTGTGGGAGAAGCTTACTACGAGAAAATAATGAATAATGAAAAAATGAAAAAAAGCCTCATGTCATTTCAAAAATGCCCGGACGCAAATCTATAACTTTCATTCTCGTGGCCTAAACACCATGCAGGAAGTACTATATTGGGACAGGGGAAAGGGTTGAAAAGCGCAAACAAATAACCAACTGATCTTTCAATGGACATATATATCCACATGCCATCAACTTCAAAACGTTGATTGTAAAATCTTCTGTTGACATACAGCCGTCAAGATCAAGAAGAACAAGGACTGTGTGAAGTTCAAGGTACGATGCAGCCGTTTCCTCTACACCCTGGTCATCAAGGACACGGAGAAGGCTGAGAAACTGAAGCAGTCACTCCCACCAGGTAAGACGGAACCGAGGTCGTAACCCCCCTGAGTCAAGTTTGTGGTGGTTTTTTTTTTATGCAAAAAATTAGTTAGTGGCCTGACGTTTCGACCCTAGCAGAGTCTTTCTCGAAGGCTAAATGACAAGACAACACACATACATGCATACAAGGGGGACAAAAGCAGTCAAGTGGAAATACATGATTTTTTTTATATGTGTTTTGTGTCTGGATTTAGATGTAAAAGACACATATCCAATGATATCATGCGCTGAGGAGTGGACAGTTGATTTTATTCATGCATGTTACTTATCAACTGCAGGCCTTGCGCTTAAGCTTTTTGTAAAGTAGCCTGCCGGGCCAGTAAACCGTGTATTTTACTTGCCCCCAGGAAGTTTTAGTAGCCCAGAATTGCCATAAATGTAATGAATGCAATGTTCTGATCGCAACCAGTTTAATGACCAAATGAAGTTATATTCATACACTCAAGAATGATTAACACATTTCATACATTAATTATTCACATCTAAAAAGGAAGAAATGAGCATTTTAAACAAGGAGGTTGCAACTTTTTAGTAGCCCACAGGGCAAGTTGGGAGGTGGTGTTTACTAGCCCATGGCAATTTTTACTAGACAATGTACACCAGGCTAGTGTTAAGGGCGAGCCCTGATTTGCTTGCTTTTGGTTTCTCAGTCTGTGGCCTTGGAAATTGGAAAACATGGTAAAAAGCAGGCCTGATACTTTACGGAGGCACTTTGTGTTACATCTAAACCTCATTTTTTGTTTGCATTGTAAATAGCTGTTATGTAAAGATGAATATATTGTACTTCTGCACAAGAGGAGAAGAGTGTGTTCAAGTATGGGAACATTTGGTGTGTGGAGGGGGGGGAGACACAACCTTTGCACATATCGGGTAGATGTAAGGTTTTCTGTGTGCTACCCCTGCCCAGGCCTGGAATTACACGGAGGCCAGAGCCATGGCCTCCGTTGCCCTGGTCTTGGCCTCCTTGCCCCTTCAAAGTTTCCCATAGGCTTTAAGATTTTCCAATGGAAGTGCCCTTAGCAAAATGAAAACGGCCTTGCCCTCTCGAAGATCAAATTCCAGGCCTGCCTGCCATTTCAGAAGTCGCTTAACCCTCCTACTGTCGTGACTCTTGGCAACATTTTCCAGTGAGTTGACCAACCATTTGAAACCACTCGACTGCCAAGGTTGTGTATGGTGGCACAACTGTGCACAGAACTAACTGTTTACTGTGTACATGCATTCCCTCATGGTATCATATTTCAGGCTGGCATAGTTTATCTATCATTCAAAACCACTTGAATGGTATTGAATGGTCAGACAGCAAGAGGGTTACAATTTGCACTACATTATGTAACACAGGGAGATTGACCCCCCAAATCATGCATCCAGGCATATTGTGATGATGAGTCAGTTAAATTGGGTCAAGACGTGAACTTTAATCTGCACATTCATTGTTTTTTATGTTGTCTTAGACCAAATAAGACGAGCACTGTTACACTGTATGTTTAAGTGTCTTTTTATGGGATTTATGTAAAAGATTTATGTTTAAAAATTATAAATCAAGTGAAAACGGTCTTTTTCTTTCCCCATTAGGTCTCCAAGTTAAAGAAATCAAGTGAGACAACATGTCGAGAGAGATGGGAGTGATGAATTTGTTCACCTTTGACCTCACCTGATTTGCATATGACCCATGAAGGCAAGTGTCTCATTGTACACCTGATGGCACCCAAAAATCAATATGATGGACTTCGTTGTCAAGAATCACTTCTGTCAACTTTTATCAGTTGTTTTCAGATGTATATAGAAAATAAATTTCAAGGGAAAACTTGAGAGAGAAAAAAATTGAAAATTTGAGTTAATTGTCGTTTTTTGTTTATATCCGTAACATCTCCCCTTGAAAAGTTATGACTCTCTTCACTAGGTGTGTCCCTTGATTTCGTGCTTGGCTTGAAAAGTTTTGTTGTAAGAAGGTTGGAAGACTTTTGAAGGTGCTTTCACATGTCCCGAATTGTTGTTTTTGTGTAATTCAGCATTCGCTGTTGAACAAATATTGACCACAAATATGCAGACCATTATGTTTCGCTGTTGTATTTCGGGTCATATGTTCTTACCATACTCGCTATTACAACAAAAAAACTTTAAGATTGAAGGCAAGTGCCTTAAAACAAGTACAACATTTTAATTACAAAGAAATTGGTAAGTTTTCAGGTCGAAAAGCTCACTGATTTAGTGATTAGTCCCATTCTTCCACTGAAACCTAAACTGAAATTGTTTATTGACTTCCCTCTCAAATCAATTTCCCCAAAAGACGTCAGTGGTTGAGTGGAAGTTAAAGCGGCAACTATGGGGATAATTGGGCTGTGTTCGATTCAAACGACTTTTGCTACAGCTATGGCTGTTGACTGCAATGACAATGTTCGAGAGTAGGTCTTTTTGGCATTCTACTGTAGCCATTGCTTAAAGCAATCATTTTGGACACTGCATCTGAGCTGTGTTGACTATTGATTAACCCTCTTGCTGTCTGACCATTCACCTGTGGTTTTGAATGATAGATAAACTATGCCAGCCTGCAATATGATACCATGAGGGAATGCATGTACACAGTACACAGTTACTTAGTTCTGTGCACAGTTGTGCCACCGTACACAACCTTTGCAGTCGAATGGTTTCAAATGGTTGGTCAACTCACTGGAAAATGTTGCCAAGAGTCGCTGAGAGTAGGAGGGTTAAAGAATTTCTGATAAGTAGAAATTACCAGGATACCAGTCACAAATTGAACAAGTGGTATGGTATTTTGGCTGGTAACCTTAAATCTGGTAAGTACCTCTGTGAAATTGGGCCCTAGTATTTATAAACACAGGTTACATGAATTTCTTTATAATTTTTTTTTTCTTGGGGGTTAGAGGTGTCGTGAAACACTACCTTACCATTGAACTGATGTAAAATTTACATAGAGTTTAACTCGGAAATCATTTTAAACTGACTCGTATATGTTTGTTTGATTCACCTGTTAAAACAATGACATTTATTTACAACCAAAATAAATGAGCAAGCATTCTCTCAAAAAAATAATTTTTTTACATTTTACAGATGGACCATTCCATCAGGCATTTAAAGGCAAAGTATGCCTTTGGTTTTTGGAACTGTTTCATTGTTTTAATCCTATATAAATGTAGTTTTAATCCTATACAAATGTAGATATATACAATAAAACTAACCTGTGAAAATATAATTTCAAAAGGGGTAGCGTTTTTAGAGATATTGCCGAAAATCAGATGCGGTTCTGTCCACCATGAAGAATAATCTGCAATTGGAATACACAATCCAGAAACGTTTCTGACAGAAACACTTCTCGTTTCCTGGAACAAAGACGGTTGTTTCAATATTTTAATAGAGCTATGAATTTTTTTAAATCATTAGTTTGCCATGGTATCAGCCAAAATGGGCAATGCACTTTTTAAAACCCTAGTGCACATTGGACCACTTGCATACCTCTTGTGTACGTGCCATTCGCTCGGCCCCAGCGGCGTATCCAGGACCGCTGGGATGGGCTAATCAGCTTGCACAGATTCTTGTTCAGGAAGTACGTCATGCGTGCAGTGCTTGCAGTATGAGTGTGATGCATGACGGGACTGAGCATTAACCAATGAGCGTGCTTGATACGTTTGCCCATCCCAGCGCCTTTGGTTTTAAGGCAAGGCGCTGGGGACGAGCGAATACGTGCCACGCATAACTCTCAGCCAATGACACTGATGAGGGCGCTGTTTGAGCTTGTGACATGTGCAAGGGGGGGTCTACGTCATTGAGTTAGTGAGCGCTGGTTGCTAATGATGCCATGCTAATCAACAAAACATTTGGTGCTGGATATGCGAGCATGGTGTACCCCCTCCCCCTATTGTCAGGTTTCTGCCCACAGTGGTCTGTGCGGAAAACCCGCCCGGCACTCGGGATTCCCCAACCAGCACTGGCAGAATTTTCTCTGTTTCCGACCACCACACATTTTCAATTTGTTTTTAAATTACACTTGCAATTTCCTTTCAAAGGTTTTTAATGAAATGTAAAATTGGGTATTTACCAGTAAAAATGGTATCCGAAGGCATTAATTTTGAGCACTTCTTTGATTGAGTTTATTTATATGATCTACCGTGTAACTGATCCATCTCGCAATGGTTCCCAGGGAAACATTTTTCCACCACTAAAGAAATCCTGGGCAGACCCCTGTATTGTGTCTTTATTTTGTGCTTTGAATCTCGGGAATTCATAAGAGGATTTTTTGGGGGTACTTCTGTACGAGAGGAAAATAGTGTGTTCAAGAATTGGAACAGGGGGCAGGGGACACATTGGGCATGGTATAGTCTTCCGAGACCCCAACCTTATTAGCCATTTTGAGATATGGTGGACACAATACTATGACACTATTCGGTTTGGGTAAGAATTTGTCTGTATACACCCAAACCAAACAGTGCACTACTATAGTGTCCACCATATTTCAAAAAGGCTAATTGAGTTTTACCGGGGGGGGGGGCTGGGGGGGACCCCTCTGCCCCATTGTGCATTGAAGACAAAAAATAACCCATTAAAAATGAAGCACCATTTAATTTGGCCCACACTATGTGTGATTCTCTGAAGACATTCAACCATATTGCATCCATCTTGTCATGTTCTGTTTTTTACATGTATTCTATACTAGTATAGGATCCAAATGGTCATCATAGTTATATGGGCCAGACTTAAGGAAGTCGTAAAAGCAATAACGAAGTGGGCACAAGGAAGTCGTTAAAAGCAATAATGAAGGCAAGCTCAGATGTCCTCTGGGCTGAGAAGAGTGGCTGATATCGGGAACTTTTTCTGAAGAGTCGGTGACGGAGTGTACCTCTCTGTCATCAAAAGAAATAAAGTGCTTATTGTTATTTTTTGAGGCCTCAGCACTATGCCATAAGCATTATAGCAACAAAACAATTGCAAAGAAATATTTGAAACCGGTGTAAGTGTAAAAAAAAATAAAAGTTCAGCTGTGACTGATCTCACCTGGAGAGGGCGCTCTATCACTGGGAAGCGGTGGTTGGTCGGAACGAAGGCTCTGTGGCCGGATGCTGCTCGGGCCGACAAGTTCTCTGTCCAGGCACATGCGAATGCGTCTTGCGTGCGCTTCGGACTCGGCCTTCATCTCAAAATCTAGAGAAAGGAAGTATGACAACATTTGAATAATGAACTCCTTCAGTTTCGGTGGAAAGTTTTAGCATGAACTGTTGTATAGTTTGGTTCTTGTTTTGAGAGTGAAATGCGTGCCACATTTGGTGGGAGATAATAATGCCTCATGCCCAACCAAAAGCGCGCCTGTCATTTACTTTGAAGACGGAAATTCGTTTCTCAATACGAAAGGAGGGGTAAGTTCGGGAGGCTGACTGCTTTGTTGTTGACCTTCACGAGTAAAAAACAATAAGTTTTTAAACAGAAACGGGCTGTTAGTCAAGATGTGTGTTGTCTGTCTGTACATTTGGTTATCGATATGTGGCATAGTGTAACACCCCCCCTTCTCCTATTGTGTCTTCATTGTGTACTTGGAATCTCACAATTTTTTGGGAGGAATTTAAGGGGGGTGGGGTACTTCTGTACATGAGGAAAAGAGTATGGGAACTTTTTTTGGGGGGGGGTGGACACCCTCTGCCACATATCAGGCATGGTATAATGTCTGTGACTGACTTGTGGCTACCAGCTTATTTTAGCTTATGAAATCAACTTGCAAACTGAAGCTAAATGGATTAAAAAGTCTGGTCCCCCTTTTGTTACAATAGACCTTATGCATTGACGTCATCCACGCCGCCATCTTAGAGGTAAAAAGGTGACGAAACAATGGAAAACGCTCATCTTGTACGCGCGGCGCAGAGGATGGGCCAATGAGAAATCTTCTTTGACGTCATGTGCATGAGAATCGGTATTATAGCACGTGGGAAAACGACCAAAAAGTGATCACAGTTTGAACGGGGCCCGTTACCTGCCTCGCCGCTTAACCCAGCGTCGACCTTGAAGAAGAAGATGCCATCCCTGGACCAGTAGTCTGAGATCTTACTGAGCTCCCAACGCTTGCAACATTTCGGTGGGTTCATGGTGACGAGGCTTAATGCATGACGGGTAACGTGTAGGGTCATCTGGAACTCGGGTGCTACAAATCCTTTCAATGTTTTCACTACCCAGCTTTCTGAAAAAAGGGGGGGGGGGAAATTGCACCACAAAACGTCTCAGTCATCAGTTAGAGGCTGTTCACCCGAAAAAGAAAAGATTCAAAATCAACATTAGTACTTGTTCTTTCGTTAATGACCAGAACAAGTATGGTCGTCTAGTTACTGATGCACAATTTCTTGATTTGTGCAATTCATAATCATAGACGTGAAACCAATGTATGTATGAGAGAGATTGGCTGTTGTCAGCTTGGTGTTTATATTAATTTCTTGAGTGTCAACGGCACATTATTGCCGCTGTCGTAGGGAAATCTGTCCCCGGAGATTCTGTCCCCCTGGGAGCAATTCTTTTCCGTACCACACTAGAGCCAATGCATACACGCATAAGGTATGGGCGCTTTCCCGGATCCCTTCACTGTTGACCCCCTGTCTCTAGTGTGGTACGAAAAAAGGACATTGCCCCCTGGGAAATCAACATGGGCTGAAGGAGTATGATTCAAAAGAGGGCGCTATCAGAAGAAGCTTGTACACAGTTTCCAGAATCTCCTGCCACGCCGGCCTGTTATGAGAATGTCATGGTATGTCAATTGGAAATAATTCTTGTGAGTTAAAAATTGGCATGTGTAACTTTTAAACAAAGGTCTTTGGCACAGCCATATCAATATGTTTTGGCCATAAAACCTATGCCAACTTCCAACAAATCGTCACTCAAAATATATACAATTCGTCAGCTCGGGACTTCGTGTAAGGTCGTTAGTGCAGTTTGTATGGATTTCATAACATTGGGTTTGCATATCTTGGAGCTCTTGGTAAAAAATCTTCTTCAAAAAAACAACACTTTGTTTGTGGATTTAGATTAATTTTTTTCAAAATTCCCTTTTGATAATTACGGATCGCTTAACGACCTTATAGCACTAAGCTGACGAATTGAAAACATATTAATAGTATAAGGCTAAATAATTTTAGCGTCCTGCCTTTTTGAAATAAAGGAGGGGCGGGTGTGTTTTTTTAAAGGAAGATTACAGAATTGGTAAGAAAAAACTTGTAAAATATACTTTTTGATCACAGATTTACATAAAACTTACAAAGTCTAATGATGGTGATAGTAGAAAACATCCCTTGAAATATTTCTGTCTGAAATGCCATATATGATGAGAAATGAATAAACTAATTTTCTGATTGGAGTTTATCGCTCAGTGAGCGTTTTATTCATCTGTTGAATCTATATGATTTCATGCAAATGTGAAATCGGTTTTTCACTATTTTCTCGTGACCCAGATGGCCGATCGATCTCAAACTTCTACAGGTTGGTCAGTTTATGTATATGGTGGATTACATAAAGTGCTTTAACACTGCCAGCAACTGTTTTGTTAGCAAGAACCAATTCTGTAATGTTCCTTTTTAAATGGCTCCCGGCACATTTTTCAAGACAGACGACCGGGATTTTTTTCAAGTGTGGTAACCAGCTTTTTTGTGTGTGTTTTTTCGGTGTGCTCAAGTCAAAAATCAGTGTTATGTATTTTAGGATTGATTTTTGTCGTCAGAGATCGTAAAAATTTATCCTAAAAAAAAGAAGAAAAAAAGGAGGCGGCCTCTTAAAGGCCCTGTACACTATTGGTAATATCGAAAAACACAAATGTTCACAGATTCACACATAACTTACATGATTTAAAGTAAGTGATGGTAGAAAGGGTTCCTTAAAATATTTCTGCCTAAAATGCTATCGTTTCTTAGAAATGAATAAAACAATAGTTTTTATCGCGCGCGATAATAAACTCAATGTTTGAAAAACAGAAAACACATAAGGTCTCTTTTCACTATTTTCTCGTGACCTCGATGACCAATTGAGCTCAAATTTTCACAGGTTTGTTATTTCATGTATTTGGTTAATCACACAAAACATGAAATTTGTTTGCGACTGTTTTGTCAGCTCTACCAATCCTGTATAATACCTTTAAAAGGAAGCGGGCGGGGACACTAAACGTGTTTTTTTTTTTGCCTTACCATTATTGAAGTACGACTTGACCACCGTGTCCCACGAGCGTAGTTCCATGCCGATTCCTCCCTCGTCGCACGGCACTGGCTCCTGGAACACCACGGTGTCTGTGACGAGAATCACGGCCCAGTACGCCGAGTTCTCGCGCTTCCTCTTCGGCTTCTGTAGGGCTCCCCGCTCGGTGCCGACCAGGGTCTCCTTGGTCAGTGTGAACGAACTCTTGAGGATTTTCTCCTTTTCATTTTTGTAGATTTTCACCTGAAAAAGACCTGAGGTATAATATCCAGTTTTAATACAGTAAAAAAAAAATGGAAGAGAAAAATGGTTGTCGTAGGAGAAGGAAAGATAATTTGTTGCTCTATTTGCCATGCTTTAGGCATTCTTTGTTTGCATTTTAACGGAAAAGAATCAGAATTGACTATTTCCTTTTGGCGATCTGGATTAGCCTTTTATGAAACGGACTAAACTACTCACCACTTTGTTGATTTCCCTGGAAAATAACCCATCTCTGTATCAAATAAACGCAAACAAAAGTACCAGGGTTAAGCAATAAATAATGCCCCCAATAAATGAGCAGAAGGAAGTTGACTCAAGAGAGGGCGCTATCAGACGAAGTTTCTACACAATTCGCGGTCGTAGGGGGGAGACTGAATCTCCGGGGGGCCACACCTCTCTTTAAAACGGGTCAAACTGACGCAGATTCCGAGTTGAAATCCCCCTTTTCCGGGTGATCCTAACCCTGTATCAAAATGAGTCAAACTGACGCAGATTCCGAGTTGAAATCACCTTTTTCCGGTGATCCTATAACTCTGTATCAAAATGAGTCAAACTGACGTAGATTCCGAGTTGAAATCCCCTTTTTCCGGGTGATCCTAACCCTGCATCAAAATGAGTCAAACTGACGCAGAATCCTAGTTAAAAATCCAATTTTGTAACCATTTCCGGGTCAACCAGACCCAGAAATGGGTCGGGGGTCCTGGGACCCTGAATTCGGGTCTATTTTTGACCAGGTGATGGTCTTTAATAAGTATATAGAGGGAGTGCTCGCTTGTGTCACGCAGTTTTCATTATTGTATTGTGCTTTGTGGACGAGTTAGACGGTGTTTTCAACAATCATTGTGCAATGAAATCTGTAGTGATTTCATTGTTCACTACCTTATGGAGACCGAGAACAAAACAGAAAAGAGATAACAAAGTGTCTCCAAATGAGAATTTTGAAGACTGGGTTGCCCCACAAGGAATTCGTGTACAAAGTCTATGGGAGGTTCTTAACTACAGGGACAAAGGAAAGAACAAAAGATGTCTCCACAGGGATGCACAAAATTGAATGCGTGTGTTCTACCACATTTCTAAAAAATAAAATAATAAAATAGCTGATGGATTTATTCCTTGAATATACCTTTCTGACTTTCCCGTTGTCGAGATTCATCTGGTCTAGGTAGCCTGTCCTAAGCCTCTTGCATTCGTCATCCATAAGCGCCGGGTATGACTCTGTGCCGCCAAAGGCTGCCATGCCAAAACGGCTCGCCCACTAAATTTGGGAAAGGAAATTCCACTGAAAACAAAGACAAACATTAATAAGTGTTCATTGAATAATGCACATTATGTTATTAATTGGAAATAAACATTCTCAGCGCATTTGGTCGTAGCACAGATAAATAAATAAAATGATTCAGATTTTCTTATAAACAGAACATTACAGAATTGGTTTTTGCCAACAAAACAGTGTTGCTGGCAGTGTACGCACTTTGTAATCCACCATATTATACTGTACATAAACTGACAAACCTGTAGAAGTTTGAGATCGATCGGCCATCTGGGTCACGAGAAAATAGTGAAAAACCGATTACACATTTGCATGAAACCATATGATTCAAAAAATGAATAAAACGCTCACTGAGCGATAAACTCCACTCGGAAAATTAGTGTATTCATTTCTCATCAAATATGGCATTTCAGACAGAAATATTTCAAGGGATGTTTTCTACTATCATCATCATTAGACCGTGTAAGTTTTATGTAAATCTGTGATCAAAAAGTATATTTTACAAGTTTTTTTCTTACCAATTCTGTAATGTTCCTTTAAATAAAAAATCATAATGCCGTTCAGGTGGAATTCTGTCAGTTTTCACAATGTGAGAGGGAAATGAACGGTACGAGTGTTAACCGGCAGTTTTTTCGGGAAGGCTACTCAGGGCCCAATTTCATAAAGCTGCTTAAGTAATAACAAAAAGTAGCTAAGCAAAATTATGCTTACCAGAATAAGGTTACCGGCAAACCTACCATGTCACATGTACAGTATTTGACTGGTATCCTGCTCATTTCTGTTAAGCAGAACATTGTTAAGCAATATTTCCTGCTTAAGCAGCTCTATAAAATTGGGCCCTGGTGACAGCATGGAATCAAACCGGTTACTAAGTCAGCGTATAAACAACAATTTATAAACACCAATGCTTTGCACGGACCTAAAATGCAAAAAGCCAAGCACACATTTGTAAAAATGCCAATAGTAACATGTTATAACAATAGCCGAAGCATGTAATGGCTTTAGAGCATTACATACGATGGACTTGGATATTATTCAATTTATCAATTCAAATGCTATGGTGACTTGAATTAAGGCTAGACTCTAAACATAATAGGTTCGACTTTGAACTACCCTTGTTGCTAATAATAATATGAGAGTGGTAGCATGGAACCCAACCGGCTTCACCTTAAGAAGCCAGTGTCATGTTATTCAAACAATATAGTCTCCATTGCAACGTCAGAGGACCCATAAATCCACGTGCCGATTGACGGGAAGGCAAACACATATTGCTAAATGAGTATATGGAACGAATCATGCATCATCTCACACAAAATAATATGAATAATGTTTATAATTCTCCCTCGGTATTGCAAATACATCTGTCTTAAATTAAAGACGCATTGCATATTTCGAAATTGTTAGAAGCAAAAATTAATTGTCCATTTTCACTTTATTTATTTATTTTTGTATAGGCCCTATATATATTTCTATTTTTTATAAGTATATATTTTTTGGTTATTATTGGTTTTTATTATTAAAAGTTTTTTTTTTTTTTTTTTTTTTTTTGTGGAGGGGGGGGGGGGTGATGGGCTCACTATTAAAGGAACATTACAGAATTGTTTTTTGCTAACAAAACAGTTGCTGGCAGTGTAAGCACTTTATGTAATCCACCATACACATAAACTGACAAACCTGTAGAAGTTTGAGATCGATCGGCCATCTGGGTCACGAGAAAATAGTGAAAAACGAATACACATTTGCATGAAATCATATAGATTCAACAAATGAATAAAACGCTCACTGAGCGATAAACTCCAATCGGAAAATTTGTTTATTAATTTCTCATCAAATATGGCATTTCAGACAGAAATATTTCAAGGGATGTTTTTTACTATCATCATCATTAGACCGTGTAGGTTTTATGTAAATCTGTGATTAAAAAGTATATTTTACAAGTTTTTTCTTACCAATTCTGTAATGTTCCTTTAAGCACCCTGTGTCTGAAATACTATGCTTTTTATTTTATTGATGTGGGCTTTTTTGTTTTCGTTGTTGTTGTTGTTTTGGTTTTTTTTTGCATGGCCTGGTTATTTATTTCTAAAACATTTCTAAAGATATATTTTTTCCACGAAAACCTCGGCACATTTTCAATGAAATTGCCACTGTTTATATCATTCTTGGAAATTCGAAAGTACACCTTTGAGGTGACTGTCTATGTGGGAAATGAATCCGGGGCAACTCCCCTGTCTGGGAAGTGATACTGAAGGTATAAAAAAAAACCTTTTTCTAAATTGATCCAATCTCTCTAATCCACTTTGCTGTCATCTGAACAGACCCGACCTGATGATCTAATCGGATCAGTTTGATCCTGTATGATCTGATCCAATCTGATCTAATCCACCCCATCTATCTGATATAACATCAAGTATTATAGTATAATGATAATCTAATCTACTCATTTGGCGTCGGGGTTCTTCAAGCCTGTTTCTGTCTTTAAAGGCACATTACAGAATTGGTAATTGTAAATATACTTTTGATCGCAGATTTACATAAAACGTACACGGTCTAATGATGATGATAGTAGAAAACATCCCTAGAAATATTTCTGGCTGAAATGCCATATTTGATGAGAAATAAATCAAACTAATTTCCGATTGGAGTTTATCGCTCATGAGCGTTTTATTCATGCATTGTATAACACATGCAAATTTGTAATCGGTTTTGCACTATTTTCTCGTGACCCGATGGCCGATCGATCTCAAACTTCTACAGGTTTGTCAGTTTATGTATATGGTGGATTACATAAAGTGCTTACACTGCCAGCAATTGTTTTGTTAGCAAAAACCAATTCTGTAATGTTCCTTTAAGCTCATCTTGCACTTTTTACAAAGGTCACGTGATTTGTATTATGTCGAATTGCTTTCATCTATGGCCTGTAGTGGTTGCGCATATAGTGGATATCGAGTTACAGTTTATTAGCGTAATGCAGAGGGCCCTAATGCGGACGGGGATCAATAGAACACGAAATGAAAAATTCTGATTCTGTGTATTATATCAACGGTGGAACAGTTTTGGCTTTTCTGTCATCAAAGGGTCACGGTTTCTTTCACGATGAAGACATCCCGAACACACATATCGAAACGTCAACTGAAACTATTTTCAACTGGCCAATTCGGTACATGTCCCTTACACATAAAAAATGTGTCATATGCATCGCGCGCTTGAAAAATCTACCTCGGCCTTTTTGTGAATAGAGTAACGTTGCTGTTTTGTCTTCATGCATATAGTGCTCCTTAAAGGAACACTACAGAATTGGTTTTTGCCAACAAAACAGTTGCTGGCAGTGTACGCACTTTATGTAATCCACCATATACATAAACTGACAAACCTGTAGAAGTTTGAGATCAATCGGCCATCTGGGTCACGAGAAAATAGTGAACAAACCGATTACACAAGAATAAAACGCTCACTGAGCGATAAACTCCAATCGGAAAATTAGTTTATTCATTTCTCATCAAATATGGCGTTTCAGACAGAAATATTTCAAGGGATGTTTTCCACTATCATAATCATTAGACCGTGTAAGTTTTATGTAAATCTGTGATCAAAAAAATATATTTTACAAGTTTTTTCTTACCAATTCTGTAATGTTTCCTTTAAACTATTTTCAACTGTCCAATTCAGTACATGTCCCTCATACCATACAAATTGCATCCGTGTTGCATCTATGTTGTTTAGTCTAAACAAATCACCTATTTTTGTTTTATTTTATGGCCGTTCAACTGCGCTTGAATCTACCTCAGCCATTTTGTGAATAGAGTAACGTTGCTGTTTTGTCTTCATGCATATAGTGCTCCTCAAGTGTCACCTTTAAAGTTTACTTTTTCAAAGATGCACAAGCCTCCAGCCTCATCCCACCTAAACTGTGTGTTGTTGTTGTTGTTGTGTGTTGTTTTTTAAATAATAATAGTACCAGTAATTGCCCTTTAAATATACACTTTCCCGTTAGAAATACTTCCATGTCCCAGAAAAATATTGCTACCAACTTTCGATTTCTTATTTCGGTTTGCCTATTATCAGCTACCTGACCGAAACCCCTACGTGCTCGCCCCCGCACAAAGGTTCTGTGTTTTCAGGAGGGGGGGGCGACGTAGTGACCACCTTTGTTCATGTGTTGGACATAGAAAACTCGAAAAAGAAAAATGTAGAATGAATTTGCTTTAAACAAAAAAAAACAACGCTATATCATACCTTTAACAGTTGACACATTATGTGTAATTAAATTTAGTGTTCGTGACACAACGCATAGCGACAAAATTCACGCTCGACTGCGACGTACTGTATCGCTCTATTCCTTGTCCCTTTTTTTTTTTTTTTTTTGGCCAAGAAGAATGATTAAAATTCTGTAGCAATGTGTTCCCAGCTGCGCTGAAACTCACCGTCCAGACTCCCTGTAGAGTTCTTCTACTCCGAACATATTCTCCGTATTTTTTTTACCATCTTCCACGATCAATGGGATGTGTGCGCCGTGCTGCCGCACATCTCTCCTCGGGTAAAGATCCGTCTTCAACTGCCATGAATTTTTCTCACTGCATCTTAACGGACCCGCTCTCAATTATTGAAGCAGGCCCTCCCTCGCTAAAAGAAAACATATCATTTTTAATTTCAGTCTTACCTTTTAATTACTGGTGGGTTTACTTCTTGACTTGGGTGGCTGCATTATCCGGCACTATTCGGCACAGTTGCTATAATCCAAGGTTGAGATTGTGTGTTAAGTCATTGACTGTACAACAAGTAGTCCGTAATATCAAGGACTGTGGCACACATTGGCAATACACTGACGTGAGGGATCGAGCATTATGAGAAGAAGTAAACTTGCACTAGTCGGTTATCAGCAATGGTCGTGGGGAATCGGTTCATATTATGCATCGTGTGCCTTGTAATGCTCTAATAAAACTTTGAAAGTGTCATTCCCATTAGACTTTGACCAGTCCTTGACATCGGTTGGAAAATTTGGTCTAGAACTACACACCGAATCAGAATTGTGAACACCAACCTGGAGTCAGTCGGAAATGTTTCAAATACAGAAACGACATAATGTGACTCTAGTAGTGTAAACGAAGAGGCGTCGTCAAGCCCAATTGACGAAAAAGGACAGCAGCAAAACATAATCAGGTGTCAAGAAAAATGTTGATTTACTCGATGTGTGTTGTCGCCAGGGTACCGTTTGAGTAATTAGGTCTTCAGTGCTCTATATATTATGCATCTATACTACCTCGGTTGAGGGGAGAACTTGCTATTTATTGTCAAATCAATTAAACTGCTTTTGCTCAAACCCGAAAGTTTCCCACATTTTCTGAGTGCAACTAATTTGATTAATGATTATATGGTTTCCAGATCTTTACTTCCGTATATGCAAGTTAGCTATGTCGTCATTAGAATTACCCATTATTTCGAATGGGAAAAAAAGCTCATCCCTTCATTTAAAATCAAATCAGTTTTGCCAGAATTACATTCATCTCTGAAAGGAACCTAGTTATCTGAGAGCGACCTAGTTACTTTTTCTGAAAGGAACTTAGTTACTTTTCTGATAGTAACCTAGTTACTTTTTCTGAAAGGAACCTAGTTACTTTTCTGATAGTAATCTAGTTACCTTTTTCTGAAAGGAACCTAGTTACTTTTCTGAGACAACCTAGTTACTTTTCCGAGAGTGACCTAGTTACCTTTTTGAGAGCAACCTAGGTTATACCTATTTACTTTTCTGAGAGTGAGTTACTTTTCTGAGAGTAACCTAGTTACTTTTCTGAGAGTAACCTAGTTACTTTTCTGAGAGTAACCTAGTTACTTTTCTGATAGTAACTAGTTACTTTTCTGAAAGTAACCTAGTTTCCTTTCTCAGAGCAACCTAGTTACTTTACTGAGACTAACCTATAGTTACTTTTCTGGGACTAGTATCCTTTAATAAGCAACATATCCCAGTGATATACTTTGGTAGATTATGTCAACAAAATTAAGAATTTGCATCAAACTGGAATGGTGATTAAAATAACGACTATTATGAACTACTTATCTTCTTCGATTTTCTTAATTGCCAAATGGGGTTGCTTTCCTCTCGGGTGGTGATTCTCTTCCTGATAAAAAAAAACAAGTACAAGTTTTCAATGCACAACTGGAATGAAATAATGCATTAATGACCCTTTTCAACTTGAGTCAAACCCAAGTTCAAGGACAATATGACATTATAACACTTTCAAAGACCAGTTGACACTAAAAATCATCCAGGAAAACACTCTATAACATGATGTATTTAGATAAGAGCCTAATAATACAGTCAAGTCTTTTGAGGAAAAAAGTATTTAAAAACGTTGAAATAAATTTAAATCGTACTTACTTCCTGTCATGTGAACTGCATGTAAAGGCAACACACTTTACACACCCACAAGTAAATCTCTGCGTTATATTCCACTCAGAGAGTGTTGGGTGTCCGACACGCTCCACTGACGTCAGGGAATGTTAGGTTTCATTTGCATGGCCCACATGAATGTGAAGGGGGGGGGGCCTTGACTGCCATTTCTAGAATTTATATTTGCAAATAAAATTTTGTGAATTACAGCTTATAATGCATAGCATCACATGTATGGGAGAATGTTTATTAAACCAACTGTTTATCACGGTCCCTATGTTCAAGCGGTGGCAACGCTTGTGACGGGTCAGTGAGCTACAGTATACAATGCCTGATATCGGGCAGAGGGGCAGAGGTCAAACATTTTTTACCCTTAAAGGGAATTGCTTTTATTTTTTACCCATCACTTGGGGAGTTGACTCTGCTGCAGAGTTCAGCCTGTTTGATAAAATGATACTTGAGCAAAGTAAAGAGCAAAGTAAACAAACACATTCAAACTAAACCATTTAGGTTTCATTAAATCACTAGCGATGTAGCCTGCCGTTCATTTTAGGTTTAGTTATACTTTACGTCGATTGATACCCGTATACGTCATATAAAGAGTTAATTTAAGTTTTGATTCAAAACTAATCCGAATGATGGCAATAAAAAATGGCCCCTCCCGCCCCGCCCACCCCAGAAAAAGAAAAAAGGATGACCGCATGGTGGCGCCCTCAAGTGTTACCTTTGTGTCGAGGACGATGTCATAATATAGTGCAATAATTTTTGCAGTACGTTTTGTACGAATGGAAACTTCAATGGTGGAAGGTCTGGCCGGACACATCTTCCCGAATATATTGTGTTTGTTGTGGGAGTAAGGAAGGGAGCAGTCAATCAAAAGAGGTGAGATTATGGTTAGATTATATGACGTTAAATCTGAGTCGCATTCATGCAATTTTTCACCGGATTGTTGTCAGAAAACTCCGAAAATTATATTCGATTGAACCCAACATTTTTGTCACAATTTGTGATTAACTACACACACTACATAGTTATACCATAGCATACACTAGCCTAACGTTTACAATGATTAGGTTCATTAGGACAACGTTAAGGCTATAGTTTTTAAGTTAATGTTTGTTGTTTAGATGTTCATCCCATCATGATCAAGGGAACTCGACAAAACTCCCACAACAAGAATATAAACACAAGCTGGCAGCACACTGATCTATTCTATCTCCCTCGGCCGGCCTCACTCATAAAAAAATTGGTTTAACATCTTTGAGTTTGATTGGAGTTCCTGAGACAACTTGTCCGGGTCTGACTTGAACTAAAGGGTCTGATAAAACGACAGCTTTACAAGTCGTCAGGGAGACAACTTGACGGAGTGCCAAGACAAGTTTTTTTTTACAACAGGATAAGTCGAGCTATGTTTTGAATTAAGAAGCACCTCTCCTAATGCCAATAATGGTTCACATGGTGCTGCGATGCATTCAGCAGCCGGCACTGCCAGAAACACCAGGGCGAACTCCTTCTTTTTCTGATAAGTGTAAGTGGGTTCCTTTTACGTGCATTACATTCCCATCCGAAGGACGCAGCAGTATTGGTCAAGTGTCATTGCTTAAAGGACACAAGTGTCACGACGGGACTCGAACCCACACTCTGCTGATGATCAGAAACCACCAGAGCTTGAGTCCGGTGCTCTTAACCACTCGGCCAAGAGACGTCGTTAATTGTGCCCAAAATAAAGTTAATGAGATGTATTTAACACGTTGACTGCCGCCTACGAGTATATTCGTAGTAACAGGTGTAACGGATTCGTCCACTAAGTATACTCGTGAGAGAATGAAAGGCTTTTGTATAGTGAATTGAATACACTGGCATCACTGTGAACGCAACGTATACGCTTCTGGCAGTGGTGAGCACACATCGTTAAAATTTGTATGCTACAACATGTTGACCAAAAAAAAAGTACCTATTTGGTATGCACGCATGCGCACCACACTGGGATGCTTGGCAAATGGGAACGCCCCTTCAAATTTATTACGGCAGTCAACGTGTTAATCATTTTTTTTTTCTTACTTCTACTCTATAACTTCAGGTGTAAAAACTACATAATTGAAGTGAGTGCATTCTATACTTTGGATGACTGATATTCATCGTCGTGCTGCAGGTGTATGACACACTGTCCACACCAACTATTATAATGGCTACACCGATGGCAGCTGCAAAGGATGAGACAGAGATCAGACACGGAGTACTGCTGCTACTTCTGGGATTGACCTTCCAGACAATGGACAAGGTATATGTCACTATTTTTTTTCAAAACCTACGAGTGGAACTGTACATTCTGGTAACAAAACCAAAAGATGTCTCGAAAAATGACTTCCTCGCTCTTCTTTTTTCATAGCACTGTAGAAAACTGAAAAAGACACTGCAGAGTTTGATGTGCTTGGAAGTTTTTATTGCTCATAATCTTACACCTTTTTTGGTGTTGCAGTTACAAATGTTTATGTATAAGGGCATTGGACATCTGAATTGGATTTTCATCTTTGAGAAGGCGAGGGCCATTTTCAAGTGTAAAAGTCTTTTCATGGGAAAATCTTGAAGTCTACAGAAACTTTTGAAGGGGCACCATGGCCAAGAACAGGTCAACAGAGGCCGTGGCTCCCATGTAATTCCAAGCCTGCCTCTGGTGAGGGAATTGGGGATGGTAGTGGCATTTCAACTAGAACTATTGCATTAGCCCGGCCTTGGTTAAAACCCAGTTTTGGTCCCGCCAGAATGCGAGTTGGATGAAGTAGCTTCTGGTTCAGGAGAATCCTGTTGTTTAAAGCTAATACTTTCCACAATGTTAGCCTCCTCGTTATTTTCAGAATGGAAGAATGTGAAGGGCAAATGTTGTACTTCCCTCTGGGAACCTTTTGTCTTGCGGACAAACATTTGATTTCTAATATGAAAATAAAAATGAGATGCTTGATTTGTTGATCTGTCCAGATGCTACAGATTTGTTACCACCAACTACAAGCTCTGAGATTCCACAAACCGAAACACCTTCATCAGGTGTAGATCTCTCGACGCCATCTGCAAGCTCCTGTCTGAAACACCTGGCGGGTAGCGTCACTCAGAATGGGGAGTCGTCGATCCGGCAGCAAGGACGAGGCGTCGACCAGTAGGGGGGTGTGTTCTCCATCAACAGGAGCCTCATCCCCTCGGTGCCAACCAGATGCAGGCAACGGAGCTTCAGGGTCTCGAAGGGGTCAGCGTCTTCGACCAGGAGGAGTTTGAGAGGGGGGTCTTGGAGCAGGTTGACCAGGCCATCTCGGCCAGGCAGCAAGTTGTTGACCGCGAGCGAGCAGAGAAGGACCTGAACGCTGTCGTGGTTGACATAAGGTAAGAGCAGGTTTTCATTGAATAGAGCAGCTCAAGCAGAAATTGCTTTAAAAAGTTTTGGTCAGCAAAAAAATAAGGCAGGATACCAGTCACAGATGGTAAATGTAATACGGTATTTTGGCTGGTAACCTTATTCCGGTAAGCACAATGTCGTTGTGCCAAGCAGCAAGTTGTTGACCGCGAGCAAGCGGAGAAGGACCTGAACGCTGTCCTGGTTGACATAAGGTAAGAGCAGGATTTCGTTTCATAGAGCAGCTTAAACAGAAATTGGAATACACAATCTGAGAAATGTGTCTGACAGAAACGTTTCTCAGATTCAAATTTTTTGGGGATAAAAACTGACGTCATTTTCCATAGGGGCCTTATCCACATTATTTTGAATTGAAATATTTCTCAAAATGCTTTATGCTATCGAAAGTTGCTGTACCTCTAACCGAGTAAGTTTTTATTGCAATAAATGTTTAGAGTGATTACCAATCAGATACCTTCCCTTTAAAACCCTCCTACTCTCAGTGACTCTTGGCAACATTTGCCAGTGAGTTGACCAACCGTTTGAAACCATTCGACTGCCAAGGTTGTGTACGGTGGCACAACTGTGCACAGAACTAACTGTGTACTGTGTACATGCATTCCCTTATGGTATCATATTGCAGGCTGGCATAGTTTATCTAGCATTCAAAACCACAGTGAATGGTATTGAACGGTCAGACAGCAAGAGGATTAATGTCTACTGTTTTCTTTGGTCCGTTTGGTATGTTTCTTGGTGTCACAGGTCGTGCAAGAAGGATCTAGGTCACATCAACAAAGTGATGTCTAACATGAACAGTACGAGTGTTCCTTTAACCTTTGCCCAGAAGGAAGTGCAGAGGAACCTCATTTCGATGCGTACAAAGAGAGACAATAAGGTAACTTCCTTCAAACCCATAGGCCTGTGCAGGGCTAGTCTTGGTGCAAGATGTCCCTGTTTTTTGTATTTTGCCGCCACTAGAGGGCGCTATTACCCACGAACCGCTCTCCCGGTTTGCTGGCAGTGGAAATACAAAGCAGGGATGTCTTGCACCAAGACTAGTGCAGGGCTCGAATTTGACACTGTCCCTGTTTTGTATTTTGCCGCCACTAGAGGGTGCTATCGCCCACAAACCGCTCTCCCGGTTTGCTGGCAGTGGAAATACAAAGCAGGGATGTCTTGCACCAAGACTAGTGGCAGGGCTCGAATTTGACACTGGACCGCAGGCCCGAGGCCAGTGATTTTAGTACTGGGCCAGTAAACTCATGACCGGACAAGTCCGGCAGTCTTGTGAGTTCAATTCAATAACAATTCATGTACATGTACCTCACTCTATAGTATCTTGAACAGAAACAAATTATGTTCAAATGTTGACTTTGAGTAATGATTTGAAATATACTTAATACCCTTAAAGACAAATGAGGTAAATCTTCTCATATGTCTTAGTGCTTGTTCAATTAAATGCAAGTTAAACTGTGCAAGAAAGTCTTTTCTCAGTTTGAATCTGGTCTTGTAACATTATTTCTGGTCCAGTAAACATTTTGTGATGCAAGTCCCGTGGTCTCGTGGATTTTTTTCCCCAAATTTGGGTAGGTAATCGAAAGAGCATTCGATGGCGTCGTTTTGTACGGAGAATTTTTAGTGCATTCCTGAATTTTGATGATATTCAATCAAAGTGGCATTGAATTTTTACCTTTTAGACTGACGCTAACATTTCTCCTTGGAGTGTACAGACCCATTTGTCTTTGATGTTCGATGACGTCACAATTCAAAATTTGCTATCAAAGAGTATCAACTGAAATTGTATTTTAATCCATTTTATCGTGAGGTTACAGACTTTTTCCAAACTTTCATGTGTCGTGACCGAGCGGATAAGAGCATCGGACTCAAGCTCTTGTGTTTCTGTTCAGCAGAGTGTGGGTTCGAGTCCCGGTCGTGACACTTGTGTCCTTAAGCAAGACACTTGTGTCCTTATTGCTGCGTCCTTCGGATGGGACGTAATGCACGTAAAAAAAACCAGTGCACTTATCGTAAAGAGAAGGGGTTCGTCTTGGTGTTCCTGGTTTGATTGGCAGCATATTGCACCACAGCACCTTGTAAACCATTACATGGTGCTATATTAAAGGAATAGTTCCAATACTTCAAAACGTAGCCCCACAATATCTTGCAGGAAAATACTGACTGTCGAGGCGCCTTGAGCGTCACTGAGTGACGGATATGAGCGCCATATAAGAAGCCACTATTTATCTATTGGAAAATGAGTGCAACTCAAAACTTAATATGACCTTAAAGCCCCTCTTTAACAACACAGACATTTTCATACCACTTCAATGCTTGATTCTTTTTTTTTTCAGGCAAAACAACTCAAGACTCTCCGCGCTCGGCAACGATCACTACTCGGCAAGTTGAGCGGCTCCGATGTCAACCTTCAGCTTTCTGATGAAGAGGAAGGTAACCAAAGATAAGAATCAAAATCTTACTCGATGGAAAAGTCTCGTGTCTTGGAAATTAGTTTGTATAATTTGCATCATCCAAGCCATGCAGTTTGTACCTGTGCACAGCCACAATCATGGGTACACTTTCTGTTACAAAGACACCAAATGAACAACACATGGATATTGAGTAAGTCTCTGCAGATCTTGTATTCGACAAACTCAAGTACTTTCTTCTCTTCATTCACACAGCGCCGGTGAATTAGTTTACAAACAACATTGAGCTAACCTTTAAATCCTGGTTTTCAAACTGTTGTTCATAACATGGACACGAAAAAATGTGTACCCGTGATTGTGGCTGTGCACACCTCCAATGTGGCTGTGTCTAAATTAAGTGGCTATTGCTATAGCTACAAGAGATTATGCATTTGCTGTGGTCTAGCCATAGCCGAGGTTGAAGCCATCCGTTTGGACCGTATAGACCAATGCGACCTGTGACATCACATGTTTACAAAAAGAGCCACAGAGCCTGGACTTCTTGTAGGCACAATTGTTTACACAGATCAATTGAAGAAAAATATAAACTCTTGCATTTCATGGAGATTGCGTTGTCTGATTTGTATCAAATTTTGATATGAAAAAAGGAGGCAAGTCTCACAACTTGTACAGCTGTTATTTTTTATAACTCTTGAATTAATGTGGAAATTCTGATCGAAAATGTAAAAAATTCCCATATGACCAGTGTAGTAACTTGCCTGCTAGGAGATGCCCTGGAATGTACAAGCTCACTCTTTTTGTATACAAAGGTTGCATGGTCTATTGGCCTGGTACATTCTGCCAAATATGTAGGCTGGTGCGTGCATTTATTCTCACTGCATCGTTACACAGTTCTACAAGGTACCTGACAAAGATGGTCTTTGAACAATTTCGAATCCATGGCTTTGGTTTGGGTTCAGGGTTCACCAACCTCGTCCCCATGGTTTACTTTATTTCCAACCATGTTTACAATAGTAAACCCTGGCAGGGACACTCCTTACTTGGACCCTGATTGGACAAAACCACATGTTAACCTTTGTCAAAACAGCCGGCCGGCAACCAATGTACAAACAGGCTATTAAATCTGGTACCGGACCACGAGACCATGACGAAAATGTGAATTTCGAAAAGCAGCCAGACTATTCTAATTTGCATACGTATCCAAAATTTTTGGATATGCAAATGATCCAATACCAGGGTGAGAGAGCGGTCAACCTGCTACTGCTCGAAACACCCTGGGGACAAGGTTGAGGCTTCACCTTTTGGAAGACATGTTCTGAAAAAGGGCCTGATTTCAAAATCACTGACCACGCCTGAACCAATAGTAGAAGTTCAAAACAAACACCCTATCCCTTACTTATTTTTTGTTTATGTTCACAGAAGGTCAAGATCAAAATGTTCAGACGTACCAACAGCTTTTGTGTCGCAGCCCAACCTCGGAGGGCATCCCAACGCAACCCCCAGAAGAGACAGAACAAGAACGCCTTATACGCCTCGGAGAAATGACCCCCTTCGGCTCAATGGTGCAGTCCAAGGCGTCGCCAGTTAAGAAACCCCTCCACCCCCAACCCATGACAGACTTTGAGAAGTTTATGGCACAGAAGACCCAAGATGACATGACCCGTCGAAAGAAAGTGACCCCCCGTAAAACGACTCCCGCCAAGGCGAAATCTGAGACCACCATCAAACCCCAAAGCTCACAACCCACTCATAAAGTAGTACTGGTCCAGTCGAACCTGGACGTCAAACAGAAGCAAAAAGAACTATCGAAAAAGCTGAAACAGAAAACGGCGAAAAAGCCCGCCAAGGAAACCAAAAGAAAAAGTACCGATTCGTCGGATGATGAGACGTACTTCGTCTACAAGCCGGTGAGAAGTGAGACGTCGGCGAGTTTTCCCGAGTCACGCAAGAGGAAGCAGAAGATGAGAGATCTGAAGCCTCACTGGGGCAGTGACGCCGAGCTGAGCGACTGCCAAGACGAAGGCGACAGTGAGCAGAGCGACGAGGATTATACGCCGGGGTTCAACGACCTCTCAGATGACGGTTAGAATTCATGTTCCTTTTTTGATAATCAATAACAGTCTATGGTTTTTGAGGCATTGCATGGTGAGGTATCAATATATATTCGGTTTGCGGTAACACCATGTGTATGAATATCTACTTTGCTGTGTAGATTTTGTTCTTTAGAGAACTTGTCTTGCTATTTATTCTACTACCGCGGAGTAGATTTGTGGAATTCGGAGACTTCTCAGTTCTGAAAAGAACTGTCCTGCTTATTAGCTACTACCTGGGCAGAAGGTAGGAAATTGGCCTGGACTACTACTTTAGCTTTGTGGATCGGGGGGACTTCTCATCATTAACTGCATTGTCACGGAGTGAGTTCTTTTTGGTCTCAATAACAGTCTATAATTTAATTTTGGTTTACCCTGACATCGATGTGTAAGATCGTTGCAGTACCCGCCGCAAAGGATTCAAACTACATCTAGCCATCGGGCTAGCTCGGTGGTCTAGTGGTAAGACATCTGCTCTAGCAATGCAAAGGTCGTGGGTTCGAATCCCACCCGAGTGATTTGCCTGTAGATTTTTTGTTCACAGAGCTTGGGAAAGTACTGATTATACAGTGCTTAATACACATCGGTGTAAGGGTAAAAACCAAACTAAATTATTTATCCCCGATGCAAAAAAAATAAGAAATTAATAACAGTCCAACAATTAAAACAGTCCAAAACAATGATTTCTTTTATCAAATAATAAATCACAATGGAAACTGACTGGGTCAATTTTAATTCATTTTCGGGGGTGAACAAAGAAAAAATTGTTTATTCCGCAATGTGAGATTATAAGCACTCTATGTGGTGTCAAATAAAAACACAGTATACAAAGACCAAAATTTTGAGGTTATTGTTTTTTTTTTTTCATCTTTAGATGAGGAGCTCGCCACACCAAAGAAGAAAGCCAAGAAGCGGGGTCGGAAGGGAAGCGTCACAACAGAAGACTTTGAAGATGGTACCATAGCGTGTCTGGACGACCTCAAGAAGTCATACGGGGTCAAAGTGAAACGTTCAAGTGGTCACAGGAAGTTCAAATGCAAGGACGATGCGACGCAGGACCTGTACTTCCGTAGATTGAAGTGAGTCTTTTGAGGCCCATAGCAGGGATCGAAAATTTAGGGGAAAATCCACCAGACCGTAGGGCTTGTAGCTCAAAATATTTACTGGACCAGAATTTTTGTTGCAAGACCAGATTCAAAATGAGAAAACAACCTTGTTGACGCAGTTGAAGCATGCATTTAACAGTTTTTATTTGAACGAACACTAAGAGAAGATTTGTCTCATTTGTCTTTCATATAAAGTGTACTTTACTTAACATAATTGAAAGGTATTTATCAGACCCTAAGTCAGCATTTGAACATATTTTGTTTTGTTATTACTCTGTGAGGCATTCTTATTCAATTGAGAAAAACACAAGACAACCGGACTTGTCAGGTCTTGAGTCTACTGGCCTGACACTAAAATCTCGAGCCTCGGGCTGTTGGGAATGAAACAAATGTACAAGGGTCAGGTGTTCATGTGCCATGTGCATCATTCTTTGTGGACACCAACACTGGCTCAGTGGGCCCCGGTTCGAATCCCGGACCCGAGCCTTGTATGTGGATTGTATTTTCAGTCCCTACCTGATTGTGTGGGTTTTTCCTACTTGGGGTTTTCCTCCCACATCTAAAACTGACACTTCTCCGCACAGGTACCTTCAGGCCTACGGGTCACAGTGCTAGTCGCTTTTGAGGGTCCCTTGGTTTCATTACCAGAAAGATATAATAATAGTAATAATAATAATAATAAATGTCTGTTTTGCGAGTTAGATTTAAATAAAGTCTAGTACAATGACTTGCTTAGTCACAAGTCACTGCTTACATTTGAATTCCTCAGACTATAGAGACAGTTGCTATGTCAAATGGTTCGGGGCAAGCTTTTTGTATAGCAACCTCTAGATGAGCAAACCCTGGTACCATTGTGCCGTACACATTCATTCAGAATTGTGTATAGGTGTTCGCCGTCTCTTACGTAACTACGCAAAAGCTTGCCCCGAATCATGTGGCATAGCAACTGTCTCTATAGTCTGAGGAATTCAAATTTAAAGGTATTATACAGGATTGGTAGAGCTGACAAAACAGTCCCAAACAAAGTTCATGTTTTGTGTGATTAACCGTATACATGAAATAACAACCCTGTGAAAATTTCAACTCAATTGGTCATCGAGGTCACGAGAAAATAGTGAAAAGAGACGTTATGTGTTTTCTGTTTTTCAAACATCGAGTTTATTATCGCGCACGACGAAAACTATTGTTTTATTCATTTCTCAGAAACGATAGCATTTTAGGCAGAAATATTTTAAGGAACCCTTTCTACCATTACTTTAAATCATGTAAGCTATGTGTGAATCTGTGAACATTTGTGTTTTTTGATCTTACCAATAGTGTACAGGGCCTTTAAGTGGTAACTTGCGATTAAGCACGTCATTGTACACATTACACTCCTCCACGATTTCTTCGGTCCACACTTGACATCACTCGCTTGAATGTTCCCCGAGCAAACAAAGTTCTAGGTCAAAAGGCCTTTAGTGTGGCTGGGCCAATGATTTGGAACAATCTTCCTACTGTGATTAGGGAATCTAATACTCTATCTGCTTTTCGTAAAGTCCTTAAGACTCACCTTTTTCCATGTTAATTTCTCTCTAGTGCGCTATGATCTTGATGGAATAGCGCCTTATAAATTTTAATTGTTATGTTATGTTATTGTACCAGACAATATTCAAATCTAACACGCAAATGGCTCATTGGCTCTGGTCTTAATTTATGAATGTTGTGTCCTTCCAGGGAGAACCGTAGGTCAGAGTTGGTCAAGAAGCAGAAGATGATCGAACGAGGGGAGGTAGACAGTGACTCGGACCCTGAGGATATGCAGTTTGAGGGCGGCCTAAACATACCGGGCAAAATATGGTCCAACCTCTACAAGTGAGTAGCAGCTGTCCGCAGTGTTTGACCGAGTCTTGAACACTCGTGTGTGTGGTGTGTCGTGGCCAAACGGTGAAGAGCACCGGAGTTAAGAGCACAGGTAGCCAGTGTAGTTTATAGAGTATGGGGGTGATGCGGTCGAACGCTCTAGTACCAGTTAGGAGACGTGCTGCAGCATTTTGTACGGACTGAAGACGATTTAGCGTGCATAACTTCAAGTCTTGTTTAGAAAGCTGGACATTTTTGTATTAAGAAAACCTTAATTTTTTTCATTGGGTTTTCATTTAGGTATCAGAAGGTTGGAGTGAAGTGGTTGTGGGAGCTCCACCAGCAGCAGGCAGGGGGCATCGTCGGAGACGAGATGGGCCTCGGGAAGACCATACAGATGATTGCATTCTTAGCTGGACTCAGAGAGAGCAAGTTACGGAATCCTGGCTCCAGGTCAGTCTGAGGGAGTTTTTTATTTTAAAAAAGGGGGCAGAAACCTAGCCCTGTAAACCAACAATTTAATATTAATAATAATCTTAATAATTGATTGATTTCTCATTTTATTCCAAAAGGAGCATACCCCATTACCCTGAGGGAGGGTTACAACAATATTTAAAATATATAATTTGAAGTTTACATCATGACGGAGGAGTTAGCAAAAGCATCAGTGTAAAACTAATTATTTGGAACTATGATTTCCTTTAACTTAGCAGACATACAAATATAGGTAGTGACTGAAAACCCAATCCACATATTGCCTCCAGCGGGATTCGAACCAGGGTCTTAGAGGTGAAAGGCTAGCAAAGATACCACTATGCCAATACTTGGCTAAGCAATATACATTACCTTTTTCCTGAGAGGTCATCAAGAAAGTAATCTTTTCTCTTTCCGATAGCATACTTAAATCTGCATTACGTTTACAAACAGTATCATACGTGGTTTTTCTCAGAAAATTATACATAATGAGACACAGTTCTTATGTAGCGCTTTATCTCACCGAAGGGCATCTCAAAGCACTCATTATTTTTGTCTACAAGGTATGTGGAGCTTTGTATCAAATATAAGACCCATTTATTTATATAACACCATGTAAGAGTTTGCAAGGTGCTGTGGCGCACTCTGCAGCCAGAAAAAAACAGACGAACCCTTTCTCTTAACAATAATTGTACTGGGTTGTTTTTTTTGTGCATTACATAGCACATTGGACCTATGGTTTTTCCCGTCCAAAGGACCAAGCGAAAATCGTTAAGTGTCTTTTATTTATGAATTCCCGGTCGGGAAGTCAGGAACTCTCAGAAAAGCAAACTTAGTCACTGTATCAGCTAAGAACCCAGTGGAGAGAACACAAGGAAGGCTGTTTCAGTTTTAGGAGGAAAACCCCAGAGAATTATTCCGGGGAAAACCCACACAATCAGGTAGGGACTGAAAACCCAATCCACATAATTGCCTCCAGCGGGATTCGAACCAGGGTCTTGAAGGGGAAAGGCTAGCAAAGATACCACTATGCCAATCTGACCATCCTAAATATACTGTGGTGTGTCCTGGCCGAGCGGTCTAGTTCACTGGACCCAAGCTCTGGTGTTGACAGCAGCACAGTGTGGGTTCGAATCCCGGTCATGACACTTGTGCCCTAGAGCAAGGCACTTAACCATAATTGCTTTGTAAAAAGTGGAAGGTAGTGCATTCTGCTCTACCAGCAGGCTCCTAGTGGATGATACCCATGCTACATCCTTACGGATGTGAAGGGGGTAACCCTGTTTCAGCCCAGGGTAGGTGGCAACGTGCCTTTGGTGTCAGTTGATTTGGTCAACAGCAAATCAGTTAAGGGCAGCCTCACCTTGAAGTGGCCGTTCAGCCTTGTGAGTTAGGCGATTTCTCATAACAAAATAAAAATAAATAATACTGCTTTTATTCTTCTTGTTGGTAGATATATTGGTCTTGGGCCGGTCCTTATTGTATGTCCCGCTACAGTCATGCATCAGTGGGTCAAGGAATTCCATAAATAATATCTGTTTCTATTCTTCTTGTCTGGTAGATATATTGGTCTTGGGAGCCGGTCCTTATTGTATGTCCAGCTACAGTCATGCATCAGTGGGTCAAGGAATTCCATAAATATACTGTTTGTATTCTTCTTGTCTGGTAGATATATTGGTCTTGGACCGGTCCTTATTGTATGTCCAGCTACAGTCATGCATCAGTGGGTCAAGGAATTCCATAAATATACTGTTTTATTCTTCTTGTCTGGTAGATATATTGGTCTTGGACCGGTCCTTATTGTATGTCCAGCTACAGTCATGCATCAGTGGGTCAAGGAATTCCATAAATATACTGTTTGTATTCTTCTTGTCTGGTAGATATATTGGTCTTGGACCGGTCCTTATTGTATGTCCAGCTACAGTCATGCATCAGTGGGTCAAGGAATTCCATAAATATACTGTTTTGTTCTTCTTGTCTGGTAGATATATTGGTCTTGGACCGGTCCTTATTGTATGTCCAGCTACAGTCATGCATCAGTGGGTCAAGGAATTCCATAAATATACTGTTTTGTTCTTCTTGTCTGGTAGATATATTGGTCTTGGGCCGGTCCTTATTGTATGTCCAGCTACAGTCATGCATCAGTGGGTCAAGGAATTCCATAAATATACTGTTTGTTTTTCTTGTCTGGTAGATATATTGGTCTTGGACCGGTCCTTATTGTATGTCCAGCTACAGTCATGCATCAGTGGGTCAAGGAATTCCATAAATATACTGTTTCTATTCTTCTTGTCTGGTAGATATATTGGTCTTGGACCGGTCCTTTATTGTATGTCCAGCTACAGTCATGCATCAGTGGGTCAAGGAATTCCATAAATATACTGTTTTATTCTTCTTGTCTGGTAGATATATTGGTCTTGGACCGGTCCTTATTGTATGTCCAGCTACAGTCATGCATCAGTGGGTCAAGGAATTCCATAAATTACTGTTTGTATTCTTCTTGTCTGGTAGATATATTGGTCTTGGACCGGTCCTTATTGTATGTCCAGCTACAGTCATGCATCAGTGGGTCAAGGAATTCCATAAATATACTGTTTTATTCTTCTTGTCTGGTAGATATATTGGTCTTGGACCGGTCCTTATTGTATGTCCAGCTACAGTCATGCATCAGTGGGTCAAGGAATTCCATAAATATACTGTTTGTATTCTTCTTGTCTGGTAGATATATTGGTCTTGGACCGGTCCTTATTGTATGTCCAGCTACAGTCATGCATCAGTGGGTCAAGGAATTCCATAAATATACTGTTTCTATTCTTCTTGTCTGGTAGATATATTGGTCTTGGACCGGTCCTTATTGTATGTCCAGCTACAGTCATGCATCAGTGGGTCAAGGAATTCCATAAATATACTGTTTCTATTCTTCTTGTCTGGTAGATATATTGGTCTTGGACCGGTCCTTATTGTATGTCCAGCTACAGTCATGCATCAGTGGGTCAAGGAATTCCATAAATATACTGTTTGTATTCTTCTTGTCTGGTAGATATATTGGTCTTGGACCGGTCCTTATTGTATGTCCAGCTACAGTCATGCATCAGTGGGTCAAGGAATTCCATAAATATACTGTTTGTATTCTTCTTGTCTGGTAGATATATTGGTCTTGGACCGGTCCTTATTGTATGTCCAGCTACAGTCATGCATCAGTGGGTCAAGGAATTCCATAAATATACTGTTTGTATTCTTCTTGTCTGGTAGATATATTGGTCTTGGACCGGTCCTTATTGTATGTCCCGCTACAGTCATGCATCAGTGGGTCAAGGAATTCCATAAATATACTGTTTGTATTCTTCTTGTCTGGTAGATATATTGGTCTTGGACCGGTCCTTATTGTATGTCCCGCTACAGTCATGCATCAGTGGGTCAAGGAATTCCATAAATATACTGTTTCTATTCTTCTTGTCTGGTAGATATATTGGTCTTGGAACAGTCCTTATTGTATGTCCAGCTACAGTCATGCATCAGTGGGTCAAGGAATTCCATAAATATACTGTTTCTATTCTTCTTGTCTGGTAGATATATTGGTCTTGGACCGGTCCTTATTGTATGTCCAGCTACAGTCATGCATCAGTGGGTCAAGGAATTCCATAAATATACTGTTTCTATTCTTCTTGTCTGGTAGATATATTGGTCTTGGACCGGTCCTTATTGTATGTCCAGCTACAGTCATGCATCAGTGGGTCAAGGAATTCCATAAATATACTGTTTGTATTCTTCTTGTCTGGTAGATATATTGGTCTTGGACCGGTCCTTATTGTATGTCCCGCTACAGTCATGCACCATGTGGGTCAAGGAATTCCATAAATATACTGTTTCTATTCTTCTTGTCTGGTAGATATATTGGTCTTGGACCGGTCCTTATTGTATGTCCAGCTACAGTCATGCATCAGTGGGTCAAGGAATTCCATAAATGGTATCCGGAGATGAGGGTGGCCGTCTTACATGACTCCGGGTCCCATACTGGATCAAAGGTAAGAAATGTCATACATTTTCATGAAGGACTGCTATGTATCTGAAAATTGAGTGCATTACAAAACTGAATTTGACCGTGAAGCCCCTTTTTAAATTTGTTGGTTACTTTTGTTTTTACCTATTTGATTTGTTAGTGTACCGGTTCTGCCTATAATTGCCTTTTAACTGTATTTTCTCGAAGGTTTTATAACTGTATAACTGTAATTTTGTGGGTTTTTTTAATTGTTAAGCGCCCAGGAGCATGTTTCATGGATGGACGCTATATAAATTGTCATTAGTTTAATACTTATTTATTATTATCATTATTATTATTTGTTTGTCTGTTGTCTTTCAACAGAGGGCGCTAATCCATGATGTGGCCCTCTGCCATGGAACTCTGGTGACGTCTTACTCAGCAGTGCGTATACAAGAGAAGCAATTACTGCGGCATTCATGGCACTACCTGGTCCTGGATGAAGGACATAAGATCCGCAATCCTGATGCTGCCGTCACTCAGGCTTGTAAACAGGTAAAGGCCTTGGTGACAGATTTTAACTGTAGTTTCATCATTGTTGTGTTTTTCTTTTTTTTCGGACAGCGTCTGACTGGGGTCCCCCGAACAAAGATATCGACAAGATTGGGAAACCGCCAACATAGGGCTAGATAGCTCAGTTGGTAGCACCGGCACTGCTGCTCCCCAGGTTGTATTGTAAACTTGGGTGTGATCCCTGGCTACACAACAGTTAGAGGTTGAATGGCTTCTGACTGGCACCCCCCGAACAAAGATATTGACAAAATTGGGAAACCGCCAACATAGGGCTAAGATGGCTCAGTTGGTAGAGCGCTGGCACGTCAGTCTGGAGGTCGCAGGTTCAAATCTCGCTCTAGTAAATTTTTCTTTTTCCAACTCCAAATGACTACCTAATTTGTTGAAATACATATATTCAACTCTCATGGAGCGTTTTTATCTACTGACGTCTCAAAGTGCTTATTATTTGAACGACATGCAAAACTTATTTTTGAAATATAAGAACCATTTTTTTATAGCACCTTGTTAGCATTTACGAGGTGGATGCGGTGCAATCTGCTGCCAACCTCACCAGAAAACACTGGGACAAACCCCTCCTCTTTATGATAAGCGTACGGGTTCTTTTACGTGAACAATATTGACTCCACAAAATGGTCGACCGTGCTAGTTCGCAAAGTTAAAGGAAAACCACGCAATTTGAGGCATATTTGTGTGGATCATTGTATTCTACTTTTAAAACATCTTTCTAACCATGTGCATTTTATAACAAACGGTTACAAATGCTTTTTATAGACCAACTCGCCCGATCCAAGGCAACGTGTAACTTTAAGGTAAAGTGTCTTGTTTAAGGACACAAATGCCACGACTGGGACTCGAACCCACACTCTGAAGACACCAGAACTTGAGTCCGCGGTGCACCAGACCACTCAGTCCAGATTTGAATTCCTAAATCATGTTGCGTTTTTCTTCCCCAACAACAGTTTCGCACGTGTCATCGGATTATCCTGTCCGGTTCCCCGATGCAGAATAATCTACGTGAGCTGTGGTCTCTTATCGACTTTGTCTTCCCGGGCAAGCTGGGGACACTCCCGTATTCATGGAGAAGTTCTCAGTTCCCATTACGATAGGAGGCTACTCCAATGCTACCCAAGTGCAGGTATTTCAGTTCATTTCATCTATTTTCATTTATTAATTATGGTTTAGAAGCCAAGGACTATCAGAAAGCAAAACTTAAACACTACACTAGCCAAGAACCCCATTGAGAGAAGACAAGGAAGGAAGTTTCCGTTTTAGAGAATTATTCCTGGGAAAACCCACGCAATCAGGTAGGGACCCTGAAAACCAAATCCACATAGTGCCCCCAAGCGGGATTCAAACCCGTGGGTTCTAGAGGTGGAAGGCGAGGAACGCTATACCACTACGCCGACATTGAAACCCGCCTGTATTGTGTTTTTTAAAAAAACAGGTTCAGACGGCGTACAAGTGTGCCTCGGTCCTCCGTGACACCATCAACCCGTACCTCTTGAGGAGGCTCAAGGCGGACGTCAAGCAGCTCCTGAAGCTCCCCAGCAAGAGCGAGCAGGTCCTGTTCTGCCGTCTGACAGAGGAGCAGATTCAAATCTACAAGGAGTACCTCAACTCCAAGGAGTGTCAGCTGATTCTGAACAGGGAATATCAGGTACAGCCAAAGAGTGATGACAGAATTTGTTTGAAGTGAAAACGCACCTTACGTATTTAAGACTGACTTACATCTTGTGTCAATGGAATCATCATTATTTACAAAAATCATTCATTCTTTCATGGTTTATAGACTGTGCCATTTAGTGCTTGATATGTGGCATGTTGGAACACCCCTCAAGTAATGACCGTGAGTAATAGTAGGACCTCACACTGACCTTTGACCTTAAGTAATAGTATGACCTCACATTGACCTTGGACCTCGATTAATAGTATGACCTCACACTCCACACAGGTTTTTGCGGGTCTCATAACGCTGCGTAAGATCTGTAACCACCCGGACCTGGTGAGTGGTGGTCCTCGCATCATCAGAGGCGACACCAGCCAAGAGGCCGTGGAGGCGGCCAACGATCCGGCGATGCAGTACGGGTACTGGCAGCGTTCGGGGAAGATGATCGTCGTGAGCTCGCTGCTGAAGCTGTGGCACAAGCAGGAGCACAGAGTGCTGCTGTTTTCACAGAGCAAACAGGTTGGCATTATTACAGGGTTGCCGAACGTACATTGCTACTTTGACCGACCCCTGCTTTTGTCTAATTTACCTTACTTTTGTCAGACTTTACCTTGGGGACCTTTGAACAAAACTATCAGATGTAACCCGGAAACTCCATTAGTTCAGTTCTGAAAAGAACCATAAAAAACCCGGACCCCCCCCAAATCCTTCTATATCCTCTTTGCTGAAATGAAGAATTCAGAAGGCCTGAGGGATGCCCAAATAACAAAGGCTTGTAAGGGCGAATGAAATTTTCAGATTGTATTGTTCTTTTTGTATGTTTGAAAGATGCTGGACATTATTGAGGACTTTGTGAAGAGAAGCTACACCTACATGAGAATGGACGGTTCCACTCCAATCTCATCCAGACAGCCTCTGATACAGCAGTATAAAAAGTAAGTGAATTCACATTCTGTAGCTTTCACTATCTTTAGCTTGGACAGTTCTACTCCAATCTCATCCAGGCAGCCTCTCATACAGCAGTGTAGCAAAGTAAGTGAACTCACATTATGTAGCTTTCACATTCTGTAGCTTTCACATTCTGTAGCTTTCACATTCTGTAGCTTTCACATTTTGTAGCTTTCAAATTCTGTAGCTTTCAAATTCTTCAGCTTTCACATTCTGTAGCTTTCACATTCTGCAGCTTTCAAATTCTTCAGCTTTCACATTCTGTAGCTTTCACATTCTGTAGCTTTCACATTCTGTAGCTTTCAAATTCTTCAGCTTTCACATTCTTTAGCTTGCAGCAGCACTCATCACCTTCTCTTTGGAACTCCCTTCCACATCACATCACATCAAAACTGCAAGAACTCAAACTGCATTTAAATCACTCCTTAAAAGTTACCTGATTGTTTAATTGCCTGTATTCTTGTTTAATTGCCTTTATTGACTTGTGTGATGCGCTATATAATGCTGTGCTATTATTATTATTATTATTGAGGTGTTCTGCCAATGTGTGTACCAGAGGTAACGTTTGATAAACTCATGAAACAAGCTCAATGAAACTCTTAAAACATTTTGTGTATCTTTTCCAAAACAGGACCCTTCAATCTTTGTCTTCTTGCTGACCACCCGGGTCGGCGGCCTCGGCGTGAACCTGACCGGAGCCAACCGGGTGGTCATCTTCGACCCCGACTGGAACCCGAGCACGGACACCCAGGCGAGGGAGCGGGCCTGGCGCATCGGCCAGACACGCCAGGTGACCATCTACAGGCTCATCACGGCCGGTGCAATAGAGGAGAAGATTTACCACAGGTACACATTGTCCCATGCCTAGAATTTAGTTTGTTTAAAGGCAAAGTTTACCTTTGGTTTTTTTGGAACCGTTCGATTGTTTTAATCCTATATAAATGTAGATATGTACAATCAAACTAACCTGTGAGAATATCATTTCAAAAGGTGGTAGCGTTTTTGAGATATTGCCGAAAAATCCGGAGCGGTTATGTCCACGCAGAAATTAATTCGCAATTGGAATACATTTCTGACAGATTCAAATTTTTTTCTGATAAAAACTGACATATTTTTCCATAACCACATTACTCCGAAGCAAAATGATTCTCAAAATGCTTTATACTATCGAAAGCTGCTGTACTTCTTACCAAGTAAGTTTTTATTGCCATTAACTTTAAGAGTGATTACCAAACTTATACCTTCCCTTTAAAGAGGAACTCCAAGGTCAAATTCGGTTTTTGTGATTCACTCATTTTCCAATAAATAGAGTCCTTATTAAAATATGGATAAAAAAACAATTACAAGTCTCTTTAAACCTCATGTTAAAATGGTGTAAAATGTAATTTGATATGATACTCTTGAATTCAGAGCAAAGAGGAGCATAATTGGGGGTGGATTTGCTGACTAGACATGTGGATATTACACACAAGTATGCCTTTTTGTTATTTGAAAACATTCGTGCCCTGCAGGGTATTAAAACTCTGAAGTTAGGGCTGGTAGCACCGAGTCATGGAACATGTTATTTATTTCACTGTTTTCTCCAAAGTGCATTGCCCTGGTGGGAGTCAAAGTCCTTGATATCCCACACTGGACCATTCCATATATCTAAGATGGGGATCAAGTCACAGAGTTTTGTAGGTTTGTTTTGAGGGGGCTTAACAATATTTTCACTCATATACTTTGTGCACAAAATTGTGCAGTAAGAAAGACCTACCCAGATCTAACCCTCTGATAAAGTGGAGCCATCTGTTTATTGTAGCAGGCTTCCAGATTTCTTGCTGGTTTATTGTGGCAGGCTTCCAGATTTCTTGCTGACAGCCTGAGCTAGTTTCTGAGGTTTCCAACACCCCTCCCCCTGCCAATCAAACTTTTGGCTTACTGGGGAGCCAGTAACTAGTGGAACCTTCCTGCATTTGTGTAATTCCTGGGATTTACTCCCTCACTTAAAAATGGGCAAAGGTTTCTACAGATGTTGCTCCTTTCAGTTTAAATTTGTACATATTTTCTTTTGTTTTAGGCAAATCTTCAAGCAGTTTCTCACCAATCGTGTCTTAAAGGATCCTCGTCAGCGTCGCTTCTTTAAATCCAACGACCTGTTTGAGCTGTTCACCTTGGGCACAGACAGCAACCAGCACGGCACGGAGACCAGCGCCATCTTCGCTGGGGTCGGCTCGGACGTCAAGGTCCCCACAACTGGCCACAGGCCGTCGAGGAAAAAGTCCATCGACAGGAAAATCAGGACTGAAGACAGAGTTCAGGAGAGGAAGGAAAGGAACGGAGTGAGGAGGGTAGAGGTCCACGATGGTAAAAAATCCATAATGGAAAACGGAGAGGTGAAAAGTGAAATGCAAGATGGCATCTTGCCGGAGGACATTCCTGGATGCAGCAGGTCTGCGGAGGACATTCCTGGATGCAGCAGGTCTGCGGAGGATGGCATTGATACTGAGGAAGGGACAGCTTCAAGGTGTAATGGAAGGCAACCCATGGATGTAGAGACGGGAGATCAGGCTGGAACAAGTAAAGCAGAGCAAAGCAACGTAGCTTCCTCGACCATGACGAGCGACGCTGTACAGTATCCAGAGACGAAGAGGAAGAAGAAGAAGAAGAAGGATGCAAGTAAGTCAAGTTTGGACATATTGATTATCCTGTTCATTGTCGTGGCCGAGCGGATAAGAGCACAGGACTCGAGCTCTGGTGTTTCTGTTCAGCAGAGTGTGGGTTCGAGTCCCGGTCGTGACACTTGTGCCCTTAAGCAAGACACTTAACCATTATTGCTGCGTCCTTCGGATGGGACGTAAAGCCGTTGGTCCTGTGTGTTGTGTGATGCACGTAAAAGAACCCATTGCACTTATCGTAAAGAGAAGGGGTTCGCCCCCGGTGTTCCTTGTTTGATTGGCTGCATATTGCGCCACAGCACCTTGTAAACCATTACATGGTGCTGTGCAAAGGACTAGGTCTAACACTTCAAAACGTAGCTCCACAATACCTTTCAGGAAAATACTGAATGTTAAGCGCTTAGAGGCTGGCCCGCAGTAGGCGCTATTCAAATACATTTAACTATTATACAGGATTGGTAAGGATAAGAAACATCATTTAGTTTTAGTCTGAAAGCTTACTGATTATAAAGTTCATACTGGAACCATTTTTTTCTGTAAACAAATTTCCCCATGAAATGAAGTCATATTCAAGAAAACTGTATCTGATAACCTTCCAAAACTGCAACAACTGATTTTGGTTGTTACCACCAAAATTATGGAGGATGTGTTTGCACGCTGAAAATTGTGCATGGTTTTCCTCTATTTTCTATTGACTCACACAACGTATTAATCCCAAATTTTCATAGGTTTGTTATTTCACGTGTAAGGTTGATGACACAAAACATGAACACTGTCTGTGACTATTTTGTCAGCTCTACCAATAGACCTTATGCATTGACGTCATCACGCCGTCATCTTACAGATAAAACGTTGACGAACCAATGGAAAACGCATATCTGGTACGCGCAGATGGGCCAATGAGCAGTCCTCTTTTGACCTCGAGCCGAGGGCGCCCTACTCAAATGACGACATGTGCATAAGGTCTATCCTGTATAATACCTCTGAATTCTGAAACCTACTGACCTTCCATAAAACAACCCGTACCTTGCGCTCCAGTTCTGACAGATCTGAATTATCCATCCCTAGAAGCAAGCACAGTTGGGGTGACCGCGCTTCTTCAGTCGCGGCCCCAAGGATCTGGAACAGTCTTCCTTACAACATCAGGCAATCACCTTCAATACCGACTTGCATGACGTCACTTAAATCTCACCTGTTTGAAAGAGCTTACTGTACGGCGCCATGAGCAATGACCGTTGGAGTATGGCGGCGTATAAATGTTACGATTGATTGATTGATTGATTGACCTCTAAATGATATTCTGTCTTCCACAGGGCTTGATGGGCATCGTATTGCCCACTTAGCCAAGCACTCAGCGTACCAACCCAAGACGGAGCAGGGAGAGGCGAAGGGCGAACAGAGTGATGCCCAGAAAGATGACTATGTCCTCAGCAAACTCTTCAAGAAATCAGGTTAGTTCATCTTCCTACTATTACTCTCATTAATGTCAAGCTCCCTAGATATGAGAGGGTGGCGTGTGTGGCTAGTGCGTAAAAACACTTCCCTCTCACTGCTGTTGCCCTTGTTCGATTCACCAACTCGTTCAAAATTCACAAACGCATGTGCGTCACGCCACCATCAATCCGTACACAAAATTAGTGCATACACTTGATGTGGCAGTTTACATATTTCACGCGAGAGGTCCCTTGATAAACAATGATACCAACTTGATATCATCGGAGACTAAAACGAACACCACAAACGTGAATTTAGGTTTGAACAAAGAAAAACTTACTAGAGCGGAACTTGTACCTGCAACCTCTGGATTTAATGTGCAGGCGCTCTACCAACTGAGCTATCTAGCTCCTATTGTTGGTGGTCTACCTATTTGGTCAATATCTCTGTACAAGGATGCCAGTCAGAAGCCGTTCAACCTGTAGCTGCCGTAAAGCCAGGAATCACACCCAAGTTTACGATACAACCTGGGAAGCAGCAGGAGAGGGATCACCTTAACCCTTACAGTGCCAGCCTTGTTTTAGTAATTCTGTATCCACAGGCCGGCCATTTAAAACAAATAAATCAATCAATTTTATGTCGAGTAGTAGAACGTAAGGGAACGTTGGCGGCCCGTGGATGGAGATTCAGTTTGACGTTTCAGAACGTCGGCGGCACTTGAAGGGTTCCGTGCCGGTTGTGTTTTGGCATTTCTTTATCCAGAGGGCAATTATATATTTTGGGGGGGTCAAGTAGTAGAACGTAAAGGAACGTTGGCGGCCTGTGGATGGATATTCAGTTTGACGTTTCAGACGTTTCAACGTTGGCGGCACAGAAGGGTTAAGGGGATGCAACTTTTTTTTTCAAATATCAAGTAATAAACCACAAAAAAAACCTGACTTGGTAATAATTGTGGGTTGAACAAAGAAAAAACAAACTTTGTTTGCAGAAAATAATCCTTTTTTTAAAGACACTGGACACCTTTGGTAATTGTCAAAGACCAGTCTTCTCACTTGGTGTATCTCAACATATGCACAAAATAACAAACCTGGTCATCAAAGTTGCGAGATGATAATGGAAGAAAAAACACCCTTTGTCACACGAAGTTGTGTGCTTTCAGATGCTTGATTTCGAGACCTCACGCGTGAGTTCTCAAAATCAATTCAAATATTTTACTGAGAAATTACTTCTTTCTCAAAAAGTACGTTACTTCAGAGGGAGCCGTTTCTCACAATGTTTTATACTATCAACAGCTCTCCATTGCTCGTAACCAAGTAGGTTTTTATGCTAACAATTATTTTGAGTAATTACCAATAGTGTACAGTGCCTTTAAAATTGCACATAATGTATATTTTAGCAGCATCTTGTAAATTGATTTGCTTAAAGGAGTGCACAGCGCCTTGCAGCATGACAACATCATGGAGGCAGCTAGCCCTGATTATCTGCTGGTCGAGGGAGAGGCGGAGCGGGTCGCCAGGGATGCCGTCAAGGCCCTCAGAGATTCCAGACGTCACTGCCATCGTGCCACCTCCGGGGTACCTACATGGACCGGCTCTGGTTCTCCAGGAGGCAGCACGACCCCGCCTAAGTATATCTATCTTTGTATTTCTTTTTTAGTCTTTTTAATAATAATAATAATAGTGGCTTCTTATATAGCGCTCATATCCGTCACTCGGTGACGCTCAAGGCGCTTCAACATTCAGTATTTTCCTGCAAGGTATTGTGGAGCTATGTTTTGAAGTATGAGACCTATTCCTTTACATAGCACCATGTAATGGTTTACAAGGTGCTGTGGCGCAATGTGCAGCCAATCAAACCAGGAACACTGGGGCGAACCCCTTCTCTTTTCGATAAGTGCACTGGGTTCTTTTACGTGCATTACACAACACACGGGACCAACGGCTTTACGTCCCATCCGAAGGATGCAGCAATAATGGTTAAGGGTCTTGCTTAAGGACACAAGTGTCACGACCGGGACTTTCAGTACAGCTTCATCAAATCTTCACAATTTTTGAACATTCTTTTGGTTCAAGGGTGAGAACAAATTAGTGTGGTTCTGGATTCCACAGAGATAATAATAATAATTATCAGTTCTTATACAGCGCTTTATCTATGGGCTTCTCAGAGCTCTCATTATTATGGCTAAGTTTTCTACTTATAAGACCCATTTACAAGGTGGGCTCATGAAATGGGTGAGCTCATGAAATACTACATGGTTATTTGTTCTCATCCCCCAAATTTTTTTAGTTTTTGTTTTATGGAAAGAGAGAAAAAAAAGCGTACTAAACTTTGTGTGTCTTACCAACTTTAATCTAGGTCTTCTTGCTCAATGTTACTAAGTGATAATTCTTTCCAGAATCCATCATAAATTATCGGAATGTATTGAGCGATTTATTTGTAATTTTTTTATAATTGTGTTCGCTTTACAGACCAAGGTTTGGACAAAAGTCAAACAACAAAGTAGCTGGTTTGCTCGGCGGCAGTAAGTTGGCCCAAGAAAAGGTGAAAAAACGGGTAAGATATTATAGAGAGGTTTTGTGTAGAATGATCATAATAATAATGATACTTGGTTCTTAAATAGTGTAGACATCCTAGTAGCTAGATCAAGTTACTTTACAGAATTATTATCCCTGTTTATACTTTTAGACCAGTAAATCAATCTTTCTCAACTCTCTGGGGAGCATACAACCCCAGGCTGATTAAATTAGCACTACTGTCTCAGCCCTCTCAGGTTCCCATTTATACACCTGGGTTAAGAGAAGCAACTATGGTTAAGTGCCTTGCTTAAGGACAGTGCTTGTCGATATCAAACTTTCAAACAGGGAGTCTGAAAAAAGTTCAATGGTATTAAGATATGGAATTTGTGTTAGTAAAATCGTATTGATAAATACTTGTGATATGTGTAAATTTGCCTTCTTTTATTTTTCTTCTTTTTTTAACTAAACAGAAACCAGTGTCTGTTCCAAAGCCCATACACTTCTCTGGGAAGGAGTTGATTGAGACTGCGGCATCACAGAGCAGTTCCAAGACCACGGCCCTCCCATCTTCAGGATCCCTCCTTGCGCAGATACGAAAGCGCAACAATGCCTCCACCACGGATCCAGACAGCCAGTCCTCTGTGGTCCTCCCGCAGAACGATCTTCTCCTGGACATTCGGGACTTTGTGTCTTTCCAGGCGGAAACCAACGGCCAGGCGACAACGAACGAGATCCTTCACAAGTTCAGGGGAAAGCTTCCGTCAAACGATTCGGCACTCTTCAAGTCCATGCTGACTGAGATCTGCGTGTTCCAGAGAGTGAACGGTGGAGAGGGGTTGTGGAAACTCAAGGAGGAGTTCCGTTGATGAGGGACTTTGTGTCTTTCCAGGCAGAGACTAACGACCAGGCGACAACAAATGAGATCCTTCAAAAGTTCAGTGAAAAGCTTCTGGTCGAGCAATTCGACACTCTTCAAGTCCATGCTGAATGAGATCTGTGTGTTCCAGAGAGTGAGTGTGGATTGTGGAAAATCAAAGAGGAGTTCCGTTGATGAGGTACATGACTCATTCAATTGGTTTTGCACCTTTGCTCATTTTGAGTATCCATGTCGACAACAACAAAAAACTCACACAGACAATGTAGAAATGTTTTCTTCCTGAGAGTTTTAGATGACAATGGATTATTAAAAGTCGATGATGTGGTCCAATGGTTAAGGAGATGACTCAGTCTACAAAATGGCGGCAAGTTAAGCCCCTTTTGAGTATCGACAGAAACATTACTCACACAGCAAACCTAGATACATGTATATTTATCTGACAGTTCAGCTAAAACTGCAGTGGTGATTAGGAAGGAAACGGACATTTCTGAAAAACCTTTCAGGAAACTCTATCGATGAAATACGTGGCATTTTGTTTTGGCTCTGTTCTCTCTCATTTAGAATATCCTAAGGAAATGTACTCATTGACGATATAGAGTTAAATTAGTTTATTCATTTCTCATCAAATATTGCGTTTCAGACAGAAATATTTCAAGGGATGTTTTCTACTATCATCATTAGCCCGTGTAAGTTTTATGTAAATCTGTGATCAAAAGTATATTTTACAAGTTTTTTTCTTACCAATTCTGTAATGTTCATTACAGAATTGGTAAGAAACAATTTTGTAAAATATACTTTTTGATCACAGATTTACATAAAACTTACACGGTTTAATGATGATGATAGTATACCTTGAAATATTTCTGTCTGAAATGCCATATTTGATGAGAAATGAATAAACTAATTTTCCGATTGGAGTTTATCGCTCAGTGAGCATTTTATTCATTTGTTGAATCTATATGATTTCATGCAAATGTGTAATCGGTTTTTCACTACTTTCTTGTGACCCAGATGGCCGATCGATCTCAAACTTCTACAGGTTTGTCAGTTTATGCATACGGTGGATTACATAAAGTGCTTACACTGCCAGCAACTGTTTTGTTAGCAAAAACCAATTCTGTAATGTTCCTTTAATATGGTGTTTCCACAAGGATGTTTTGCCGTCTATATTCTAATTCAGAGTCAGATTCAGATTCAGAAGTGTGGAGCGGATGTTTTTATTTTTATAGATTAATCTATTCTGTTAAATTTCATCCAGATCACCAGGGGAGTTGATGTTAAAGGAACATTACAGAATTGGTTTTTTGCTAACAAAACAGTTGCTGGCAGTGTAAGCACTTTATGTAATCCACCATATACATAAACTGACAAACCTGTAGAAGTTTGAGATCGATCGGCCTACTTGGTCACAAGAAAATAGTGAAAAACCGATTACACATTTGCATGAAATCATATAGATTCAACAAATGAATAAAAACGCTCACTGAGCGATAAACTCCAATCGGAAAATAAGTTTATTCATTTCTCATCAAATATGGCATTTCAGACAGAAATATTTCAAGGGGTGTTTTCTACTATCATCATCATTGTAAATCTGTGATCAAAAAGTATATTTTACGAGTACTTTTCTTACCAATTCTGTAATGTCCCTTTAAGTGTAAAACATTGGACTGAATATATGTACTAAGAATGTCAGGGGAAAACATTTCCACATGAAAGAAGAAATTAGATGCAATAATTGGTCCAAATAACACTCAGGGTTATCAATCTAAATCATGAAGAGTCTTTTCAAGAATTTGTATTCTGAGTTTTTTTCGAAAGGAAAGTCAACCCAAGGTATTAATGTGTAGTGCGAGAGAATGGTTACCATGGGCAATACTTAATGAAACCAATATTCTAATCTGTTTATATAAAAAAAAATGAAAATATGAAGAAATACTAAAGTGTGATACTGGAAGTGAAAATAAATTTTTTCTTTTCTACTGTAGTGGATGATTTAGAGAAGATTTCACAATGATTTTTACAATCAGAAGTAAATGTGACCGGAATTATGCTCAAATCTCTGCTTAGCACTTTTATACAGATACAAAAACTGACAAAATGCACAAGCTTTCAGCACGCAATAGAGGCACCTTCTAAGCGATTTTGTCAGCCAAGTACATGTAATATGACTGTTTTTTTTGTGTGTGTTCCAATTTCTGATGTACATGTATTCATATTTTTTTTCAAATGGTTGTATTTTTTGTTTCATATATTTATTGCCTCATTGTAAGCATTTCCCCTGACTTTAGTAGTCAATATGGGTTGACATTTCCTTTCATATTTAATTCTGTAAATGATTCTGCTGTTTTTTGTAAGAGAATCATGAATAAAATCGGTGTAATGCCGAAAGAATTTGTTTTTTACAAGATTCTGTTTTGATATTTTCATTTGTTATGGTTGTTATAATAACGTTAATAAATATTATTTAACATTGATTTCCCCAAACATTTTGTGTTATACTTTTTGGGGTGAAGATGAATGAGAAGCTTCGAGTTTGTTCTTTGTTTGTTTATTTTGTTGCTGATTCTTTTGCAGTTTTAGGGGGTGGTTTATTTTATTGATGTTTGGTGTATTTTTTTATTTGGATGTGACCATGTGATAAGGTCTTGTTTGTTGTGTTTTTGTGGTTTTGTTTTTTTTTTGTTTGTTTTGGTTTATTGGGGGGGTGGGGTAGTGTTTTTTTCTTCTTCTTGAGACATTTGCCATTGAAACAAGTTATTTTTTAAATCTTTAAGGACTTTAAAGATAGTATTGCTTGTTAGAAATGGCACCTCTACCTTTTGGTTAAATTGATGTTTGTTTTGTTATTTATTTTTGATGTTAAAGGCAGTAGATACTTATGGTAATTACTCAAGAAATCCATTACCATAAAAACCTACTTGGTAAAGAACATCTGAGAGCTGCTGATAGTATAATACATTGTGAGAAACGACTCCCTCTGAAGTAATGTGGTTTCTGAGAAAGAGGTAAATTTCTCATTAAAATATTTGAATCTGAGACGGGCTTCATTCTCAGGCATTTGAAAGCACACAATTCTATGCAACAAAGCTGTTTTTCTTTCCTTATTTTTTCTTGCAATTTCGATGACCAATTGAGCCCAAATTTTCACAGGTGTCTTATTTATATACATGTTGGAACACACCAAGTGAGGATACTGGTCTTTGACGATTACCAAAAGTGTATATCCTGCCTTTAATGTTCAGAAGGTTTTGTTTGTGTGTTTAGTTGGTTTGCATGCAGTAAAACCCGTGTTTTAAACAAGGCATTTTATTTGCACAACCAAAGTTTGTTGAGTTAGCCTTTTGAAGAATATGAAAAGCATTTTAGCAATTTCCACTCCTTAATTTAATTAATTACTTAATTGTTTTCGTTTTGATTTACTAAACAAACTCCACTAGGCCTACTATGTTTTCTAGTAAAGTTTTCCTTCCACCATTCTTAAACTATTTGTTTTGTAATAGTTCCCATGATGCCGATGGCATCCTAAATAGCTACACTTGAATAATCCTCATTGAATAATTATGTTGCACATTCACTAATCAACACTGGGCAAAACATTGACTTGCTTTTTATACGAACCGTTGATAAACACCATTCCATACATGTGAATCGACCGAACCCTTCATGATCTCATTGTTGACAAAAGTTTAATATTAACCTTTAAACAAACAGAATGCATACCGGGCTGTGCCGTCTACTACGACGCGGCTCAAATTTTCCGTACACTTATTAGTAAAGTCGTCTGCCAATTCCCGCCCAATGTAAATTCAGCCCGCAAGTCCTGCCCTCCTATTGGTCAACCGGAATAGATAACGTTTCGTTCAGACAGCAAAAAGCGTCGGTTGTGCAGAACGCAAAGTCCAAAGGCTACATTTTGGTATTTGTTTTCCACCACCTAGCGCCATTTTGTTGCTTATTTCCCCAACAACAGTCGTGCCCAAATTTAGTCTTTCGTAAATCTGCGCCACATTTGAGGATCTAAACGCGTCAAAATGAGCGGCCGAGAACTTGGAAAGCGTGACATAGACGCGGAGGACGAGGAGAGGGAGATCACGACCTTCGAGAAGTATGTGCAGTCTACTTTTGCCGAGTTGGTCGGCACGATGTTCTTCACCTTCATCGCTTGCCTGGTGGTCACATCGCAGGACGTTGTAGCCATTGCATTCGCAGAGGGGCTGGCCATGGCCCTTCTGTGTTCCGCCTTCTTGAATATCAGGTTTGACACCGTCCTACCTTTCTATTTAAAACTTGTCTACACGAAAGAAGTAAATTGCTTTTACTTGTTACATTCTGTTTAAAAAAGTATGATGAAACGTTGTTGCGCCAATCAATATTAATTCAACAATCGATGTTTTCGTTTTATCTTTCTTGTCAAAAAAAAAAAAAAAGTAATTCATTGAAGTTAACCGATAAGACTACGCTGTGAAAAATAACGCAAGTAAACATTGTCGTAATATTTGTTTTCAAAGTTGAAACTAAGCCCCCCCCCCCCACCAAATAACTTTTGACGTATTATTGCCGATCCCAATGAAAGTGAACTGTTATATTTTATTGTTACTCAATGCAGTCTAACGTCAGCTTCCCTTTCTTGAAAAATAAGAAATAAAAACCTCCATGTGTCATTTTGTATTTCTATAATTGCATTATTTTCACTTTCTGATTTGGTTGCAGCGGTGGGATATTCAACCCGACGTTGACGTTCGCAGTGTGTCTCTCAGGGGGCATCAGCCCGCTGCTGGCTGTGCTCTACTTCTGTGTACAGATATGCGGCGGCTTGCTTGGGGCGGCTTTCGTCAAGGTTAGCCCACTTATCACTTGTGTGTTAATGTGTCTTAATGTTACTGTTAAAGGGACAAGCAATTGCTTTAAAGGCCTGTACACTATTGTAAGATCGAAAACACAATGTTCACAGATTCACATATAACTTACATGATTTAAAGTAAGTAATGTAGAAAGGGTTCCTTAAAAGATTTCTACCTATAAAATGCTATCGTTTTGAGAAACGAGTAAAACAATAGTAATTATCGCGCGCGATAATTTGAAAAAACAGAAAACACATAAGATCTCTTTTCACTATTTTCTTGTGACTTCGATGACCAATTGAGCTTAAACTTTCACAGGTTTGTTTGTTCATGCATATGTTTTAATCACACAAAATGTGGACACTGATTTTGAGCTGTTACCAAAAGTGTACAATACCTTTAAGAAAACACTTGCAATCGTGTTTGCTTCCACGTCAGTTTTGTTTAAAGGTAGTGCATCGTCAGTTGAGAATGCAATTGTGTGATTGATGTTTTCCCCCGTTATAGGCCGTTCTTCTTCAAGATTCCTACAACGACATCCGCGGTGGGTGCAACAAGTTCCGCGGGAGCGTCCCTTACGACAAGTACGACTCCCTGCATGAGCTGGGTGTGTCTCCCGGGACGGCCGTCATCATCGAGGCCCTCCTGTCTCTGTTTGTCTATATGTCCTATCTGCAGGCTAACATGGATAACCGGGCAAGCACCTCACGGGCCGCTGGCCTACGGGTTCTCGATCACTGTCGGCATCTTGACTGGGTGAGTTTAGTAAAGTGGTTTGTATTGCCCTTGCCTGTACTCTGGTAACTTTTCGGATGATGTTGTGATTCCACTTATCAAAAGTTACAACAACAAAAGTAAAAACTAATATCTAAAGGCCGTTATTGTGACGGCACAGTTTTGATTTTGCCAGCAATGTATTTTGGATTAAAAAGCCATAAAATCTGGCAGAAAGTCAAACCGTTGGTTATTATAATAATTGGTTTGAATCAACATTTAGAAGCTGTGATTGGCATACAAACACAGCTATTGCTGCATTCTCGAATTTTTTTTTAGAAAAATAGAATGCCCATGCAATCACAGTTACTGAAATGTGTATGTGTTTTAAACTTTGCTTTTCTTTAACGCTGTAAGTCATATTTTCATATGGGGAATTCAGGGTCTAGAACCATGATCACAGTTTTAAAACACAAGTGTTTTGGAACAATAGAACTTCTAGGCGTACGACCCAGGGGGAGGCATCGGGCAAATGCACTCTCACGTCGGGCAAAACCGTGAGTAGGGATACTATCGGGCACCGCAGAATAAAATTCACAGAGAAGGCAAAAAAGACCGTAACGGGTATATTATATAATTGGTACTTATTGTTTTTATCTTTGTGTGTAACATTTGGAGCAAATCAAACCCTCTGCCCTCCCTTAAAGGAACATTACAGAATTGGTAAGAAAAGAACTTGTAAAATATAGTTTTTGATCACAGATTTACATAAAACTTACACGGTCTAATGATGATGATAGTAGAAAACATCCCTTGAAATATTTCTGTCTGAAATGCCATATTGATGGGAAATGAATAAACTAATTTCCCGATTGGAGTTTATCGCTCAATGAGCGTTTTATTCATTTGTTGAATCTATATGATTTCATGCAAATGTGTAATCGGTTTTTCACTATTTTCTCGTGACCCAGATGGCCGATCGATCTCAAACTTCTACAGGTTTGTCAGTTTATGTATAATGGTGGATTACATAAAGTGCTTACACTGCCAGCAACTGTTTTGTTTTGTTAGCAGAAACCAATTCTGTAATGTTCCTTTAACCAAATAGTACCCAGACGCCCATGACAGAAAGAGAAGATCCTTTTTTGTACATTGAATAATAATTTTGCTGATGGGAGAGTGTGATTTGATTGGATTCCAGAATGCACTCCTCGGGTGCCTCCTTCAACCCAGCCCGGAGTTTCGGACCAGCCGTTGCGTCCGGATATTGGGACGAGCACTACATCTACTGGGCCGGACCAACCATCGGTGGATTATTAGCCGGAACGTTCTACAGGTTAGTTCTACAAAAAATGAGTCCTTCTTTTGTTCTTCAATAACCATTAGGGGAAAACAATAGAGAAATTACTTCAGTGAACAATTAATTACTAACCACTATTGTTTTGAAGGTCAGTTTTTGGAGAGGAAGATGTGAAGGGAACTATTTCATGGTTCTTTGCAGAACCAGGTTTCTTTGTCAATCTTAGATATACTCTTCCATAAAGCATTATAGGCCGTTTCGAAACCACGGTTTTGGGCATGGGCGTGGGCCTAGGCCCTGTCAGTCATTTAGAAAATGTGTGCTTTCCTTACGGGGCTTCAACCAGGCGGACAGAGCCCAAGCCGGAGCCCGAATTGAAGCCGTGATTTCGAAAACGGCCATAGTTATACCATAGACTTTCGCAAGTCTCATTAGTTTAAATACAATTAAGTTTCATTGTTACTCAATTTATTTGTCCGTCTGTTCTTTCATATTTTTTCTCACATACTTCTAATAGTCAACTTTTCATACATGCCTGCTGTCGATGTCGAGACACATGGATCTGTCTTGTAAAAAAGAAATATCTTAGTATCTTGATTTATTTTGATTCTGTGGACATTGTTATCACGTCAAAATTGTTTTGTTTTCTCTCGTAGATTCATCCTCGGTGATAGCAACAAGCGGCTGATCATGAGGGACTGACGGGGGACAGAGGGGCGAGCCGACGGTAGCGGGAAGAGAGACCGTCCTGCATAGTCCGTGGGATCGAGGGTATTCTTCGTAACCTTATCAACAAAGGCTGCACAAATGATTACATTCTAAGTGAGAAAATTGAGTAAGCGACGAAAAGGGAAATCATGCTACAAATTAAGGGTTGTAATTAAGGCTTCCACGTCTTCAAGACAATTATTTGTATTTATGTGGTCAGGCAAAAGGATCGAGACAGATCACTGACGCGACAGATAGAACTGTCCATCACTAAATTTGGGGTAATTATTCTTTTGTTTATATTCATTTAGTTAGAAAGCGTGTATAAGAAACAGTCTGCCATTTCTGGTGTCGATATTTTAAACTGAAGTGTACAATGTCATGTTTCAATAAACACTCCCCAGTGCATCATTTACAAGAACCGGTCTTGCAAAATCAATCTTTGGTGTACGACGAAATTCAGGAGACATTTTAAAACTTGGGCGTTGATGGCTTAATGTTTGCGTTTTATATAATTATCCAATTACGGTTTTTTTTAGTACAAAACATAACCTCAGTAGTACAGCTTCTGAAGACAGGCATTCTGGATCACTCTTTGTACAAATTAATTATCCCCTATTAGACGATGTGACCTGTGACAATACATGTTTACAAAAGAGCCACAGAGCCTGGACTTCCGGCGGGCACATTTGTACGCAGCTCAATGGAAGAATACAACAATCTTATGTTTTATGGAGATCGCACTGTCTGATTTTCCTCAACTTTTGATATGAAGAAAGGGGGGACATCTCAAAAGCTGTACAGCTGTTGCTTTTGTAAATTTTGAGTTTATGTGAAAATTGTGACACAAAATATAACTTTTCCCATTGAGCTGTGTAGCATCTTGCCCGTCAGGAATAGCATTATAACGTACGAGGTCACCACTCTGTATGTAACATGGTCTATATGAACCATATCTATTTTCTTGACAAATTGGACAGAAAATAGAGTTAGTGTGGGTCATTTTGGGCAAAATGCAGCCTGCTTCACTTTCATGCATTCGTATCAGAGCGGGTTTGCCACTGCAATTGAAACCGTCATTCAATTTCACTTTGATGAATGCGAATTTGCATTCTATAAAATTGAACTTTCTTTTTTTGGGGGGGGGCCATGTGAAATCTGCATTCAAATTTTCAGCAGAGTGCGGTACAACTGGAGATTTCTACGAAAAGGCAAATTTGAATGCTGTTCGAGTGCATTTGTTAAATTGAACGATTAACCTTTTTAATCGCATCTCGGAAAGAACATTATTGCTTTAATACACATTCAATGAAATTGAATGACTGTTTTGAGACGCTTTCAACTTCGTTTAAATTGGCCGCTTGTTTGGCGAAACTGACCGGGTAAACGTAACCGGGAAACATGGCTCGTACAGTTTTTTTTAGAATAGGATTTATACTTGTATAAAGAAAATCTTCACACTCTTTTTGCAATCATTTAAAATTCAATGCGTGTAAATATTGTTATTAAAGGTAGGCCCACCACTATTCCCGAGGTAGAATACTTTTGAGCTGGACCCGGTGTTCATTTTGGCCAGACCCGCATGTTCAGATTAGTCTGGTATACGGGTCGGGTTTGAAGTGACTTTCAAAGGGGAAGTTGATTTAGATTCTTTGTCATGTTGCCCTGAACGTGGATATGTTTTTCCTACACATAGCAGTTTCAATAGTTTATCTTTGTAAAGGTATGCCTTCGGTGATTCTTTGCTATTTTTTCTTTCCACATTTTTTGCTACTAGTTTAACACCAATTCATGCTGCTCATTGGCAACCAGTATAGCAAACGTGTACAGTAAAGTGTTTGTGAACTTTGACATAAATTTCAGACCGAAAGTCAAAAGTTGAAACAGTAGCAGCTTATTAAAGAGGCCCGTGGAAAAGGCACCCTAGTTGAGTTACAATCCATTGACAGCAAAATTGTGCTAGATTCAAAGGCAAGCGTAAACAGTTGAAATATTTAGAGTCACTAACCATCAGTTTTAGAATCTCTTTCAATGGAAATATTGTGCTGAACTTGAAGATGAAAAGTTGACGGTTGATTTGAGCTGACTTCTTGAAAGGCTAAAGAGCAATGCTTAGTTCGTCATGAAATAATTGTATTATAATGAGTTATTACAAAGGTTGTGTTTTTCTGCTTTTCCCAATCGCTTTGAAACTTATTAAAGAATTTTATAAACTCTTGGTTTCTTCTAAAACAAAAGAGGAAAGTGTCCAATCTATTTCATTTGTAGTAATTTGAATCGACAAATGACAACATCGAGGACAAAAATAGGTTTGTACATTATGGGTTTGGAATAATGTAATGCGACCTCATGCATTAGGCAGAACGTGTGATTACATCGAATTGTTTGATACAAAGCGCAGACTTTTGGACTCTGGAGGAAGGATTGATTATACACAAGACAATGGAGTCACCTCTCTGTATTATTGACTCGATAAAACAGTGTAATAATAATGTGTGGGGGCGGGGGGAAGGAGGTTAAGCTTGCAACCCGTGGAACTATATCGAGAACTTTATCAAACGGGATATGGGTGTTTTGACAAACTGTCATAGGCAACCTGGCTTCGCTTTCGTGTGCAAAACCAGAGACGTCGCTTAAAGGTATTGTACACTTTTGGTAACAGCTCAAAATCAGTGTCCACATTTTGTGTGATTCAACATGTGCATGAACAAACAAACCTGTGAAAGTTTGAGCTCAATTGGTCATCGAGGTCACGAGAAAATAGTGAAAAGAGATCTTATGTGTTTTCTGTTTTTTCAAATTATCGCGCGCGATAATTACTATTGTTTTACTCGTTTCTCAGAAACGATAGCATTTTAGGCAGAAATATTTTAAGGAACCCTTTCTACCATTACTTACTTTAAATCATGTAAGTTATGTGTGAATCTGTGAACATTGTGTTTTTCGATCTTACCAATAGTGTACAGAGCCTTTAATTAAAGGAACATTACAGAATTGGTAAGAAAACAACTTGTAAAATATACATTTTGATCACAGATTTACATAAAACTTACACGGTCTAATGATGATGATAGTAGAAAACATCCCTTCAAATATTTCTGTCTGAAATGCCATATTTGATGAGAAATGAATAAACTAATTTTCCGATTGGAGTTTATCGCTCAGTGAGCGTTTTATTCATTTGTTGAATCTATATGATTTCATGCAAATGTGTAATCGGTTTTTCACTATTTTCTCGTGACCCAGATGGCCGATCGATCTCAAACTTCTACAGGTTTGTCAGTTTATGTATATGGTGGATTACATAAAGTGCTTACACTGCCAGCAACTGTTTTGTTAGCAAAAACCAATTATGTAATGTTCCTTTAATGAAACAAAAATAAGTCAAAATAACAGAACAAAGTGAAGCCATCGATTTTAGGGGTTGGGCAGATGTTATGGGCGGGGGGGGGGTGGATGACAGACTTTCTCAAAACCATCTTTTAAAATTTTAATTCACTAAAATCATTTTGAAACCAAACTAAGGCTGGAAGTGCAAAACAGTTTGTTCCCATGTCATGGAATGGGAATTACAATCCTTACGCTCAAAGACAATCATGCTCAATCTAGTCCTTGCTCTATCAAGCCCCGAGTCAACTATTTGGATGGGTGGAGCCAAATTCCCAACTCGCCTATTCCTTTCAATAGAGGACGCTGTTCCTGAATTTCGACAAGTGGTAGTCGGAGCCACATTGGTCTTGTCCCTGATCTTCGAGTGTCGCGGGAACCTTTAATTTTCGTGTGTGTTGTTGTTCCTCACAAAAACTCGTGCAGTACAAAACGTAAAAAGTCATCCAGCATGTCTAGTGTGGGTTATTGTTCATCTGTGGCTGAACAATGTCAGGCATGTATAAGCTTTGTCGCCACAGAATGTGTCGAATTCCAGTATTGTGTGCACTGCTTTTTCCCGACTTGATCTTGGAAGGGACTCGTGGAGCAGAAGGGCGTTGCGTGGTTGAAGGGACCGGACACAGAAATTCCGACTGTGCTTGCACTCCGTCAGCCCCGGCGGGTGACCGAAGCTAGCGCCACCCACTGAACTTTCCGTTAGTTTTCTGTTGGCGTTTTACTGCACTGTTTTTGGTTTCCTGGTTTTCTGTCAGTGTATCCAGCTCCTTTGTTTCTTTTTCCTTGGACATCATCAGACATGTTGAGAAATCTTCATTAAATAATTGAGCCGAAGACTTGGTATTTTAAAATTTTAAGGTGAGTGAGTGAAATGTTTTGTGAAATTTGTGAATGAACTATGAATGACTTATAATCCCATTCTACATGTTCTAGGGTAGGGGCAATCCACCACTACTCACTTGACTTCCTTCATGTGAACTGACCCCCAGAATAGGGCTATCAGAATGAAATAAAAAATACCCATTCCACTCTTGGGTCAATTAGGAATTCCAGGGGGCTGGCCCTTTTCCTAGAATGTGGCTAGCTCACTGACTTGTGTACGTGTGCACTTAGGTATGAGTTCACTTGGGTACAGTCTTTTGGATACGAGGTGACTTGGGTACGAGTTGACCTGGGTACGAGTTGACCTGTTTCCGTCAACATGATCCAAGACTTATCAAGCAGACTAACAAACAACTAAAAATGTCAGTAGACAACATAGACCTTTAATCAACATATTGGCACTATTAATTTTTTTTAAGGCAAACATTTTTAAGCGTCATGTCTTTTTGAAAAAAAAGGAAGAGGCGCCTTTTTTTTAATGGCTGCTCGACACATTTTTTTGAAAGACAAACGGCCGGTTGCCAGCTTTTTTCTGTACAAGTTTTTTTTTGGTGTGCTCAAGTAAAAAAATACGATATTATGTATTTAAGAATTGACTTTTTTCGTCAGAGATAGTAAAAATTTGATCCTTTAAAAAAAAAAAAGGGAAAACAAAAGAAAAAGGAGGCGACCTCTAGAAAGGAAGCTGGTGGGGACGCTGAACATATTTTGTTTTTTATTTGGCCTAATACTAATAGGGCTACTTCAAACCAAAGTTACATAAACCTTCAATACGTGTTAAGTTATTTCAGTTCTGAATAAGAATGCTCAAAGTCAAGGTTAACTTTTAAATATTATTAAATGACATCTTTAAAACATTTCACATAAATAGAATGAAGGCTTCCGGTTTATGTGCAATCTTACTGTGGTCCTGCTGGCAATTCAACAGCGTAACTGAAGGAACGTCTTTGACTGTAGACACTGATGTCGGCCACGGAAGTGAAGATCTACTAACAGGGATTCAGAAAGAAATGTCGGTGTTCACAAGGCACCTGGATGATATAGCGATGCATGAGTACCAGCGGTTGCACAGTCGGTAAGTAAGGGTGCTGGTAACAGTTGCAGGTTGGATTTATGTTAGTTATTTGTTAACCCTCCTACTGTCTGACTCTTGGCAACATTTTCCAGTGAGTTGACCAACCATTGGAAACCATTCGACTGCCAAGGTTGTGTACGGTGGCACAACTGTGCACAGAACTAACTGTGTACTGTGTGCATGCATTCCCTCATGGTATCATATTTCAGGCTGGCATAGTTGATCTATCATTCAAAACCACTTGAATGGTATTGAATGGTCAGACAGCAAGAGGGTTAACTAAGAGACGTTTGCGGTAACACCATGTTAAAATCTCTTTTGAGTAACTGTTGGTTCTGAAAAGTAACCGGTTGTTAACGACTCACAATTTCAATCAGTATGCTTTGATCGTCTTCAGGAGAATGCTGGACTCTGTTGCTGGATACTGCTTAAGTACTGCCTTGTGGGTGATTAACTGTGAGTTGGTCTTGGCTCGGTGATGCACGCAGGCGGGAACTAGATAAGCTAGGCTTAGCTCAGTGAAGCATGTAGGCTGGAGCTGGGACTAAACCTAAACATAATTATGTTCAGTTTTAGATTCGCAAAATTGCATGAAAAAATGGATAGTGTCCAGCCTGCACCGCTTTCTGTTTCAATACATGATCACTGCACTTCATTGTTCGCCGAATTCCCCCCCCCCCCCCCGTTTCCCTTGAGGAGGTGCTGAAAATGATTCAATCGTCTCCTGTCACTTCTTGCAAATTGGACCCATTACCATCGTCTGTTTTTAAGGATTGTGTTCCTGAATTGCTTCCTGTTTTAACAAAAAATAATTAATCTTTCGCTTTCCTCTGGACTTTTTTCCTATTCATTTGAAGGAAGAAGAACTTAGATCCCGAAAGCCTGTCTAGCTACCGCCCTATTTTAAACCTGAGATATATTTCTAAATTAATTGAAAGAATTGCTGTTGATCAACTTCAAGCCCATTCGTGTGATAACAATCTTCATGCAAAAATGCAGACTCCTTATAATCCATTTCACAGTACCGAGACTGCTCTCCTCAGCGTGCAAAAATGACATCCTGCTCGCGCTAGATAATCACCAAGAAGCAGTCTTGGTACTCCTGGATTTCTCCTCCGCCTTTGACACTCTCAACCGTCTTTCTTCTCGTTACGGGTTATGTCACACAGCTCTAACTACTTTTTTTCACTAAATTCTAAAGTCAAAGAGCCCTCCAGTTCATTGCACCTTCGTTATGGAATGACTTACAGCTTCATATTCGTCAAACTGACTCTCTTCAGATTTTTAAGGGACTTTTAAAGACTCATTTGTTTGAATCTTCGTTTTTGTAACAATTGCTTTATTTATTTCATTTCATTGTTTATGTTTGTTTTTATATTTGTGTTGCGCATAGAGGCTCCTGCATTATGCGCTTTATAAATATCTCGTATTATTATTATTATTATTAAGGAGAAATAGTCTGGTTCCTTTTTGTGCAATAAATATTAGCATTCATTTCTGGTATTGGATACAAGGAGCATGACCAAGATGGCGGCAGCATGATAACGGTCTGTACAAGTTTTAAGTTTTTCCTCCCCATGAGCCTTGAGATCTACTAGAACAAGGTATTCAAATAATGATGTTTTTCTCCCCAAATTGCAGATCTTCAGGTAGACACAGGTCCAAGCGATCACACGATTTCAGACATGGCTTCAGTCCATACTCTGGTGTCGGTAACAGAGCAGGTAAGAAAAAAAAACTCATCTCCTAAGGCCAAAAAAACAAAAAAACATGTTTAGCGTCCCCGCCCGCTTCCTTTTTAGAGGCCGCCTCCTTTTTAAAAGAAATGTTTAACTTTTTTTTTAGGTTCAATTTTTACGATCTCTGACGAAAAAAATCGGTTTGGGGTTGAACCAAGAAAAATTGACTAGAACGGGATTTGAACCAACAACCTCCGGATTAACGTACCGGCGCTCTACCAACTGAGCTATCTAGCCCTATGTTGGCGGTCTCCCTATTTTGTCAATATCTTTGTTCGGGGGGTCAGTTTCCCTTGTGGTTCATTACTTGAAAAAAATTGTTTACGTTATCCATGGCGCCTCCTTGCTTTATCATATCGTGTGTGTGCATGTTGTGATTGTGCGTGCTGACTGCAGTAGATAGTCACTACATCCTGAACAAGAATTTGTACAAGCTCATCAGCCCATCCCATCGGTCTTGGATGTGACCAGTGGGGCCGAGCGAAGGGTTTTTTCCCTACTTGGGGTTTTCCTCATTGTCTAAAACTGACTCTCTTGACAGGTATCTTCATTCCGACAGGTTAGAGTGCAAGGCACTTTTAGGGTTCCTTGGTGTCATTACCAGAAAGGTATAAAAATAGCGGGGAACCAGTCTTAAAGGCCCTGTACACTATTGGTAAGATTGAAAAACACAAATGTTCACAGACTCACACATAACTTACGTGACTTAAAGTAAGTACAGGGATGCCAGTTTTCTGGCTATTGCCGGAATTCCGGCTTTTTCAAATTTTCCCCAAATTTTTCCGGCGCTCCGTGTTTCATCAGGCCGGAGAAAATATATTTTATTGAAAACAGATTTTCGGCGCTCGTTTGGAGCGACTCATGTTTAATGTTAATATGTTTTGAAAGCGCCGTCAAGCGTTCGTACATGTATTGTAAATGCCGGAAGTATTGAGCGAAGATTAGACTTTTCTGTCGAATGTGTGCGTGGTGCCGTATGGTATGTATCGATGTATTTTGTGTGTACATCCATACACGATCTTTGGACCGTACATGAAATCGCTCTGAGAATTTTGTTTCGCGGACGATTGGCGTTACCATTGAGACAGACCGACTGAGTTTTTGGCGTTCATTGAGTCATGAAGCTATTGAGTCATTGAAAGAGAAGCTAATTTGAAACAAATTGATCGAGGGGTAAAGAATAGGTTTAATTGGCGGTGGTTTGAGTCGAGAGACAGTGTTTACAGGGTTCTCCCCACCTACAAGCTATAGCGTATCGGCCCGATACGCAATTTTGTGGGGCCCGATACGCCGGCAAAAAGGCCGAGCACATTTACGCTTTTCAATTTTTGAATACCTTTTTTTATTGACCGCAACAAACGGATCACAGTCTGTGTCCAGTGCCCTGGCCAACGTAATTTATAATCCATTAGTAATGCTTTCTTCGTGTGTGTCTTTGATCTATGTTGTCCTGGCCGCAGAAATCAATCACGATCACATACAAAAAACTTTCTTGTGTGCAGCGAACGATTGAGAAAAGCACACATGGCCACTGAACTCAGTTAACTGTTTCCCTTCGATGCCGCGTGCACCTTTTTCCGAAGACGGGTACCAGCGAAACCATGCTCATTTTCGACCCCAAAAGAGCAAGTACGTTGATCGCTCGCTCCATCCCACATGCGTAATCCGTGCTAAAAAAAAACCTGTGCATACATGTTGAGAGCGGTGTTAGAGCATGTCGTGTTAGAGCATGTACGTTTTATTGTTTTATAATTGGGGCTACTTGAGGAAATTTAATTGACAAACAATATATCACTTATGTAAACAAATTACTTTTTAATTTACAGAGAATCTTATTTTCTGTGTAAACTGAAAATAAATCAGAATAAAACAGTTGAAATGGGTTCACCACCCGTAGGGGAACCCCTGGCCAATTTAAATGAAACCTCTATTTATGCTATATTAAATAAAAATGCCTTTGACCATTATATTGCAATTTCAAAGGCTCTATGCACCAGAATGCAGCAGAGAGCATCTAGAAATTCAAATTTTTGCAGGGGGGGGGGTCAGAATTGTCTTTTTTATGTTTTATAAAAAAATCGCTGTTATGTTTTTTATTGTTTTTGGTCTGAGCGGGGGGGGGGGGGGGGTGGTGACCCCCTTTCCTTCGCAGCGAATTTTTTTCAGGCTCTAAAGGAAAGAGTCACTGGCATCCCTGTAAGTAATGGTAGAAAGGGTAGAAAAAACAGAAAACACATGAGGTCTCTTTTCACTATTTTCTCGTGACCTCGATGACCAATTGAGCTCAAACTTCCACAGGTTTGTTTGTTCATGCATATGTTGAATCCCACAAAATGTGGACACTGCTTTTGAGCTGTTACCAAAAGTGTACAATACCTTTAAACAGTATAAATCACATGGCATTTTGGCTGGTTGGTCAGTTTTTCTAGTTGTTGCCCACTTTTGCACACCACCATTTTTCTAAGATTGAGTGCAGGGGTACCTAGCAGGGTTCTGCCCAGGATTTCTTTAGTGGTGGAAAAATGTTTCCCTGGAAACCATCTCCGAGATGGATATGTTACATGGTAGATCATGATAAATAGATTGCCAGAAAGGTATAAAAATAGCGGGGAACCAGTCTTAAAGGCCCTGTACACTATTGGTAAGATCGAAAAACAAGAAGTACTCAAAATTAATGGCTTTGGATACCATTTTTACTGGTAAATACCCAAATTTACATTTCATTGAAAACCTTTGAAAGGAAATTGCAAGTGTAATTTACAAATTTGGAAAATGTGTGGTGGTCGGAACCAGAGAAAATTCTACCAGTGGTGGTTGGGGAATCCTGAGTGCCGGGCGGGTTTTCCCTGCACCTACCACTGTGGGCAGAGCCCTGACCTAGTCTTGGCTCAAGATGTTGCTCGTTTTTTGCTGCGCTCACAATGCCCCAGACCTGCACGCAATCTCATCACAAGACCATCGTGCTCACATCATCCCTTTCACAAATCAAACATTAGAGGGCTCTTTTCCAAAGACCCGATTCAGAGTTGCTTGCGAATTGAGGTTACGCCCTCTATTGGCGGAAATGTTGCGTTGCCATGCAGTACAACTAAACATGTACGAACGCCTTGAGGCCAAGACTAAGAAGTACCATGCTAGGGTTTTTAATGGATGTCAGACTGCCTAGGGTTTGAGGGCTAATAGAATAAGGATACATGAACCATGCCAGGGCTCGAATTTTACACCGGACTGCAGGCTCAATCGAGGCCAGTGATTTTAGCATCGGGCCAGAAAGCTCATGACCGGTCAAGTCCAGCAGTCTTGTGTTTGTGTTCATATGTTAACTTTCAGTCTGATGTTTTGAATTCTGTTGATTATTGAGGAATAACTCTGTGGTAGTAGAATAAATAGCAAGACAAGTTCTCTAAAGAACAAATCTACACAGCAAGTAGATATTTTTACACATGGTGTTTACGCAAACCGAATATATACTGATACCTCACCATGCAATGCCTCAAAACCCATATTGAGGAATACTTACCCATAATACAAATAAATCTTCTCGTAGTGCTTTATCAAATTCAAACAGTTCAATTGTTAAATTGTGTTTGGCATTTTTTCTTCTCATTTCAACTCTGATCTTGTAAACCAAGCTTGGTCTAGTAAATGTTTTGAGCTACAAGCCATGAGGTCTTTTGGATGTTTTTCCCTGAATTCGAGTCCTGCATGCCACAATAAAAAACTGATGAAATGAACCTTAATATTGTGGTTACCTTTCACAGATTCTGAGCTTTTCGCCCTTGAGCTGCTGCCCAACACGTCAGTGTCGTCGACCCATAGCGTCAGTGAGTGGGGCTTCCTTCAGACCCACAATGCAAGTTTGTTGGTCGCCCTCGTTGGCGAGACGTTGACCGTCTTTAAGCTGCAGCCGGATCAAACAGATGAGCTGCTCCATCAAGTGGCAACTTTGCAAAGTAAGAAAAAAAGAAGAAATAATTGGAAACCACAACACTCTCACCCCAATATCGCTGACTTGACCCCATCCAAGTATTCTTTAGGGCCATGTCGCACAGGGCAATTTCATCAAGCAACTTGAAGGCAACCAAATGCTTTGAATGAAATAGGAACACTTTGGAAACACAAGGGACTTTTTTTCTGAAAAGTGTCTCTCTATCCCCGAGAATATTATGAGAAAATTGAAGAGTAAATGCCTTTTTTTTTCTCGGAGATTGCCTGGAACTGCTAGCCTTTAAATCGCCTCGTGTGACATGGTCCTTAGATTCATTTTGAAGATACCCTGTGGAATGGAATGCATTCAACCAGAAGAAAAATACACAAACTGCCGCTGGCCTGTGATTTTTTCACGTCTGGGCCAATTTTTTTTCAAACTAATTAAATAATTAATTAGTTAGTTAATTTATTTATTTCTATTTTTGGAGGGGGTAATTTTCCCCTTATCCTCCCAGGTCCTCTTTGCCTCGTCTCGCCTTCCCTTCCCCTCTGACCCCTGTAGCCCCCTTTGCCTTCCCTTCCCTTTCCTTCCCCTCTGACCCCTGTAGCCCCCTTTGCCTTCCCTTTCCTTCCCCTCTGACCCCTGTAGCCCCCTTTGCCTTCCCTTTCCTTCCCCTCTGACCCCTGTGGCCCCCTTTGCCTTCCCTTTCCTTCCCCTCTGACCCCTGTAGCCCCCTTTGCCTTCCCTTTCCTTCACCTCTGACCCCTGTAGCCCCCTTTGCCTTCCCTTTCCTTCCCCTCTGACCCCTGTAGCCCCCTTTGCCTTCCCTTTCCTTCCCCTCTGACCCCTGTAGCCCCCTTTGCCTTCCCTTTCCTTCCCCTCTGACCCCTGTAGCCCCCTTTGCCTTCCCTTTCCTTCCCCTCTGACCCCTGTGGCCCCCTTTGCCTCCCCTTTCCTTCCCCTCTGACCCCTGTAGCCCCCTTTGCCTTGCCTTTCCTTCCCCTTGACCCTGTAGCCCCTTTGCCTTCCCTTTCCTTCCCCTCTGACCCCTGTAGCCCCATTTGCCTCCCTTTTCCTTCCCCTCTGACCCCTGTAGCCCCCTTTGCCTCCCCTTTCCTTCCCCTCTGACCCCTGTAGCCTCCTTTGCCTCCCCTTTCCTTCCCCTCTGACCCCTGTAGCCCCATTTGCCTCCCCTTTCCTTCCCCTCTGACCCTGTAGCCCCTTTGCCTCCCCTTTCCTTCCCCTCTGACCCCTGTAGCCCCATTTGCCTCCCCTTTCCTTCCCCTCTGACCCCTGTAGCCCCCTTTGCCTCCCCTTTCCTTCCCCTTTGACCCCTGTAGCCCCCTTTGCATCCCCTTCCCCTGACCCTTGTAACCCCGCCACTGACCAGATGGTACAACCAACTCCCGAAGCGACTTCCCTGAGTATGTTTTCATAAGAACTGCATACTGCTAAAATGTTATGATTTTAATGACATTTTAAAAATTTTGCTTTAGATGTATCAGCATTTGAAATCTTCAGTCGGCCTATTTGGGAAACGGGCCACGTGGTAGGCACTGACTACTGCCTAACTGTCTACAATACCTATGGCTACTTGGTGCACTACTTGGTGTCTGATGTCAGCCTACAGGTACAATGAAGCACATTTCTTTTTTTTTTTTGCCCCGCCGGCGAAGCCAGCCGAAGGGGCATATAGTGTTTGCCTTGTCCTTCCGTGTGTGTGTGTGTGGGTAGGTATACACATTCAAACCGGGAACCTATAACAAAAGAGGACAATAGGGTCCCCGTTTGGGGAAAGGTCCCCAGTTGGAAAATGTGTACAAAACCAATGAGAGCTGTTGCCAAAAAGTTATAGGTACAAACAAAAGAGGGACAGAAGGGGGGTCCCCGATTGCAGTTGTTTACACACTTGTGCAATCATCGAGCGATAACTCAAGAAGGGCTTGACATATCAACTCCAAACTTGATGTATAGATTAGTCTCAGGATCCCCAGAAGCCTATTGTTTTTGGACCCCCTACGTCAAATGTTCAGGTCGTTAAGGCTAAAACAAAAGAAATGTTGTCCGAGCGATAATTCAAGAATGAGATCAATCTCAGCGGGGCATTTGTGTTTGTTAACACACCATTCTTGTTTTGTTTAGTACTTTTCCATGAGCTTGAGTATTATTTCCTCACCTCAAGGCCCTGGAGTACTTTTGTGTGGTGAAACGAGTTGACTTAAATGAGGGTACAAGTTTGCCTCAGTAAGATATTTTGACGGTACTAGATAAAAAAATACTAAATGGACATTTATACATCACCGGTATCCACTAATTTGGACCCTCATGGCGCATGAACATTA